>OU015742.1:131568021-131587261 GCA_907169655.1 Acomys percivali | reverse complement strand
AGAAAGAAAGAAAGAAAGAAAGAAAGAAAGAAAGAAAGAAAGAAAGAAAGAAAGAAGAGAAAGAAAAAAGAAAAAAGCTTACTATTAATAAAACAGCCAACACCGCCATTTGCGTGCCAGATGCCAGGCTAAGTCCTTAACATAAATACTTTGTCTCATCTTCCCCAAGGGTTAAGTAACTTGCACAACAATTGGGTTACAAAGAAAACACAGGCTTTTAGATTTTGTTAGAAATTCAGGCATTAAAAGAAACACTAAAAAATTAGGAAATTCCATATGGTGATTCCTCAAGTTTTTCAATGTACCAAATGTTCATCCTTACACACCAGAACAATAATTGTTATTCCTCTGCTTTCTTTTAATCTCTTTGCACAGAAAAATCTATGTCTCAATAACGTCATTTACAGTCTACTTATTCTCTTTGTGTAACCTATGCCGAAAACTGATGTGTGCGGAATTCAGGGATCCTGGATGTGACCTTAAGTAGGAAGGGTTTCATGCTTCCTTTTGGTACTAAGATATTTTCAAAAGCCATGCCATGTTTCTTTCAGCAAATTGGCTGGACGGCCAGAATTGTGTCTGTTATTAAATGTATGAATAAATCTCTTCATCTGTGTAGGCTCTAGTTTCTTTACAAAATAGAACTAGGAAATGGTCCTATTTTGCTCTCATTAAGGTAGCTTTTAACTTAAAATAAAATAAAAAAAAAAAAAACTAACCTATGGGGTTTTAACTTAAATTTTTGGATCTTTCATTTACCTCAATGCTTATTTGTTTCTTGCCATCTATTTCCCATGACTTCCTTCAATTTAGCAACTTGATTCTGGGTGGCCTTTCTCCTCAGAAAGAACAGCAACTGTATGGAGGTGTTTCTACGAACTATGTCCAACTTCCTGACCTTGCCAATATGATGATGTTGTCATTTAGACAGCTCATGGTCCAGAACAAGATACAGTACTAGATAAATATAAATCTCGAGCTGGAGCATAGCTAGTTGTAGAATATTTAACATGAACAAAACCCTGGGTCCAACTCTCCCCATTGCATATATGAGTATGGTGGACAGACAGGCAGGCGATCTCAACAAGAGAACTTGGAGACAGGAAGAGCAGAAGTTCAAGTTCATCCTAAGTGACATAAAAAGTTCAAGGCCAGCGTGGCTAGAAACCCTAACTCAAGAAGCAAAACTCTCACAACTCTTTTAAAAAAATCTATATTTTTATGTTGAGTTGTAGTCATAGTTATGCGTTGCCACATGAAGCCAGGAGCCTGCCTGATACTAAACAAATGTTCTTCATGGCTGACAGTATGAATTTATGGAGTCTCCAGACATTTCCTACTACTTGGTAGCTATGGAGAATATTTTTGCTGGTACCTTCTGATGGCTGTCCAATGTTTTCTCATTTCCTCTTTGGTTCCTTCAACAATTAAGCAAATGAGAAAGAAATCAACTTCCTGGTTCTTAGTCCACAAGGCTTCATCACCTTCATCAGTGTTCTCACCACCCTCATGTAGATGGGAAAACACCACAGAAATGACCATCATGGGCCTCATCTGATGTCCCTTCTCAAGCCCAGTTAGAATTGCTGTCAGCTATTCACCAGAGAGGACTGCTTAGACATGGGCTGAAGCCAACAGAAAGTCTTTATTAGCCTGCCAACACTACAGTGGGTCTTCTGCCCAGTGTTGCCTGGAGCCTTTCTCAGGGTGAGCTTTTAAAATAGAAGAACCAGGTCCTGGCTTGACATCCTTCAGTTAACAAGAACAGCTAGCCAGAAGTAGAACTTCAGAAGCTAAAAGGAAGGTTAGTACATTTTGAGAGTTTCCTAGCTCTATATGGACTTTGATGGATTAGGCCTTGGTTTTAGTGTTGGCTGGTGGTGCTGCCTTCATGCTGAGTTTTACCACCTGAATGGTATTTCTATCATGGAGTCAGTTGTGCTAAGGTCTGGAGCCTACTAAGGTCTGAGTCCCTGTTACATTCCCCACTGGTCTTAGTGAATGAGTCGAATCACGGACTCCTCCTGTTTTAGTTTAAGATGCAGGGCCTTGTTGTTAACCCAATCAGAATGAGAATTAAATCCCCAGCCAGTGCTCCTAACAGGGTAGTTAGCCACAGGGATCAAGAGAACAGAGACTGGTACCAATTATTTCCCCAACCAAAGCAAGGGTTTTTTTCTAATTACTCCTGATCAATTATCCTAGAAACAACTTGTTTCTCTCAAAGCCATGCATAGTTTCCTTTGTCTCAGGAGAAGTCTAAGCCTCTCCAATTTTATAGGACGATTTCTCAAAGGGAATCTAACTGACGTTTTAATTCAGAAACGGAAATTTATCCCAGTTGAAGCCCCCTCCCTCCTCTCCTCCGGACCCACCCTCCTTTCCCCATCCCCATGCCCTATTCCTCAGAAAAGGGTAACCCCCTATCCACCCACCCCAGCTCATCAAGTCGCATCAGGACTGAGTTTGTCCTCTTCCCCTGTGGCCGGGCAAGGCAATCCTGTCAGGGGAAAATGATTAAAAAAAAAAAAAAAAAAAAAAAAAAACAGGCAACAGAGTAACTGTCAGAGACAGTTCTTGCTCCCCTTACTAGTGGACACACATGGAGCCTCAGCTGCCCATCAGCTATGTCCCTGCATGGTCCTTGGTTGGTACTTCAGACTGCACACGCCCCTCTGAGTCCTGGTTAGTTGGCTCTGTTGGTCTTCTTGTGGAGCTCTTGTCACTTCTAGGTTATTATCCTTCCCCCAGACTTTTCTACTAGACTCCTTTTGCCTTGCTCAATGTTTGGCTGTGAGTCTCTGCATCTGAGAAACGGAAATGTTTAATATGTCTAGGTGCTGATCCTATCTACTTAGTTTAGAAAGCATCAGAAGAGGCAAGCTTAGTCAAACCACTAGCACATAGCCACTAAGTAGTCTCAGAGGTCCAGTAATAGTGTTGTTATCCATATAAATTAACTCGTAAGGCAGAATAGCAGATATCAGAATAAGTGCCTATGATAAAGCTTTTGGATAATAGACAAGTTTTAGCCCCTTATAAGTCCTCTAGTGTTAATTTGGGCTGCCCCCAGTCACAGTGAATTTTATCAGTCAAAGGACTGACACTCTGGTTAATTCCTATCCTAATGTAATACAGGGGCCAGGTGTCTAAGCATAAACCGCAATTCTGGCCAATTTATGGCTGAGAAAGATTAGGTCTATCTCTGGGGTCCCTTCCTGTGCTGTAAAGTCTGATTCCCCAGGCTTTCCCTGTTTCCCAAGGTCAGAATCCTTTCTAAAGGAATTTTTCTGGAAGCTTCAGTTCTACAAACCCAATTTTTGTAATGGAGATTTCCTTGTCCTGGGCAATTAGGGGGCCTAGTCACACGGCATGCACAAAATTGTAAACTATATATTCTATCTCAAAAAAGAAATCTCCATCTCTTCTTTGTCCAATAGAACCAAACATTTAAAGTGGGCATCAGTGAGAAAAGTTCACAATGAAATATGGGTTTCTGGTTTGTAGTCATATTAGTGAATACCTTCCATTTATCTGTCTTCCTTAGTTCCCAGGTCCAGGCCTGAGGGCTGTGGGGTTTAGACCATGTCCCTCCAGGAGGAGGCAAAGGGTCAGGGAATGGAAGGGCCTGAGGCTCAATGAAACCTTAATTTCTTTTTATTTATTTATTTATTTATTGTATATGAGTGCTTTATCTGCAGAAGAGGGTATCAGATCACATTATAGATGGTTGTGAGCCACCATGCGGTTGCTGGGAATTGAACTCAGGACCTTTGGAAAAGCAGGCGGCGTTCTTAACCACTGAGCCATCATCTCTCCAGCCCCGAAACCTTAATTTCAATGGGTCCATGGCCCAAAAAAAGCACCTGTGGCTTCCTTTCTTGACCTGAATAAAGTAAATCTATGGTATAGTGCCAGATATCATCACAGCCATGAGAGTGGAGAGAATCATCGGAGAGAGTCCTTTCCAATTTGTCTTTAAACTACCAAGAACTTTTACCCTCTCCCAGCAGACCAGATCTTGAGGAAGTAAATTTTCCCAGAATTTGTGGGGGTGTTGATCTCTCATGTTGACCCCTTCCTGGGTAAAGGCTTTCTGTTTTGGATTCGCTTGGGTACATACCTAGTACGTGGCTGAGACATTCCATATTATGCTGTCCAGTTTAGGTATAACATACCTTGGTCTGAGCAACTCAGAAAGTTTGTGGACTGCAGATGAGCAGCCTGGTAAAGGCCAGTTACTAATGGTCCTGTCAGTTGTTCCTGGGAGAATGGTCTTTCTCTGTCGTGTCCTCCATCAACCTGTGAGTTTGAGCCTCCATTTCTCATTTACTATGGAGTCTCAGGCAGTAGCAGGTCATGGTATGTCATCAGAATATCAAGAGGCCCCACTGATCTTAGGGCTGTTTGTTGGGCAGCCAGGGCAGCAGCTCAACAATGAAGGTCAGCAATTTGTACGTGAAAGCCAGAAAGCCTCTAGGAGGGCCAAGATTTTTTTTAATATCCTCTTCCCCAAATTGAAAAGACCTCTTTTTATAGACCACACCATGAACATCCCTAGTAGTAAAAACATACTGACTGATGGTCCATGTATATGGTAGTGGGCATTCCTTTCCCCTCCGGAGAGTCTGGATTAAATCAATCAGTTTTGTCTGGCCTCAGGTATCTGACTTGGGCTCAGATCATTTCAGATAAAGTAACTACTGCAGCTATCAGGTACCTGTTTTTATCATTCATCTTTAGACAGTCAGGGATGAGCACCTGTGGGTCATCATCAGGCAAGAGGGTAGTGTGATTGATGGCGCTGGGTTTCTCAAACCAGAATCAAGGCTAGGCTAGGACTGGGCTGACCCCTAGGTCTCACAATCATTAGAGAGTCAGTTTTGGTGCTTTATAGAGGAAGGACTCAACTATGTCGTGAGGTGTTGTGAGCTTAAGACCCAGACTTAACATGTTTGTTTTCTTTTCTCAAACTAACAGTAGCTTCCACAGCTGTTAGAGACATGGAGCCATCCTGTGCTACAGGATGCAATCAATCATTTTGACTAGTATGTCACAGGGGGTTTCCAAATTATGGGTTAAACCCCTTTTTGTCTTTTGGCTAGCCTCAGTTCAGATTAGGGGCTTAGTGCTCTGCCCGCCCCCCCTTTGTGCTGGTGTATAGAAGCCTTGCTATTTCCACAAACTCTGGTATTGAGAGGAAGCAGTATCCAGTTGTACCTGACTCTCAAATCTTAAACTCTCAAACTTGTCTCTTAGTCTTTGGGGTTAAGATCTGAAGGATGGTAGCAGTCCTGCTCTGAGACAAGCTCCTTTTGCCTCCCCTCAGCTGATAGCCATGGTAGGTATCTTCTGATGTACAAAGTTGAGCTTTCTTAGCTGACATTCTGTAGCCCAAGGTCTACAACTCTAACATCAGTCCCTCAGGAACCATTTTTCCAGAAAACCCATGACAGAAGGGCAGGAAGTCTACATTTGGTGTCTTTTAACCCTGGGGCAACCTGGTCCAGGTATGGTGCTCACTGTAACCTCCAGGTGGGTCTGTCCACTTAAAATCAAAGATGAACTGACTCATCGCCACCAACAGGAGGCCAAAGAGCACATCTTTCATTCAGGTCCAAGACAGTGAACACCTGTTTCTCTGGAAGACTCAGACTCATGAGAATCAAAGGTCTGCATTTCTTTACAGGCAGGAGAGGTATAGTCCAGGGTGACTGCAGGGCTCCAGGATGCCTGTCTGCTCAAGCCAGGCAATATGGACTGCAATTTCCCCTGTGGTTCCCAGGCTTGTTGGGTATTGTTTGGTCTGGACAGAGGTAGCTGAACTGGTTTGTTGAACTGGTACAGGAGCCTGGGGGTGGTCTAGGCCTGGAGGGTTGGCATATTCTGACAGTGGGTGAAATACCAAAATATTGCTGGGTATCTGCAAGTATAACTGTATCTCATCATCAGAGAAGGTGAGGGTGATGTTCAGTTTCTGCAAAAGGTCTTGTCCCAATCAGTTATCTGTTGTATCCTTTAAGCTACCGCCAGCACTGGGAACTGGCAGTAATATTTTCCCCTAATATCTGGGGCCAACCTGGGTGACAAGGGAATTTTTTTATCAGCTGTCTTTAATCTTTCTACAAAGTGCCTAGTGAAGTTGTTTAAAGTCTCTTTGGTTAGTGTTGGACAGAAGAGAAAATCTGTTCTGCCCAGGCTGCATTGTCTGACAGCAATGCCCAGCCCAGGGACTAAGTAACAGTCCTTTTTCCCCTCTTTTTTTTCCCCCCTTAGAGAATGATGAGTATTACAAGTAACTGATTGAAAAAAGAGACATAAATTATTATGAAAGAAAATGGAGCAGAACTTTCTCTTTTCCTTCAGACTCAGTCCAGAAGAACTTTTCTCTTTTTCCAGGGCTGCTTAAAGAGGCAGGGAAAGGGAATGGTCACTTGGGGGGACTATTTCCCACTCATCCTGTGCCTTCTGCTTAGATGCCAGGAAGCATCCTGGAAGAGGCCAGGCCTCTCCCCACCTCCACTCAGGGACCAACCTTGACTGTGAGCAAGAGTCAAGCATCAAAGCAAACAAGGGCTCCTGATCCTGGAGTGGGACAGGGAGAAGGATTTGGGGTTTCTCTGGGTGACCTGGCAGAGTCAAAAGGATTCAGTTGCCCAACGGGATGGGGCATAGGTCTTAAGCCAGAGAGTTCTCACACCAGAGAAAGACCCTGGTCAATACAGAGAAAAAGAACTGACAAAAACACATAGAAACACACACACACACACACACACACACACACACACACACACACACACAGACACACACAGAGTTTGGTTTCCTGAAACATTCTTACTCTATAGCCTACAATGGCCTTGTGTTTTCAATCCTGCCTTGGCCTCCTGGAAATTGATATTACAGACCTCTGCTGGACTTCTTCAACACTCAGATAATAGTAACAGAAAATAGAGCAAAGGAGCCAGGTTAGCCTATCATTTATGAGCTAGCTACTGGTTTGAGCTTGGCTTCTCCCACTCCAGGCTATTTTACTTTCTTTCTTTAACATATCATTCTCTGTTGCATAATCCTGAGCTGGGGAGAGAGCCGTTCCTCTTTCCCTTTCTTTGGATGTCATTATGTATTATTATGGATTTTAGGGGGGCATTTGTTTGTTTGTTTGTTTTGTAGAACAAGCTGAATTTTTCTGAGAAGATTTTTTGGAAAATCTATAGCTGCTGGACTATGATTTGTATCCAGAGTTGTTTTTTTAAAAAAGCCTTTTGGAGAGGACTAGGAGAGAAAAGATTTATCTCCAGCTCAAGATTAGACACCCTAATCTGAACTCTGTGAGAACCTGTATTCATATGCGTGTGCGCGCACACACACACACACACACACACACACACACACACGCACGCACGCACGCACGCACGCACGTAAGCACGCACGCACGTAAGCACGCACGCAAGCACGCACGCGCACACGCACACACGCATACACGTGCGTGCACACACACACACACACTCATGCACCCATGCACACACACACACACACACACACACACACTCAGAAGAGAGAAGAAGAGAAGGCAAGAGAGGGAGGGTAGGTGGGAGAGAATTTTAAAAATAATACAATTAATTTAAGAAACGACTCAACCACCATGAGGAAAGAATGGTTCAAACTACGGGATCTTGTGGCTTGGCAGAGAGGCATCTTTTTTTTTAGTCGAAATGCTAGAGAGCAGTAGGGTGTGACCTACCTCCTCTATCCCAGCATCCCATGAAGATTTAAAGACTATATGCTGCACATGTGTGGATTTCTCATGAAAGAGAAGGAAGGGAGTACTATTTCAGGTCCAGAATGACATTGGCAGAAATATGGTCAATGGGTGGAAAGTCGACGCACTGGGCTGTTGTTATCTTAAAGATGAAGTTCTCAGTGGATTCCAGGTGGAAACTTCCTCTGCCCATCTTTAGACAACTCTGAGTTCAGGTTAAAAATATTCCAGGGGAAAAAAGCCTTAGATACAGAGAGTAGACGACTAGGAGGATTGCTCTGTGCGTAAAGCACTTGCTTTGCAAACGTAAGAATCAGCGTTCAGATGCCCAACACACATTTAAATGTCCAGTGGGCATGGGGCCCACCTATAATCCCAACACTTGGGAAGCTAAAACAGGAGGTTCCCAGAGAAATCTGTCTAGCTAGACTAGCCAAATCGATAAACTCCAGGATCAACAAAAGAACCCAAAGTCTCAGCCAGTTAATAAAGTGAAGAATACCCAAAGAAGATGACTTTTGTCAACCTTTAGCTTCTTCATGCAAGGTACAGACAATCACTACCCCCACATACATGAGCATACATATACACACGTCATTCTATACCACAGCAAAACCTACACAAGAACAAAAAGAGAAGCTGAGGCACAGTGTGGATGTATGCAGAAGTTGGCATTAACTAGGATTTGTTAAATTTTATTCAACCTTTCAAATGTCTGTACCAGTCATGATTGCACATTGTTACTCCACATACAAGCTATGAATCTTCCTTTAAGGACACCAACTATTATAGTTTTGGTCCGAAAAATCAGGAATTCTAGATTGTTCAGTATTTGCCAGGAAATCCTTACTTGATGAAAGGCCACTCCTGCGTTAGCCTGGTTTTCACTAAATGCAGAAACTATTCTGTTAAACTGGGCTGCAGACACAAAGGAAACCCATTTCAACCCCTCCAGTCAGGTGAAAAAAGCCACTGGCACTTTGTCCAGGGATCTACAGCAATGTTCCTGGAGCCAGAGACTCATACAATGTTCCCGCCTGCCTCGCTGCTGGAAGCTAGGGCCTCTCGATGGAAATAATCATTTTTAATAATGCAGATCATCACAAGAGCTCGTGGGAAATCACTCTAAATATTACCCTTGGACTTTTGTGTAGAAATATAGTGAGGGGAAATTGTCCCGATGATGCTCAAGGGTTAGAATAATATGGAAAAACCAACTCAGTTCAAATAATTTATTGTCTCTGCCATGCTTTCTGCATAGCACAGCTTAAGCTGTCATTCACTGAAAGGCTATTTATACAGTCTGAAGTTCCAAAGGATTCCTGGATTTGCGTTCTTCTACTCTTTCTAAATGATGCATAATAAGCTACTCTACAGAGGTCTTTTGTAATGAATGTGGTACTGTTTAGTTTGGGCCCCTTCAAAGGGATGGAAGAACAGTAAACGGCTGTTTGAAATTTCATCTTATAGAAACTATACCCTGCCACTACCTGAATTTGTTAGCATCTTTAAAAGCAACCTTTTTCCCAGACAAAAACCAAATCAATCTTTGTGTTCTTGACATTTCATTATAAAGGGCAATGAAGGGTATAAATAGAAACCTCAAGAAATGGAGAGCAGTTTCTCTACAGGGGCATCCTGGAGGAGATGTGCTGACTGATGTTGGTGGTGTTTTCTCTTAAACAGTGGCCAAGTTTTTCTTGGCATCTTTTGGTGTGATGATAATGTGTACTTTCTAGTGAGGCATGGCAGTGTGGAGAGGTGAGCTGCAGTTGTCCAGACTCATCTCACACCGGGAGTTCCAAAGAACCCCAGCTGTACATTCTCTAGCTTTCCTCTGATGGCATCCCGGCAGGAAGTACAGGTGCCTGCCATTTCCTCTGCATCCTTCCTCTCGTGGTTTGCAGAAGCGTCTACAACAGAACATAGGCATAGTGTGTGAGAGGCACATGAGGTGAGAAGCTGACACTTAGCCTAACTGGTGCAGTGTTCACCAGATATTAAAGTATAGCTTTAACAAAAATCAGAGAACAGTATCAATGATAACATCCCACTTATAATGTTTTTTCATTTTTCCCTGTTACTGAATCTAGATTCTTTTATAGAATCTATAGAATACATACTAATTATAGTTTCCCATCCTTCTACTCCTCCCAGTTTCTCTCCACTTCCTCTCCCTTCTGGATCTACTTTCTTTCTGTCTCTTATTAGAAAAGAACAGGCTTCTAAGATATAACATCCAAACATAATAAAATATAGTATAATAAGATGCTGTAAAAAAAAAAAAAAAACCAATGAGGATGGACAAGGCAACCCAGCAGGAGGAAAAGCATCCCAAGAGCCAGTACAAGAATTAGAGACTCACTCATTCACACATTCAGAAGTCCTATGAAAATACTAAGCTGAAACCTATAGTATGTGCACAGAGGACCTGATGCAAACCATGTAGGCCCTGTGCTTGCTACTTCAGTCTCTGTGAGTTCATATGAGCCTTGCATAGTTGATTCAGAGGGCTTTTACACTCATTCTGCCTCTTCTCCACAGGGTTCTCTGAGCCCTAAAGGGAGAAAGTTATGGAGACATCCCATTTAGAAGTGTGTGTTCTATGTATTCTTTCTTTGCATAATGTCTGGTTGTTGGTCTCTATATTAATTCCCATCTGCTGTAAAAGGAAGCTTCTATGGCAATGACTGAAAAGACTCTGATCTATGAGTATTGCAGAATATTAATAGGAGTCATTTTATAGATACCTTCTTTTTAGGTCAGTAGTGTTTGGTTTTACCCTAAGTCTCTGGGATGTCCTGTTTCTAGTTCTTGGTCATCCAAACAGTACAGGGTGAGGGATTCAGCTCATGGAGTGAGCCTTAAGTCAAATCAGACGTTGGTTAGATAACCCCATAAGGCTCTTGACACTGTTGCAATAGCACATCTTGGAGGGAGGACAGATTGTAGATCAAAGGCTTAATGGCTGTGCTGGTGTTTCTATTTCTCTGGTGGAAGCCTGAAGAGTAATTTCTTCTACCAAAGACACTACAGCTTAGGGGTGAAGGCTCCATCTAGGCACCAGCCCTACTTCTCCATGTTCAATGAGTTGTATGGGTATTGTTCTTGGCACCTGGGCCCTGCTGTTAGCTTGTGGAGAACAAGCCTTTGTCTTGGCAACAGTATAAGTTGTTTGGGGGAGTTCCCTGAGACCTCCTTGGCCAACAACTCAATTGAATGCAAATCAGTCTCGCTACTAAAAGCTTGGTTATCTCTTATTTAATAGCTAATGTCCATATATAAGAAAGTATATAGCATATTACTTTTCTGTGCTTGCATTATCACATTTGGGATGTTTTTTTTTTCTAGATCCAGCCATTTGACTGAAAAACTTTGGATGTCATTTTTAAGTATAAAATACATTTTTTTATTTATACTCTTATAGTAAGGGGGATGAGTTAATTGCAAGACAATCCTTGGGTAGTATTACAGCATACTTTTTATTTCCATGGAATGGAATCAAACACCGACTGAGACTACAGGGTATACACTACAAACCAGCAAATGCTGGCAACAGAGTAGGAAAAAGACAAAGAAATGAAGCCTAAAGACAGGAAACCCTTCTCAGGGATCTGTTGACCACAGCCAGAGCCAGGGCTGGATCACACGGTGGCCACGAGTTTCCTGAGAGAAGGAGAAGAAGGAGGGCAGGGAGGATGTACTGGGCTATGGGTGTTAGTACCAGGCAAGTCGCCCTTGCTATTTACATAAAATAGTTGGCTCTATTTCTTAGAAATACACACAGAAAGAAATGAAGATTTGATCATTACTTTATGAATCTGTCACTTTACAATAGTGGCATAATCAGAAATAGAGACACTTCATTCAGATTCAAATTACAGTAGCAGGAAAGAAATATGAAAACATCGTCACTGGCCCTTAATACAAAACCTCTACCCTACCTGACACTCCCTCCCTGCCCCACCCACAAATAGCCACCCCTACCACTTCTGGGACTTCCTTTCATTATCGCCATCTCCTATACATTCCGGTGTCACGTGGCCTTCTGTTAAGCTGGCTCTGCAGGCTTGAACAACTGAAAAGTGAACCATGCCAAGATCCTGCAAATATGTCCCTGCTTTCCTTTATACCAAAAACTTTTTAAAGAATGTGGTCTTTCAACAAGAGCAATAGCTTTTCCAAAAAATATAATCCTTACAAAGGAGAGGGGGCCAGTTCTGACTACTCCAATCAGGTCATCTTATCAAATCACAGCAGTTCAGAAAGTCACAAAGTCCACCAAACACAAGTGACTGGGGACTGGGAGAAGAGGCTAACAGGACAGGCTTCCTCCAGGCACATGCTCTGATGGCTGGAGGAGCTGATGCACCGTGTACTCAAAGGTCTGGCTGGCTGGCTGTCCTCCACCAAAAGAGTTGCCAAGTTAGGATGTTTTGGTTTAAAATTTCTCATGGGGACAGGAACCCCTGAAGGGAGTACATTTTTTTTTACAAGGATCCTGCATAATTTTTATTGTCAACTTGATACAATGCAAAGTCTTCTGGAAAGAGGTGTCACAATTAAGACATTTCCAGATCAGACTAGCCTGAGGCCATATCAATGGGAAGTTGTCTTGATTGATTATTGTTATTAAATAGGCCTTCTCAGTATTAACAGAATTATCCCCAGAAAGTGGTCCTGGATATATAAGAAGTTAGCTAAGTGAGAGTGAGTAAGAGAGCCGTCTGTATGCTTATGACCTATCTCTATACATTTTTTTGATTCTTCTCTGTGTCTACATTTCTAAACCCTAATCCACAAAATGTTTAAGTTGGCTAACATATATGAGGGCAATACATACAGTTTTAATTTATTATAATTTATTCAGATTACATCCTGAATGTTATCCCCTCTCTTGTATTTCCCATTTCCTCCCTCCCTCCCTCCCTCCCTCCCTCCCCCTCTCCCTCTTCCATCCTATTCCCCTCCCCTAGACCTCTGACAGAAGGGGACCTCCTCCCCCACCATATGGCCACAGCATATCAGGACTCATCCAGATAGCCTGCTTCCCCTTCCTCTGTGTGTCACAGGACCTCCCCACCAAGGGGAAGTGATCAAATCCAAATACCAGAGTTCATGTCAGAGGCAGTTCCCTCTCTCCCACTCTCCCAACAGCCTTGGAGAATGAGCTGTCCATTGGCTAGATTTGAGCAGGTTTACTGCAGGTTTGTGTAGCCCTGTCCTCCATCCCCAACCCTGTCCAAATCAGCCATCCTTGGTGGTCTCCTGGTGGGGTTCATGAAACCTCTGGGTCCTTCCATCTCCCATTCTTTCATACCACTCTGGGCGCGCCACCAGGAATCCAGCAGCAAGTCCCAGTATTTGTCCCAATCCCCTGCTAGGTGGAGTCTCTCAGAAGACATCTATATTGGGATAATATTCACTTATAAGTGAGTACATATCATTTGTGTCTTTCTGGATCTTGGTTATCTCACTCAGGATGATCATTTCTAGTTCCATTCATTTGTCTGAAATTTTCAAGATTTCCTTGTTTTAAATAGCTGAGTAGTCTTCCACAGTGTAAATGTAACACAGTTTCTCTATCCATCCTTGGTTGAGGGACATCTGGGTTGTTTTCAGATTCTGGCTATTACCAAAAAAGCAAATAGCTCCATATTTATCACATTGCACAAAACTAGAGTTCAAGTGGATTAACAACCTCAACATAAAACCAGATGAATTAAATCTGTCAGAAGAGAAAGTGGGAAAGAGCATAGAATTCATTGGCACAGGAGACACTCCTGAACATAACAATAACATCTTAGGCTCTAAGATCAACAATTAATAAATGGGACCTCATGAAACTGAAAGGCTTCTGTAAGGCAAAGGACACTGTCTGCAAAACAGAACGACAGTTTACATACTGGGAGAAATTTTTCACCAAACCTGCATCTGACAAAGGGCTAATATCCAAACTATATATAGAACTCAAGAAATTAAACATCACCAAACCAAATAACCCAATTTAAAAATTGCGTACAGAGCTAAACAGAGAATTCTCAACAGAAGAATATCAAATGTCTAAGAAACACTTAAAGAAATATTCAATGTCCTTAGTCATCAGGGAAATGCAAATCAAAATGACTCTGAGATTCCATCTTAAATGCATCAGAATGTCTTAGATCAGAAACTCAGGTAACAGCACATGGTGGTGAGGATGTGGAGAAAGAGGAACACTTCTCCATTGCTGGTGGAAGTGCAAACTCATACATCCACTTTGGAAATCAATCTAGTGGTTCTCAGAAAATTGGGACTAGTGCTACTTCAAGACTCAGCTATACAACTCTTGGAGTATACCCAAAGTATGCTCCACCATACAACAAGGACATTCGTTCAACTATGTTCATAGAAAGAAATGCATTTAAAAATAGTGGACACAGGGAAGGGAATGAGAGCTGTTGTCCAAGAGCTTCTATGTAAAAGTGACAACTAATAAAAAGAAAAGGAAAATAAAAAAGTCTTTTCAGTGGTTTTGAGGGTTCTAACAATAAGCTGAAAGGAGGATGAGAAGATGGAGACTGAAAATGACAGTTTCTATTAATGGCCTGCCTGTCCCACATGGTTTAGCTGGCCTCTATCAGAGTTTCTTTCTGCCCTGGGGCTCTTCAGGCTTGGACTCAAAGCTGGAGTCTGAACCCTCACTGAGAGCAGAGATGATGCTGACCTTGGTGTTGGTGAAGAGGCTGTTGTCTAAGGAGGGGTAGTTAGTTTGCAGCTGGGCACTTGACCTTGCCTTTGCCAGTGTATGGACTTGTTGCTCCAGTAGAGCCTTCTGCCACTTGAGATCAACAATGTCTTGCTGGTGTGTATGGTTTTTCTTTTGCATATGCTGGATATACTCTGTAGCTTTGTGTAGGATCTGGGCCTGGGATTCCCTCACTCCTTGGAATGATGGGATTGAGTCCTCCACACAGTGACAGCTGTCTTTGATGTGGTCTCTATGTTTTCATTCCAGTGCCTTATAATGAGCTAGTTTGTTGGCATCGCGCTCCACTTCCTGCCATTGTTATTGCCCATTTCCTAAGGCCCAGGGAGTGGCCATGGCAGTGGCAGCCAGGGACAGAAGGTTGGAGGGAGACAGGGAGACAGGGAGAAGTCAGTGACAACAACAAACCAACTGTCCCCTTAACCCCACAGACACTCACTCATTCCCCCAACTCACTCACTCACACACACTCACACTACGATGTCATTTTTTAACAACCAAGTAATTCTCCATTGTGTAAATGTATCACATCTTCTTTATCCATTCTTCAGTTGTGGGGCATCTAGTTTGTTTACAATTTCTATTTATTATGAACGGGACAACAGTGAACATGGTTGAGCAAGTGTCTGTATGGTAGGATGGAACATCCTTTGGGTATATGCTCATGAGCTGTATAGCTGGATCTTGAAATAAATTGATGGCCAGTTTTCTGAGGAACTGTCTGTCATACTGATTGCCATGGTAACTGTATAGGTTTGCACTCTCATCTCCAATGTAGGAAAGTTCCTCTTACAACACACTCTTGCCAGCTTGAATTGTCCCTTGTGTAATTTATCTTCTTTTTAATCTAATTTTATTTTTTTAATTTTTTATTAATTTATTCTTGTTACATCTCAATGGTTATCCCATCCCTTGTAGCCTCCCATTCTTCCCTCCCTCCCATTTTCCCCTTATTCCCCTTCTCTATGACTGTTCCTGAGGGGGATTTCCTCCCCCCGTGTATGCTCATAGGGTATCAAGTCTCTTCTTGGTAACCTGCTATCCTTCCTCTGAGTGTTACCAGGTCTCCCCCTCCAGGGGACATGGTCAAATATGAGGCACCAGAGTATGTGTGAAAGTCATACCCAACTCTCCACTCAACTGTGGAGAATGTTCTGTCCATTGGCTAGATCTGGGTAGCGGTTTAAAGTTTACCTCCTGTATTGTCCTTGGCTGGTGCCTTAGTTTGAGCGGGACCCCTGGGCCCGAATCTGCCTATCATAATGTTCTACTTGTAGGTTTCTAGGCCCCTCTGGATCCTTCTAATTTGGATTGAGCTAGAAATGATCATAATGAGTGAGTTAACCCAGAATCAGAAAGACTCAAATGGTATATACTCACTTATATCTGCCCAAGGGGCATGTCCCATGAAAGCCTTCCCTTACCAGGAAACTGGGACAGAGGGGAGGACATCCTATTGGGACTCTAGATGAGAGAAGCATGGGAGAATAGCAAAGTAGAAGGATCCAGAGGGTCCTAGAAACCTACAAGTGTAATTTATCTTATCTATCCTGACAGCTGTAAGATGGAATCTCAAAATAGTTTTGATGTTCAAATAAACCTAAGGATGTTGAACACTTCTTTGTTTCTTGCCCATTTGAGTTTCCTCTATTGAGAATTCTCTTTTTATATTAGACTGCCATTTTTTCAATGTTTATTGTTTTCTCACATATTCCATCCTGACTAAGTTTCCCCTCCCTCCCCTTCTCCCGGTCTCTCCACCTTCCACTTCCACTTTCCACAAGATCCACCCCCTTTCTCCTTCCCGCAGAAAAGGGCAGGGCCTCCCAGGGGCACACGGCATAACATGCTGTAATATGGTATGTACTCACTTATAAGTAGATATTAGCCCTAAAGTAAATAATAATCATGCTACAACCCAGAGACCCAGAGAGCCCAAGGAACAACGAGGTGCTTAGGAGTACCCCTGGGAAAGGGAAATAGAACAGAACAACATTCTTTAATTAGGATGTTTTCTTAATAACTGGTTTCCTGAGTTTTTATATATCTTGAATATTAGTCCTCTATAAGATGTGGAGATGACAAAAAAATTTCCCCATTCTGTAGGGAGCCAGTTTGTCCAAATGATAGCATCCTTTGCCTTACAGAAGCTTTTCAGTTCTTGGGGTCCCATTTATTAATTGTTGATCTTAGTTTCTTCACTACTGGGTTTCTGTTGCATGAGCATGGCAGATCTCTCCTTCTTCTAAAACCTTCTTAAATTTCTTTCTTCAAAAATGTGATATTTTTATCATGCAGTCTTTCACTTGTTTTCAGTTACCCAAGATATTTTATATTATTTGAGGCTATTGCAAAAGGTGTTTCCCTGATTGCTTTCTCAGTCCATTTGTCACATGTATATAAGAGGGCTACTGAATTTTTTGAATTAATTTTGTGTTCAGCTATTTTGCTGAAAGTGTCTGTCAGCTGCAAAAGTTGCCTGGTGAATTTTAGGGTCACTTATGTATACTGTCATATCCTATAGAAATAATAATTCTTGAACTTCTTCCTTTCTAATTCCTATAACCTTGAATTCCTTCAGTTGTCTTACTGCTCTAGTTAAGACTTCAAATACTATATTTAATAGATATGGAGAGAGCAGACAACTCTGTCTTTTTCCTGATTTTAGTGGAATTACTTAGAGTTTCTCTCCATTTAGCTTGACATTGGTTATAGGCTTGCTGTAAATTGCCTTTACTATGTTGAAATATGTCCTTCTATCCCTAATGTCCCCAAGACTTTCATCATAAAGGAATTTTGTGTTTTGTCAAAGTCCTTTTCTGCATCTGAGATGATCATGTGGTTTTTTTTCTTTCAGTTTGTTTACATGATGGATTATAGTTATTGCTTTTCATACATTGAGCAATTCCTGCATCCCCGTAATGAGGTCTACTTGATCATGGTGGGTGATCTTTTGATATTTGGTTTGCATATGCAAGTATTTTTATTCACTGTTTTTGCATCTGTACTCATAAGGCAGATTGGTCTGTAATTCCCTTTCTTTGGTGGGTCTTTATATGGTTTGAGTATCAGGGTAGCTGTAGCTTCATAAAATGAATTTGGGAATATTCCTTCCGTTTCTATTTTGTAGAATAATTTGGGGAGTATTGGAGTTACATCTTTGAAATTCCTGTAGAATTCTGCACTAAAACCATCTGGTCCTGGGCTTATTTACTTGGGAGACTTTTAATGGCTGCTTCTATTTCCTTAGGAGTTATAGGTCAGTTGTTTATCTTATCTTGATTTAACTTTGGTAAATGTTAAGTATAAAGAAAATTATACATTTTTAAGATGTTCCAATTAGGTGGAATACAGAGTTTTAAAATAGGTCTTTATGATTCTTTGGATTTCCTTGGTGTTTATGTTACACGTTCCCCTTCTGATTTCTGATCTTATGAATTTGTATATTCTCCCTCTGTCTTTTAGTTAGTTTGGATAAGGGTTTGTCTATCTTGTTCTCAATGAACGAACTCTTGGTTTCAATTATTTCTTTATAATGTTCTCTTTCTAATTTGTTGATTTCACCCTTCAGTTTGATAGTTTCCTGGGTGTGTTTGCTTCTTTTTATTCTATTGCCTTTAGGTGTGCTGTTAAGTTCCTAGTATGAGATCTCTTGAATTTCTTTATAATGGCATTTAGTGCTATGAACTTTACTATTAGCACTAGTTTCATTGTGTCCCATAAGTTTGGATATATTGTGCATTCATTTTCTTTGAATTCTAGAAAGTCTTTAATTTCAATCCTTCATTTCTTCCTTGAACCAGTGGACCTTGAGCAAGTAGAGAGTTGTTTAGTTTCCATGAGTTTGTAGGCTTTCTATTATTTCTGCTGTTGTTGAAGTCCAGCTTCAAAAGGTATATTCTTTTTTATTTGGATGAAATGTTCTATAGATATCTGTTTGGTCCATTTAAGTCATAACATATGCTAGTTTCATTATTTTTCTATTTAGTTTCTGTCTGGATGATCAGTCCATTGGTGAGAGTGGGGTGGTGAAGTTTCCCCACTATTAATGTATGGGGTTCAGTGTGTGACTCAGCTTTAGTAATTTTTTTACAAATGTAGGTACCCTTGCATTTGGGGTATAAATGTTCAGAATTGAGGCATGATCTTCATGGCTATTTCCTTCGATAAATTGTATATTTCCCCTTGGTTGTTGTTGCTTTGTTTTGTTTTTTAAGTCTTGGATTTTTCAGACAAGATCACTCTGTGTATCCCTGGTTGTCCTGGAACTCACTCTGTAGACCAGAGTATCCTTGAACTCACAGAGATCCATCTGCTTCTGCCTCCATAGTGCTGGAGATTAAAGGTGTGCACCACTACTGCCTGGCTTCCTTTGATGAATTTGAAATGTCCTTCCCCATCTCTTTTGACTAATTTTGTTTAGAAATCTATTTTGTTAGATATTAGGATGGTTATATCAGATTGCTTCTTGGGTCCATTTTCTTGGAAAATCTCTTTTTACATCTTAACACTTAGGTAACATCTATCTTTGATGTTCAAGTGTGTTTCTTCTATGCAGCAGAAGGGTGGATCTCATTTTCACATGCATTCTTTTATTCTGTGGTATTTTATTGAGTAAATAAGACCATTTCAAGAGATATCAATGACCAATAATAGTTTATTCTTTTTATTTTCTTGTTGCTTTTGGTTGTGGTGGTGGCAATGGTGATGGTGGTAGTAAAAGTAGTGTCTGT
>OU015742.1:131523526-131563011 GCA_907169655.1 Acomys percivali | reverse complement strand
GTGTGTGTGTGTGTGTGTGTGTGTGTGTGTGTGTGTGTGTGTGTGTGGTGTGTCTGTAGTCATCTGCTGTCAAGGCCATGCCACTCCAGTCTACTGTTATTATGGTTCAAATACCCCCTGCTTTTCTAAGTAGCACCTTCTTGATAATTCAATTTTTCTTATTAAATCAAAATGATATTTCAAGTTATCATACTGTAACTGCCAGCTTTATAATACCTACTAGAAGTAAGCTCATGATTGGCCTCAAGGTTGTGATGGTGTTCACATTCTTATTATGGTGTAAAATGCACCATAAAGTCGGCTTCCATTCAATTGTTGCTCAGCATGTTCTCCTTCCAACTCTAGTACATCACATACCATGTGCTCTATTAAGGTAGTGGGCATTTTCTTAGCTCTAAATATAATTATACTGTTCTCATAATACTTTTATAATGCCTCTCATACATATTATCCAGTTTTTAACAAGAGATAAAATCATGGTTTGGAGGAGATGTATTTGTTTTCTGCTTTCACAAGACTTATGACAGCTCACTTAGATCACGGTCTATATTTTACTTACTAATATATGCCCCTATTTTATGAGAGTCAATGATTATTTTTGATGATGGAAAATACACTGGTACTCAGGTATATTAAAAGTAAAGTTCCATTTATTCCTGGTCCAAAGAAGAGGGGGCTTCTTGGTATCCTGGGACAGAATAAAAACATGCTGTGGCTTCATGAGGAAGCTTTAGTAGGTTCAGCTAGGTTTCCAGGACTCATTAGCTACTGCCCACTATGGGTGATTTAGCTGTCTCGGTAGCATGAAAGCTACCTCTGGCTGTCTGATATATGGCTCTGCAGCAACTGGCAAATAGAATTTCCACTTTAAGTGGAAGAATCTGATGAAGAAAGTAGCTGGAAAATTGGCTTATTAAAACTGAGTCACAACAAAGTTTCAAAGGATGAATGACAAACTATATTATGCTACAGTTTAGTGTCTAAATTATGTGTTTAAAAACTATTGATTGACATAGTATCCAAAAATGGATATGTGTCTATAGACATACATAACATTTGTTCCTATAACAACTATGCTGACTTTTTTTTTTGTATGATCTTCCAAGTACCCAAACATCACCAGCCATCTATAATGTGATTCTGAACTTCAGTTTTCACAACTTTAAAATGACTTTCAGGCCCTTCTTACAGTCAAGGGAAGTAGACATACATTTGATAGTTAAAATGTAAATATTTTATTTTCAGAAATACAGTTATGGTTATATTTATTCAAGATGAAATACTATAAATATGCTAGATAGACATAGTTTGATAAAGTCAAGAAGGAGTTTGCAGAGGGGAGAAGCAAAATATGCTCCCTTTCTTTTAAAATCTATCTAAAAACGTATCTTTATTAAACATTAGTCAAATATCGTGAAAGCACAGCACTGTAAATAAGACTAAGACGCCAACAAAAAGGTAGACTAGATTTTAAATCATCTTATTAAATATTGAGATTATGCGAATAATTGGCCTGCTCTTTTGGATATGTTTGAGAGGTATAATAAATGAGAGCATGTGCCAACTAAACCATGCTTTGAGAACTTTCTGATGATAAGTGCTGGATTTCTGCCAAGGGCACAGGAAGAATAAGTCATGGAAGCAGACTTTTTTTTTTCTTGAGACAATACCTTTTATAGTCTCTAGACTTGTTTGCATTGCTAATATAATTTTTATATGATTTAGAACAAGGAGCTAGTACATAAAAGTCTTTTTCAGCTGTAAATAAGAGAGTGAGTGTTCCAAGCCATGGCTATGTGATAAACTACAATTCCTCCATTCTCCTTATCATGCTCTCAAATGGCAGGTATTGAGTCAGATCCCAAGTCTCTGAGGAGAGTGAGGGCAGAGATAGAGATACCCAGTACCAGCAAGGAACAAGAAACACACTCAGAGTGTTTCAGACTATTTATTATTTATTTATTTTGTCTTTCATCCTTGTCAGAATTAGCTTTACATTTTGTTGTTAATTTTAAAATAATCACAAAATACTTGCAAATATGTTCCCTATTTTTGGAAGAACTTTGTCAACTTAACTTATAGATTCTGTTGGTACTTTTTCCACTTACTAAAACTAAGTTCAGTTCTTTATATAGCTACAAGACAAGAATCAGGATAAGAAAGTTAGCATTGATCTGTCACTACCAAGTCATCCTTAGGCCCCACTCAGCTTTCACCGGTTTTGCTGATGCTGCCATTTCAATCAATGACTTAGGACTTACGAGTGAGTTGTATATGAGTGTCATACAACTTTAATCTCCTGGTCTGGTATTGTTCTATATTTATCCACTGACTTTAGTAATATTGGTGCTTTGAAGGTTTTGGCTACATGTTTTGTAGTGACCATTAATTTGCCTCCTTTTGATGCAACTTCATTAAATTCAGGTTGTTCAAGACAAGAGTGGGCACAAACCCTTTTAACTTCATAAAGATGGTATATCTATAGTGTTTAATGAATTCCAAAGCAGTGTATCAATTCTAGTTTCTCATCCTGTGTAAGAAGGTCACTAACACCCTTATAGTGATAAAACAAAATAACCCTTATTTGTTTGTTTGTTTGTTTCACGATCTAATTCCAGGCCCACTCCTCTAAGTCCCATCCTCACATTGCTCTACTCCTTCTCAGAGAAAGGGTACCAACTCACCCTGGCACCACAACTCACAACAGGGCTATGGGCATCCTCTCCCACTGAGGCCTGACAAGGCACCCCAGCTAGGAGAAAAGGATCCCAAGGCAGGCAACAAACAGTGTCAGAGACAGTCTCTACTCTCATTTTTAAGGGATCTACATGATGTTCAAACTGCACATCTGATACATATGTTTAAGGAGTCTAATTCCACCAACCAATGAGCATGCATGGGTTGGACTAGACCCTCTATACAAATAAACTCTTAAACATTTCAAAGAACTAAAGTCACCAGGTTAACTAAAGGTATCACATTGGAGAGTTTGGAAAATAGGGGGAATCACAAGCTACTATAAGCAGAAAATGCCAGGACAGATATTCTACAGACTCTAAGAGAACACAGATTCCAGGACAGACTACAATACCCAGCAAAACTGTCAGTCACAATAGATGGAAAAAATAAGATATTCTACACTAAAATCAAATTTAAGCAGTATCTATGTACTAGAAGAGAATCATCAGCCTAAAAATCTTAACCATATCCAAGAGAGCACAAGGAATCCCAGGCAAGATAATCAAATAAAGGAAACACATACATACCACCACAGGAATCAAAAACACTGCTCATTGGTATCTCTCAACATCAATGGTCCCACTCTCCCAATAAAAAGACACAGACTAACAGAATGGGTCTTAGAAAAAGGATCCATCCTTTTGCTACATCCAACAAACACATGCTTCAACATTATAGAAGGGATTTTGGGCAACTGATCAGGTAGCAAACTATCTCTGTCATTTTCTCACTTCAGAAGCCGCTAGCCTGCACTTCCTGTCTATTCAGGTAATTAATTTTTTTCCTTGTCAAGTCTCTGATGTGATTGAAGAACAGATAGTTTAGTTTTACAATTAAGCTTAGTTATTCAGAGGTTAAGATGTTTTTAGGTCTAGATAGATATTTTGAGTTGATAATGATGAGACATGATAGATATTTATTTGCAGTCAGAATTTGAGACACACCAAGATAGGAAAGATGTTTTCTTCAAGGCTGCCAAATACAAATAGCAAAAACACTGTGAATGTAACACTTATATAATTCTTTTGTTTCATGGTTCTTCTTGCTGTAGGTAGTTTATTGTATGTATGTGTAATAATATAAATGTATATCTAAAAAAGGAATACATCTTAAGATCAAGGATAGACATCAGATCAGGGAAAAAGGATGAATAAAACAGATATTGCAAGCAAATGGATATAAGAAGCAAACTGATCAATGATATTCTGTTTTATTCATAGATTAGGGCCTTCTCCAGTCATCATTAGAGAGGCTACCTCTAACAGCAGATGAGGACAGATGTAGAGACCCACAACCAGATATTATGCAGAAAGTCTTATTTAGAGGGCTCTACCACATCCCTTCCCTTAGAGCTCAGGAAATTCCTCAACATAAATAACAGAAAAGTTGGCTGGGCAGTGGTGGCTCATGCCTTTACTCCCAACACTCAGGAGGCAGAGGCAAGTGGATCACTGTGAGTTTGAAGTCAGCCTGGTCTACAAGGCGAGTCCAGGACAGCCAAGGCTACCCAGAGACACCCTGTCTCGGAAAAACAAAACAAAACAAAACCCAGAAAAGTTGTAAGAGTCAGAGAGGATTTTGGACACAGGGAGAATACCATGGTGTTCTGTATGAACTAAGCAAAGTGCATATGAACTCACAGGCTGAAACAGTATGCACAGGGTCTGCATGGGTCTGCACCAGGTCCTCTACGTATACATTATAGCTATTAGCTTAGTATTTTTATGGGATTTCGGACTATGGGGATGAATGGATCTCTGACTCTTGTGCCTGCTTTTGCTTCATCGTATTATACTTCATTTTGTCATGTTTTGTTATCTCTTAGAAGCCTATTCTTTCCTATTGAGAGAAAGAAATGGAATGAATCTGGAGGTGAAGGGAGGTGGGGAGGTACTGAGTGGTACGGGTGCAAGAAACAATAATCAGGGTATATTGTATGACAAATGTTTTCATATTTTTCATATTTTCAACTAAAATGAAATTTTAAAAAGAAGCAAGCTAATGTATCCACTTATATATCTGACAAAATATACTTCAAAATAAAAGTAATCAGAAGAGATAGAGAAGGATACTACATACTCTTCAAAGGAAAAAATACCAAAAAGACATTGCAATTCATAACATCTATGCATCAAACTTAAGGATGCCCAAATTTGTAAAAGAAATACCACTACAATTTAAAGAACTTATTGATCATCACACACAAATAGAAGGAGACATCAATACTCCACTCTTGCCAAAAGACAGGTTGTCCAGATAAAAACTACACACAGAAATGTTGGAGTTAACTGATGTTATAAACCAAATGCACCTAACAGGCACTTACCCATTTCACCCAAACACAAAAGAATATACTTTCTGCTCAGCATGTCATGGCACTTTCTCTAAAATTGACCATATACTTAGACACAAAGAAATTCTCAACAGATACAAGAAAATTAAAATAATGCCCTGCACTCTATCAGACCACCACAGATTAAAGCTGCATGACAACATCATGAGAAACAACAGAAAGCTTACAAACATATGGAAACTGAACAACTCTTTACTGAATTAAATAATTGATCAAGGCATCTTTGTTTTTCTAGTTATGTTTGGTTCTACCCTAAGGCAGTGTCAGGCATGGCGTTCCTCTCTAGGAGTGGGCCTCAAGAAAACCAGACATCGACTGGCCACTCCTACAAGGTTTGCACCACCGTTGCATTTTGCATTTGCATGGACATTTCGCATGCAGGACAGATTGTAGGTAGAGGGTTTTGTGGTTTAGTTGGTTTCCAGATTTCTCTTTTAATAGCCTTCAGAATCTTCTCACACCAGAAGGACTAAAATGCAGAGGTTGAAGGCTGCATGCAGCCACTAGCTCAATCTCTCTGTTCAGTGAGCTGTGTAGATGTTGCCCTCAGCAATGGGGCTCCCCGGTCAGTTTTAGAAGAGCCACCCAATGTCACAGCATCAGCCTGTGTTGTTTAGGACTCTCCACAGGACTCCTTAGCCAACAACTCAACCTACCCAGTCACACTGCACCTTGCCTGGCTACAAAACATACCCAATTCATGTTCCATATTCTCTTTTTATTAGGAATCCTCAAAAGGGTCACCCTCATAGATTCCATGAAATTTCCACAGTGCCAGATTTCCACACCACTCCCCAAATGCCTCCCAATACCAGTTGCCTCTCCCTGCACCCTGTCCCTTCATCTCTTCACCCTCACACCACATCACCCTCTTTCCCATCCCCACTTGCTCCACAATAACTACAAAATCTATTGTACTGCCCCTTCCAAGGGAGATCCATGCATACGCCCTGCTGCCCCTCCAGCCCTCCTCTTTACCTGACCTCTCTAGATCTGTATATTGTAGCTTGATTATCATTTACTTAACAGCTAATCTCCACTTATAAGTGAATGCATACCAGGTTTGTGTTTCTGAGTCTGACTTAACTCATGTGGAATGACTATTTTTTAGTTCTATTCATTTACCTACAAATTTCATGTCATGTTGGATAATACTCCAGTGAGTAAATACACCCCATTTTCTTTATGTATTCTTTTGTTGAGGGAGGACTAGGTTGTTTACAGTTTCTGGGTATTGTTAATAAAGCTGCTATAAACAGTTCAGCAAATATCTTTGTGGTAGGTTGAAAAATCTTTTATGTCCGAGAGTAGTATATCTAGGTTTTGAGAGAGATCTATTTTTAGTTTTCTGAGGAACCATCTTATTGATTTCTGTAGTGGCTATACAAGTTTGCAATCCCACCAGCAATAGAGAAGTGTTCCCCTTGCTCTACATCCTCACCAGCATGAACTGTTACTTGTATTATTGATCTTACCATTCTGACATGTGTAAGACAGAATCTCAAAGTCATTTTGATTTGCATTTCCTTCATGGGTAAGGATGTTGAACAGGAATTTAAGTGGTACTCAGCCATTTGAGATTCTTCTATTCAGATTCTGTTTAGATCAGTAACTCATTTTTAACTGGATTACTTAGCTGATGCCTATTCTCTTGAGTTCTTTATATATTTTGAATATTAACCCTTTATCAGATGTGGAGATGGTGAAAATCTTTCCCCATTTTGAATGATATCATTTTGTCCTATTGACAGTGTCCTTTGCCTTATGGAAGCTTTTCAGTTTCATGAGGTCCCATTTATTAATTGCTAATCTTAGTGCCTGCACTATAGGTGTTCTGTTCAGAAAGTTGTATCCTGTGCTAATAACTTCAAAGCTATTCCCCACTTTCTCTTCTTTCAGATTCAGTGTGTTTGGTTTTATGTTGATGTCTTTGCTCCACTTGGACATGAGTTTTGTGCAGAGTGATAAACATAGATCTATTTGCATTCTTCTACATGGACAAATCCAGTTTGACCAGCACCATATGTTGACAATGCTTTCTTTTTCACATTGTATATTTCTGGATTCTTTATCAAAAATCAGGTATAGATAAGTATGTGAATTTATATCTGAGTCTTTGATTCAATTCCATTCATTGACAATTCTATTTTTATGCCAATACCATGTAGTTTGTATTACTACAGCTCTGTAGTACAGCTTGAAATTATGGATGGTAAGCCCTCTGGAAATTCATTTATTGTTCAGGATTGTTTTAGCTATTGTGAATTTTTTCTATGTAAAGTTGAAAGTTGTCATTTCATGGTCTGTGAAAAATTGTGTTGTAATTTTGATAGGGATTGGGTTGAACCTGTAGTTGAGTTTGGTAAGATGGCCAAATCCTATGGATCCATAAGTGTAGGAGACCTTTCCATCCTCTGATATCTTCACTTTTTTTCATCAAAGATTTGGTTTTATCATACAAATCTTTAACTTGCTTGGTTAGTTATATTGTTTGAGGCTATTATAAAAGGTGTTGCTTATCTGATACTTTTTCTGTCATTTTTACATTGGAGGGCTACTGATTTTTGTTGTTGTTAATCTTGTATCTAGCTACTTCGTTGAAAGTGTTTATCAACTGTAGGAGTTCCATGGTGTAATTTTTAGGGCCACCTACATATACTACTGCAAGAAAAGAATACTTTTTGATGTCTTCCTTTTAAATCTGTATCCCCTTGATCTTCTGAAGTTTTTTTATTGCTGTACCTAAAACTTTAATTACTATATTGAATATATAAGGAGAAATTTGGCACCCTTGTCTTGTTCCTGATTTTAGTGGAATTACTTATAGTTTCTCTCCCTTTAATTTGATATTGGCTATAGGCTTGCCTATAAAGTTGTCTTTATTATGTTGATGTATGTGTATCCCTTGTATTCCTAATGTCTCCAGCACTTTTATCATGAAGGCATGTTGGAGTTTGTCAAAGATCTTTTCTGCATCTAATGAGATGATTATATGGTTTGTTTGTTTTTGTTGATTTGTTTTTGTTTGTTTGTTTGTCTGTGTATATAGTAGGTTACAGAAGGGTTGTCCAAGCCCTTCTGGCTTTCAGAGTCCCCATTGAGAAGTCAGGTGTAATTCTAATGGGTGTGCCTTCATATCTTACTTAGTCTTTTTCCCTTGCAGATTTTACTTATTATTCTTCCTTTGTTCTCTGTGTTTAGTGTTTCGATATTATATGGTGAGCTGACCTTCTTTTCTGGTCCAATCTATTTGGTGTTCTATAAGCTTCTTGTTTCTTTGTAGTCATCTCCGTCTTTGGGTTAAGGAGTTTTTCCTCTATAGTTTTGTTGAAAATATTTCCTGGGCCTTTGATCTAGGATTCTTCTCCCTTATCCATTCCTGTTTTCATCGGTTTTGTCTTTTCATGCGGTCCCAGATTTTCTGCACTTGGTCTTCTGCAAATTCGTTGTGGTTGTTGGCGTGGTATTTTGGTGGACTTCTGAACAGTAAGAATGATGAGGTCTCTGAAATATTTGCTGGTTCTTGGGGCTCTTTCCCTCCTACTGGATTGCCTTGCCTAACCCTGGTATAAAGGTTTGTGCCTAGTCTTATTGCATTTGCTATGCAGTGTTTGGTTGCTATCACTCAGACACCTGCTGTTTTCTGAAGAAAATGGAAGAGCAGTAGAATTGAGAGAGAGAGAGAAAGAGAGAGAGGAGGTGAAAGACAAGGCAAGGCATTATGAGGCAAGGAACTTTTTTTAAAAATATATTTTATTAATTTATTCATATTACATCTCAATGTTTATCCCATCCCTTGTATCCTCCAATTCCTCCCTCCCTCCCGCTTTTCCCCTTACTCCCCTCCCCTATGACTGTGACTGAGGGGGACTTCCTCCCCGTGTATATGCTCATAGGGTATCACGTCTCTTCTTGGCAGCCTGCTATCCTTCCTCTGAGTGCCACCAGGCCTCCCCATCTAGGGAATGTGGTCAAATATGAGGCACCAGAGTACTGTGAAAGTCAGTCCCCACTCTCCACTCAACTGTGGAGAATGTCCTGTCCATTGGCTAGATCTGGGTAGGAGTTTGAAGTTTACGGCCTGTATTGTTCTTGGCTGTACCATAGTTTGAGCGGGACCCCTGGGCCCAGATCTGCCCATCATAATGTTCTTCTTGTAGGTTTCTAGGACCCTCCACATGCTTCTATTTCCCCATTCTCCCATGCTTCTCTCACCTAGAGTCCCAATAGGATGTCGTCCCCTCTGTCCCACTTTCCTGATAAGTGAACACTTTCATGGGACATGCCCCTTGGGCTAGTGTCCAGATATAAGTGAGTATATACCATTTGAATCTTTCTGCTTCTGGGTTAACTCGATCATTTCTATTTCAATCCATTTGTCCACAAATTTCAGGAATTCCTTGTTTTAATAGCTGAGTAGTATTCCATAGTGTAAATGTACCACAGTTTCTTTATCCATTCTACTACTGAGGGAAACTTAGGCTGTTTCCATGTTTTGGCTATTATGAATAAGGCTGCTATGAACATGGTTGAGCAACTTTTCTTGTGTGCTGGAGCATCTTCTGGGTGTATTCTAAAGAGTGGAATAGCTGGGTCTTGAGGAAGTGAGACAAGGAACTTTCAAAGATGGCATTGACTTTGTTTTCTTTGGGCGATATACTTCTCAGCATGCAGTCTACCTTTGAGAATAGTTTGTTTTCCAGTGAAACTCCTTTGGAGAAAGATAATTTTCTTTTGCAAGTGGTTTTCAATTGGAGGTTAATTCTGGTTGGGTATGAGTGGTATGTCCACTTCTCTGTTCAGTTCTAGAGTCTCATCTGGTACAAGCCTGTGCAGGCCTTATGCGTACTGGCTCTGTCCCCGTGAGTTCAGATGTGTGTCAGCCATGTTGACTCAGAGGGCCTTGTTTCCTTGCTGTCCTTCACCCCTTTGTCCCTTAGACTCGTTCTGCCTCCTCTTCTGCAGAGCTTCCTGATCCCTAAGGGGGGGATTTGATGGGGGCATCCCTGTAATTGAAGTTTTGGTTTCCTGGTAAACTCAGTTATGTAAATATGTTTTTGGGTTTTGGTTTTGTTTTGGGGAGTGTTTTTATTTGTTTAATTGGTTGGTTGGTTTTGGTTTTTCAAGACAGGGTTTCTCTGTGCAGCCCTGTCTGCCATGAAACTCTCTCTGTAGAAATTGTCTTGCATCTGCCTCCTGAGTGCTGGGATTAAAGGCATGCACCATCACCACCCGGACATGTTTTCGTTTTAATCCCAAGTATGGGATTTTAGTTTGGGCTTTAGTTTGTCCACAGATGATAATTGTCTAGTGCATGGCATGGTCTCTGCCAGCTGGAGTTAGTTGAATTCTGAGGACTCTGAGGGCTAAAAAAAATAAAATAAAAGGAGAAGGTGACAGTTTGGAGGAAACCACCTGCTGCATTTGCAGTTGACAGCAGAGATTGGTGTTAACCCAAAAAGAACCCAAGGACACTGCCCAGCTGAAAGAAGTAAAGAGGGCTAGTCCTGTTTTCCTCCTTTTAACACTCTTTCTCTCTTACCAAGGGGGGTGCTGGTGGGGTTGTCAGGGAGATAAAGGTGTTTAAGAACCCTAAGTAAAGTAGGCTAGTGAAAAATCTAAACCTACACACGTCATTAAAGACTGAGTGTTCCCGGGTCTTACTCTCTCCATATTGTCTGGTTATGAGCTCTGTATTTCTTTCCATCTGGTCCAGAGAGATCCTTTTCTGATGATGGCTGAGCAAGGCACTGATCTATGGTTGTACAGAATGTCCTTTGGAGTCACTTTATTGCTATGTCTTTTTTTGGGGGGGGTGTTTATTGTTTGTTTGTTTGTTTGTTAGAACAGCAGTATTCGGCTTTCCCCTAGGTCCCTAGGGAACCCAGTGGGTAACAGGGCTATTTTCTTATATATTCTGAGTCAGGGTCTCAGTGTATAACTTTGGCTGCCTGGAATCCTCTACAGCTCAGGCCAACCTCCAGCTTGCACAGATCCTCTATCAAGCATGAATCACCACAGGCAAATTGAAAAGTATGTTTTTATTGATGTTTAATTTGAGCTTATCTAAGTATGAATTTGACTATCTTTTCATTTGTTAAATTTTACTTTTAAAATATGAATATGTTCTGTTAAATTTATATTCAGTCACTTTGTATTCTGTATTTTTCCTTATAGAACTAGACTTTTGTTATTTCTTTAAACTTTGTTGGCTGCTCTATGGTTTGGTTTGGTTGTTGTTGTTGTTGTTGGCACATTATTGCATCAATCTTGAGTTAGGTAGCCTCCAACTCAATAGTTTTTAGAGATCACGACATCACAAGTCATTATATGGCAGTTCTATTTTGAAAGTAAATGTTTTACGTTATCACCCTTGTGATAGTGCAGTAATACTTCCTGTAGTTTCATCCTAGAATAGGAAGTTCCCTAGAGCAGGCTTGCTGTAGTCACAGTCAAGCAGGCCAATTATTTGTCCACAAATGAGATAAAACATGTAGCATTTGACATTTTGGGTCTGGATTACCTTACTCAGAATGATTATTTCTGTCTTCATTCATTTATCTGTGATTTTCACAATTTCGTTTTCCTTGTAGCAGAATAATATACTACTTTTTAAATATACTGGTTTCATTATACATCCATTAGCTCATTGATAGCTAGGATCTTTCCATTTAGTGGCTATTGTAAATAGAGCAACAATGAACATGGATGAGCAAGTACCTCTGTAGTAGAATATAAAGCAGTTCAGGAATGTGCCCTACGAGGTATAGCTGGATCATATGGTAGATATGCTTCTAGCTTCTTGAGTAACCTCAACAATGATTTCCATAGAAACTGTGTCTGCTTGCATTTACGTATGTATAACACATCCTAATATCTGAGGAGGAGAGAAGAGGGTATCCGATTGCCTGGAATAGGAGTTAAAGGCAGTCGTGAGCTGTTGAAAACTTAACCTAGGTCTTCTATAAGAACAGCAAGTGCTCCTAACCCTGTGTAATCTCTCCAGCCCCTGGACATTTTTAATAATGTTTCTTGGCCACTTGTGTTTTTTTTTCCTTTAAGAATTCTCTATTTAATTCCATTCTACAATTCTAATTGGTTTGTTTTCTTAGTTCTTTGGATATTCTAGAAACTAATCCTCTGTTGGATGTTTAGGTGACAAAATGTTTTCCATTCTATAAGTTGTCTCTTCTCTTGACTGATGGTGTCTTTTGATGTACAGAAGCTTTTTATTTTCATGAGGTCTGTCCCATTTGTTAACAATTGCTCTTAATAGCTATGATACCTGGGGTTTATTGAAAGAATCCTTTTGTGTACCTATAAATTGAAGCAGATTTCCTCCTTTTTCCTCTAATAAATTCAGATCTTTTATTGTATTTTAACATTTCACCAACACCTTTTGCATATTTTTTAGATAGACTTGGCATTAACTGTCATGTTACAACACAGTTTCTTGGGTAAGCAAGATAATTTAACAGGTCAAAGTACGTGCTATGCAATCCTGACTATACCAGGAGCCCATGCTACCCACTGATCTTTACTAGAATTTCACAGTCACACTCATGACACATCACATACACACACACACACACATGTATACACATCCACCTACCAACACACAGAGAAAAATATATTTTTTAAAGATACAGTTTCTCCTATTGCTAACATTTTTTAGTTAAGTTGATTTTCATTTTCAAGGTGATTTTTAGAAATAATTGATGAACATCTATTTCTAGAAATATCATGCTGTATTTATAGGATAATTTAGAAAGCAGGGTGTCTTTGACATATTGTTTGTACTAATAAATATATCTTGGATTCTTTCTTGATAATATATTTTTTTCATTTGACCTATAACATACTAATTTTACTTCAAGAAAAATCATTTTCCATAGTTTTTAAAGTAGTATTTTGTTGTATTAAGTTATGCCTTGAGATAATATGAGGAAAATAGTGTTATTTACTTAAATGGATGTTTTTATTCTTGTCAGTAATTGCTCTCATAAACTGTCCCTGAAAACCAGATTTGCCATGGAATTGCCAGTCTTAAAATAAAACACTTTGTGGCTTAGCCTGACGCACTTCAAGAGCATCAAGGAGTCACCAATTCATCTACTTCCTCAGACTTCACCTGCGTCCAAATCTATTGGACTTCTAAGTCCTTTGTGGCATGGGCTTTTTGAAACTACAATTAGAGAAATCAGTTCCTGGTTTCTTTAAAGTTTGATTTAAAAATAATTCCAAGTTTGAACCTTATTACAAAACTATGCCAAATAGAAAAGTTATTTTCTGGATGGTAGAAATGAGCTTTGGAGGTGGGAAAAGTAGATAGGGATGCTTATTTTTAAAAGAAAATCTTACTTTCTCTGAAGTTGGTTAACTTTCCACTTTCACCATGTAGAAAGAGAAACCCAAAGAACTTCTCACACCTGAGATGTCAGGGTGCTATCTTACCATCTGGATCGTTTCCCAGGTGGACACAGGAATATGATGCCCTTTCAGAAGATACTGTAAGCTAAACTGTTTGTTGTGTTAAAAATCAGAAGATATAGATCCAGGAGACTAGACTAACTTCCCAAGACCATATTCTCAAACTGTTATGCCAACCTGAGACTTGAAATCTGTCTCAGCCTGACTCCAAACCTCAGGCTTTTTCTGAATAGATCATACTTTCTGGAAACCAGAATTTAAAAATGGAAAGAATGCCAGTTATGGACTCCAGGGAACAGACCAGAATAATGATCAAAGCAGAAATGCTATTCCTGAATAACATGAGAAATGCTCAAACTCCACCAGCAATTGCATCAGTAAGGATGCATTGCTGTTGGTATCAACTGCATAGCCAGCATTGCGTAACACTGTGTTGCTATGCCTAATTATTCAAGCTCTCTATGCATGTAAAATGTGTGTGTGTGTGTGTGTGTGTGTGTGTGTGTGTGTGTGTGTGTACAGATTTCTTAGCAAACTGCTTGAAAATCAGAGTAAAACAAGGACTTTATGTATCAAGGATTCAGTATTAACCACTTTGTTGCAGGTGTAGCCTATCCATTTCTTGTCCCTGCCCCATTCTCATTACTATTGCGCCATCCTTGGCTTGACAGGATGGGGCTTGACAGACCCCATAATACACACATGGGCCAAAGACAGTAAGCCTGGAACTAAAACTAGGTAGAGAAGTTCAGAGGTGAGGTCCCTGAAGGGGCTCTGAATCACTGCTCCTCAATACACCTCACCTGCAGTCAGGAGTCCACTCTGAAACCAGACACAGCCCTGATCTTGGGCACCTCTTCACAGCCACCATGGCCTTCGCTACTAGCAACATTCCACATATGACTTCACAAGGCTGGATTTGCAGTCCCGATGTTACTCTCTCTAGAATGAACTTCAGCTACTCCTCCTCGCTGCTTTGCACGTCTGGCTCCCACTGCAGCTGCTTTTAGTTAAACCTTTTCTTTACGCTGCATCTTAGCTTCAAGGGTCCGAGAGGCCAGATATCTGACCTATACAGCTGGAGCAAAATAACAAGTGCCCACTGCTTTGTCAAGGTCCACATCAGAGCACGGCTCTCCGTACTAAATGCATCGTTCTATATGGCTAATGACCAATCCAGCATACAACACAGCCAGCCACCTTCGTGGCTAAGATGCAGAACTACATTAAAGCATCTGCCAAGATTCTGTAAGCATTCCACATTTGCACATCAAAGGGTTGGCTCCTAGTTGAGATTGCAGTTAGCCCTAAAACGTGACCACCTCCTAATTGCATTGAACCATGTGTTTTCCCTGCTGTATTTGTATATTCCTAGTTCAATTTTTCTAACCCAAACACAGAACTTTTATATTTAGCTCTGTTATATTTCAACTTGTTAGTTTTGGCCCATATTTTAAACTTTTACTAATCTCCTTGAGTACCATTTCTGTCATCCAATATGGTGACTCTTGTCTCCACAGCTCTGTGTCAGACACAAACATACCTTTTGTTTCTATTCAAATCCCTGATTAAAAATGCTGAAAAGAATGGCAAAGAATATAAACCATTTGTGGGATACCACAACATGCTTTCAACCAGGGTGGCATATTACCATTAATTATTATGTTAAACCATATTCGCTCAGAACATTTATCTAGACTTATGTGAACCACTTGCCCACGGCTTTCATTTTGCCTTATCATGATAATGCTGATGAAAAGAAACAGACTAAAAGTAGCTAAAGGAAAACCATTCTTTACAGTATGAGCATAATATAATCAGGAAATGCAGTGTGGTTAATAATCAAAGATAAGCTATTTCCCAATGTGAAAACAACATGGAGTTTTAAAAAAACAGGATAAAATATAGACCATTCTCAACAGCACATTTAAGATCAGTCTTGATGTCATATTATTGTTATAATAGATTGTGTGAGACTAGAAACCTGTCAGCATTTTCCAGGAAGACCCAGTTAGTAAATATTTTAGATTGGGCTGACCATATGGTCTTTGTTGCAATTACTCAACTGTGCTCTTGTAGAGAAAAATAAGCTATAGCCGGTAAATTAGTGAGTTGGCAGGAATGTATTCCCACAAAACATTACTTGTAAAAGCCTAGCTGGTTAGATTTGGCTCTACTTTGTCCAACTCTTTGAAATAAGCTTTCTTCTAAAGACAGCAAAAATGGCTGTGTGGATTTAGACATAGATGACAGCGTTGTGCTGATCTCAATAATAAGGTATATCTAATGTTTTAGAAATTTATTATGCCAGCTTTACAAGAGTGAGAAGTACCCTCCTCTACTTTGAACTTCAATACCCAACAATGGTTCTGGTCTTAGAAGTTGCTCCTTATCTATATTAAGAACAAAAACCTCGGGCTGTAGAGATGGCTCAGCTGTTCAGTTCATTCACTGCTTTTGCAGAGGACCAAGGTTCAATTCCCAGTGTTCACATGGCAGCTCACAGCCATCCTTAAATGCAGTTCCAGGGGATCCAATTTCCACTTCTGACCTCTGGAGACACTGCATGTATAAGGTGCACAGACATACATGCTCGTAAAACACCCACACATATGAACATAAATAAAATTTAAAAGTAAACATAGAGAGCTCTTAAGGGTCTTTCCAACCTCAGATTCAGCATTCTGATCACCAAGTGACTGGTATTCACACAGACATGTATATTATATTTTGGAAAGACTGAACATTCTTGGATGAAGAGCCTATTGCTGCCAATGCTGTGGGTGCTGTAGGAACCAACATCTGCTTTCTAAAACTGCTACCTGAATAGTGAGGCAAATAAATTTTACGCTTTGAATGTGTTTGCTTCAAGATCCAGGCATTGCTGGGTTAAAAGTTTTAAGAAATGGAGACTTATAAATAGTCATAAATTAATCCATTTGGTTTCAAAAGATCTCTAGAAAGAGTGGAAGTATGTAGAGACCCATGCATAAAATTTGAAAGGACTCATAGTATTGCCAAACACCGTATCTTGTAGCAAGGCAACATTACAGTGTGAACATTATTGGAAAACCCAGTTTGGTAATACAAGTATATTGGAAAAAGTTAAATAACAATAATAAATATGTGTCCTATAGTAAATTGCTCAAATAAAATTCCAAGCCACGGAACTACAAAATGCTTCCAACTTGGTGAACTGAAAAATTGGAACTTTTCTTACAATTCTTTATCTTATATGCTTATATGTTGTGTTTTGCTTTGCTTTTAAAAAAACGATAATGTATCTTCAGAGTATAGCTATATTCCCATGTACCTCAGGCACATTTGTTGATTTATGGTAAAATAATTCCATTGGCTTTGTCATCTGCTACTTAAAATTATTTTAATTGATGAGATTTGCCTTTATAATGTAAATAGTGATTTTCTTTTTGTTTTACATGTGGGTTTCTATAGTTTTAATTTCTTCAGCTTTCAAAATATAACAAGTTTTATGTAATTTGGTATAGTTTTAATTGTTTATATTATTTTCTTTTAAAATTTTTTTTATTTAAGTAATTTATTCAGATTACATCTCAATTGTTATCCCCTCACTTGTATCTTCCCATTTCCCCCTCCCTCCCTCTTTCATCATATTCCCCTCCCCTAGGTCTGTGACATAAGGGGACCTCCTCCCCCACTATAAGATCATAGCCTATCAGGTCTCTTCCTGATAGGAAGATAGGACACTCTTCCTGAGTGTCACCAGATCTCCCCACCAAGGAGAAGTGGTCTAATGGGGGGACCACAGTTCATGACCAAGTCAGTCCCTGCTCTCCACCCAATTGGGTAGAATGTGAGGTCCATTTGGCCAGATATGGGTAGGGATTCTATGTTTACTTCATGCATTGTCCTTTGTTGACACAATAGTTTGGGCAGACCTGCCTGGGTCCAGATCCATCAGTCTTGATGGTCTTCTTGTAGGTTTCTAGGACCCTCTGGATCCTTCTATTTCCCTATTCTTCCTTACCTCTCTCACCTAGAGTCCCAGTAGGAAGTTCCAGTATCTTTCCCAATCTCCAGCTAAGTGAAGACTTTCAGGGGACATCTCTTTTGGGCTAGTGTCCAATTATAAGTGAATATATGTCATGTGTATCTTTGTGGGTCTGGGTTAACTGTTTGTCTTATTTTCAAAGCTCAGAATATTGCATCAAAATACTATAAATGCATTTTAAAAGTACTCATTTTAGATCCAAAGAAATACAGAGATATTTCCATGGGTTCAGTAACCTTTCGTTTTATAACACTGGGCCTGGTACAGATTGGATGTCATATAGGTACTTAAATTATTTAGTGCCATTTTTACAATAACTTTGAATTCTTTTTTTAAGTTTTGCATGAATTAAATTCAGTGCTGAACATGAAGAGTAAAATAATTATCCAAAGGACATTAGTGGAGTTCAGGAAGTAATGAATGTATTCACTTGTACATGGTTTGCCTCTTGTGGATACTTTGTAAACATTTTGCTATATGTTATAATTGTGTTTCAGCAGGTTGTCATTGCGCTTGTGTGCACCTCATGTGTACCTGGTCCCATGTGAAATGGAATTCGTGGTATTTTCTGTATCATTTCCCTGAGGCGGTTTCTGGGAAGCCACACACTTGAATACAGACAGCTTTCTTATCACTTGATTTCTTGTGCACCTGATTTTTGCTCTAAGAGGAATTACTGCCACAATATATTTTATTTATTCTTTAGATCTTAGCCTTGTAAGATAAAGTGCTTTACATGATGGTGTTAAAAGTTACTTGTCCCTTTATTGAGGCATGGAGGTTTGTTTAAAAATGGAGAATGAAGAATGCAAAATGTTTTATTGTTTAACCTGTCCACTCTGATCCAACTCTGTACTGATAGTAACTTTCCGGTATGGTGATGTTTCATATGAACATAACCACCTTGTTACATTTAAAAACAAAAGACTCACTTTTAAATCAGAAAAAAAATCCCATGGGAGACTTGAGTAATCCTCGGTGTCTTCACCATATGAAGGAAATTTTGGTTTTATAAACGCAGATAATTTGTCCTCCCACCTCCTTCCCTTGAAGCCTTAGTTCTACCAGATACAGAGAAGAGAAACAAGATGCCTTGAAAGCAAACAGTTCTCCACAATTAGAAACTAGCAGTGTTTTGTCTCTGACTTTCTACCCTCTGAACTGCTAGTAAAGAATATAATTTCTATTTTTTTATAAATTACCAGACCTGATACACTAAAATGATGATTTTCCCCTACATGTAACACCCCCATGAATGCCCTGTCCAAGCTGAAAAGCTATGTATTGAAGACAGGCAAAAAGAAAACACAAAGTAGGAAAGATAATTCACTTTATTTAGTACCTTCTGTGCTAAGGGGTGTGTAAAGCCCTTTGCAATTGTTAATCATTTCATCGTTAGTTGTGAAGCACACTGGGGTGCTGTTCATTACTCATTAGGCAACTGAGGTATTGGAAGGTAGCTTACCTTCCTTGGTGATGGGCTCCTGTTGTGCAAGGGCCTGAGATGATAACCCATCTCGCTCTGATCCTAGACACTGTGCCACTTTCCACACTACAGGGAAGCATAAAGTCTGCAGACAGACGTAAAAATGACAGAAGCTAAAATACAGTTAACTGTGAGCCTACAAAGATGTTTGATCTGCACTTTAGAAAAGTGAACATCTGGGGAAGAAGTTTTATAAGCAGACTTCCAAGTTATTAGAATGTGCTTTCTGATAAAGTATTATGTGTATTAGGTTAACTGTGAAGATTATAAACTTTGTTTATACATCTGCCTAAATGACAACATTTGGAATAAAAAACGCCCCATGTTATGGTACTTTTTAAATAAAATGAAATAATTCTTTAGCAATTAAAATTTTGTAAACTGTGAGTTCCTTTTCCATTCTCAGAGGAACCTTCATAAATACTGATGCTGTCTGTATTCAAACAAAAGATGCATTGGCAGTAAGAAGGCATGAGAAGACTGTAGAGCCAATTGTCAAGTAAGCCTATGGAAAAAGCCTTTTCATAGCTTCATAACAAATGAGGCCCAATTGAACAAGAATCTGAAAAATGAAAGAACTAATTATTCTAAAAGAAGAGGAGGTACAAACAAAGTAATAATTAAAAGGTCAAATACAAAACAAAGTTTTGGTTCTCCTGGGTGAACTCCATTTCCTGGGCTCCATCTCCCTGCAGCCCCAGAGACTGGCAGCCATCAGGGACCACCAGACATGAGTCAAGCTAACTGTCTTCTGAGAGGCTTCACCCAGCAATGGATCAAAACAGATGCTAAGACCCATGGCCAAATATTAGATGGAAATCTGAGAATCTTGTGGAAGAGTTGGGGGAACAATAGAGAGACCCAAAGATGAACAAGAACTCCACAAGCAGACCAACAGAGCCAATGGGGCCTCACAGAGACTGAACCACCAACTTAAGTGCATGCGGGCACTAAACCTAGGCCCCCTACACTTATGGAGCTGGTGGACAGCTTGGTCTTCATGTGCATCCTTCACAACTGGAACAGGGCCTGCCCCTGACATGGATTCTTTTGCCTGCTGTTGGATCACTTTCCCCTAGGGAAAGGCTGGGCAGCCTTGTCTGGCCTCAGTGGAGAAGAATGCACATAGTCCTGATAGGACATGAAGTGCCATGCAGGACAAGAATGGGGGTGTTCCCTTCTCTGAGAAGAAGGGGAGGGGGAATGTGAGAAAGGGATGGAAGGGTGGGACTGGGAGGAGAGGAGAGAGGGGCTGCAATCATGATGTAAAGTGAATAAATAAAGAGAAAAAAATACCACAAAGTTTTGTAGGTTTAAACTCATATCACTAATACATTAAATATAAATGTGCTAAAAATTTTCAACTAAAACAAATATTTTGCATGGGCATTGTAGTTTCAACCTGTACTACGTCTCTTCCTGTGGTGGAAGAATTGCCATGAGTTCTAGGTAGGCTTGACCTACAAAATGAGAATCTGTTTCCAGCAGGAAGTGATAAATTGTGTGGAGCTTTCATGTTACTGTCTAGGTCTGTTCTGTTTAGATCACAAGAACAAGCTGTCTTGGATACCTGACATTTGTATCCTATAACCTAAGACTCCTCATTGCTTCAAAATCTCAGGACAATCAATGTTTTACTTTCTGTTTAATGGATATAGTTATTTTAGGTTCTACATACAAATTAAGTTGTATAATATTGTCAGTTGTATACTTATGTCTTATTTCCGATAGTATTGACAGCTGAATGTTCATGTCTTACTTTCTCTATTAACAGTATGCCCCCCAAGTGCAATCATATTGTTGCAAAAAAAATGACTTTCATAATTTTCATTGTGAATTATGTTATATTCTGTTACTTATTCATCTCTCCATGGACAGCTAGGTTCTTTTGGTATCTTGGCTATTATGAATAGTGCCATAATAAATGTAGAGATAGAAGTGTTTCTTTGAGATCTGGGTTTTGTTTGTTTTTGTCTACCTAGAGTCTGCTGGCTGATATGGACATAATTATATTTTCAAAGTTTAAGGACTAGTTGCAATATTTCCTACAGCGTTGCATCATGCTATCACTAAGAATAAACTAATTTCCCTTCTTTAGCATTGTTCAAGTATTGCTGTCACATTTTAAAATTAAGAACCATCCTAGAAGATGCTAGGTACTGTTTCATTGTCCTTTGGATTTGAACTTTCCTGGTGTACATGCTAAACACTAAACATCTCTTCATATACCATCATTCATTTAATGTTTCCTTTTGAGAAAGGTCTACAGAGCTCTTTTGCCCATCTATAAAATAAAGTTACATTTTGCTCACTTACATGAATCTTTATATATTTTTTCATAATCTTGTATGTGACATGTGTGTACATATGTGTGCAAGTATGCATACCCAAAGCCTTCACTTACTAGGAAACTGGGACAGAAGGGAGGACATCCTATTGGGACTCTAGATGAGAGAACCATGTGAGAATAGCAAAGTAGAAGGATCCAGTGGGTCCTAGAAACCTACAAGTAGAACATTATGATAGGCAGATTTGGGCCAAGGGGTCCTGCTCAAACTAAGGCAACAGCCAAGGACAATACAGGCAATAAACTTTAAACCCCTACCCAGATCTAGCCAATGGTCAGAACAGTCTCCACACTTGAGTGGAGAGTGAGATATGACTTTCTCACGTACTCTGGTGCCTCACATTTGACTATGTCCCCTGAAGGGGGAGACCTGGTGGCACTCAGAGGAATGACAGCAGGTCACTGAGAAGAGACTTGATACCCTATGAGCATATACAGGGGGAGGTAATCCCTCTTAGGAACAGTTATAGGGGAGGGGAATAAGGGGAAAATGGGAGGGAGGGGAGAATGGGATGATACAAGGGATGGGATAACCATTGAGATGTAACAAGAATAAATTAATAAAATTTAAAAAAAAAGAAATTGAAATTGGATGTCTCCACAATTCACTTTTCATTTTATTTTTAAAACAAAATCTCCTTTTTCTTTGTATTTGTTTTTTTTGTATTTGTATTTGTTTTTTCCAATTTTTATTATAATTTATTCTGATTACATCCCAATTGTTATACCTTTGCTTGTATCTTCCTGTTACCACATTCCCTCCCTCTTTTCCCCTATTCCCCTACCCTAGACTCTGACAGAAGGGGACCTCCTCCCCCACCATATGACCAGAGCCTATCAGGTCTCATCCAGATAGCCTGCTTCTCCTTTTTCTGTGTGCCACCACTGGGCCAACCTACCAAGGGGAAATGATCAAATTGGGGGCACCAGAGTTCATGTCAGAGGCAGTGCCCACTCTGCCCACAACCATGGGAATAAACTGTCCATTGGCTTTATCTGAACATGGGGTGTTGGTTTACTGCATGCATTGTCCTTGGTTGGTACAACAGTTTGTTCAGGACTCCCTGGGTCCAATCTGGCATCCTTGATGGTGTCTTACTAAACTTGGTGCTCAGTGATTGACTAGCCTATTTAGGTTCAAGCCCCAGAGACCATCTGGCTCCCCTTCCTAAGGAGAGACAGTGTCAGTAATGGACCAGGATCTTCACATTCTGGTTCAGGGACTCTACACCGAACATCTGTACCTCTCTTAACTTTACCCTAAATATGAAATTATTGTTGATAAAGTTTTTAAGTTTAAGCAAAAACAGATCCATAGTAATGTACACAGTTTGTATGGTGTTGTGATGCAGGCTAACTCCCAGCAATACTCTCTTGTCTCATGCAGTACAAAGAGATGTCGAATCTGGAAGGATCTGACTGGCTGTGCCTCAGAGTGGCTTCTAATGTGACAATGTCTTCAAATTTGTCAATCAGGAGTATTAATTCTGAAGCTTTCTTGGTGGATGAAAGGTATTTTCCAAGTTCACTCAACTGTATGTGCTGTGTTTCTCATTAAGTTGCCTTATTCTTACAGCTGCTTGTGACATGACTTTCTACTGAGCAAGTAAACCATATATTTTTTAAAATTTTTATTTAAGTAATTTATTCAGATTACATCTCAATTGTTAATGCCTCACTTGTATCCTCCTGTTCCCCCTCCCTCCCTCTCTCATTCAATTCCCCTCCCCTAGGTCTGTGACAGAAGGGTACCTCCTCTCCCATCACATGATCACAGCCTATCAGGTCTCCTCCTGGTAGCCTGCTTATTCTTCCTCTGGGCATCACCATGCCTCTCCACAAAGGGGAAGTGGTCAAATAGGGGACACCAGAATTCATGTCTGAGTCAGTCTCTGCTCTCTACACAACTGTGGCTACTGTTAAAACCCATATTTATATATGAAAATAAAACCCAGTACAGAGTCAATTTGCCCCTTTTCTTTCCCATTTTTACAAGTTTTATTTTTACTGGATTATATTAGTTATATGAATATACAAACATATATTAAATGAATATAATAACATATAAAATATATAATAAATAAAAATATACAAATATGTATTGATTATATACTGGGGGTAGGAGAGGTTGGGAGAGACGAGGAGGTGAGAAGAGAGGGAAGGCTCCTATTGGGATAGAAAGTAAATTAATTTTTTAAAAACATAAAAATATATTTTAAATATACTATATAAAATATATAATAAATAAAATATACAAATATATATTGTTTATATTTAGGGGGTTGGGAAGGAGGTGGGACTGGGAGGTGAGGAAGAAGAGGAGGCTGCAGTTGGGATGTAAAGTAAAAAATTAATTAAAAACAAATATACAAATATATTAAATAAATATAATGTATATAACATATAAAATAAATATAATAAAATATACAAATGTGTATTAATATATGCTGGATTTCATTATGATATTTTCATACATGTATATAATCTACTATGAAAGAATTACTTTTGCAATGTCTTTATTAGCCCTTTTAGAATTTGATACAGTGTACTTTAATATTATTCACTCCTCCCTAACTCTTCCAAGGTGGACTCCCTCTCATGCAACTTTGTGTTCTCTGTCTCTCTCTGTTTCTTGATTCCTGTCTGTCTTTTTCTCTCTTTCTCTCTCAAAACCATCTGAGTATAGTTGGTGTTGAGTTGAGTGTGGGCCTGCCCAGGAATGTGATTGATTCAGAGGTTACACCACTAGAGAAAACCAATTCTACCTTTCCCAGGAACTATCACGTGCTAATAGCGTCTTCTCAGCTAAGGTGACACTTTGTGCCCACATTCTATCAACTTCCATGCTGGTATTTTGTTTAGCTTGACCTTTTGAAGGCCTTATGCATGCTATCATGATCACTGTGCGTTAACTTGTACATCTATCTTGTTACATGTAGAAAACACTGTTTTCTTGACACCTTCTACCATCTTTGGCTTCTAAAATACTTTTTGCCCTCTTCCACGAAGATCCCTGAGCCATGAAGGGAGGGTAAGGAAATAGACATTCTATTCAGGGCTGAGAACGCCAAAGTTTCTTACTCTCTGCATGATAACTAGTTGTAGGTACTATGTGAATCACCATCCACTGCAAGAAGGATCTTCTCTGATGAGGGTTGAGAGATCCTCTGATCCGAGAGTGTAACAATTAGTCTTTAGGGGTCATCTTAATGCTTTGTCCATTTAGCAGAGTAATGGTCCTAGGAATAATGACCTATCTAGCCACAGGGTATTGCCTTCATTAATAATATGAGACGCAGGTTCCATCTGGTGGAGCTGGTCTTAAATCCTGTCAAATGTTCTTTGAGAATTTATAGATGCACACAATGTATTTTGATTATATTGCCTCCACCACCACCCCAAGTCCTTCAAGAGCCACCATACCTCCATATCTACTTTGTATACTTCTTTATATTTAAAAAACAAAACAAAACAAAAACAAAAAACTCATAAAACATTGTCTGTGGTGCCCATAAACTTGTGGGTGTGCGGTTAACCACTGGAGCATGGTTGACCTACCAGGGGCCACATCCTTAACGACAATTGACTCTCCCTCCTCCAGAAACCATCAACTCTCAGTTCACCCTCAGCTAGGTATGGTGGTGCTCTGTGAGCTTCTTTTACCCCCATGGCAGGCAGGCAGTTGGCTTGATCTGCTATGGGTCTTGTGCAGGCAGCCACAGCTTCTGCAAATTCATCTACTCCTTCATCCATGCACATGAGATTCCTGTACTTTTCTTATGCATACTGTATTTCACCAAAAGTAAATATTAAAAGTATATTAAAGTATGCTTTGAACCTCCAATGCCTTTGGCCACCTTAAAATTGCAGTTCTCTCTCTCTTTCTCTCTCTCTTTCTCTCTCTCTCTCTCTCTCTCTCTCTCTCTCTCTCTCTCTCTCTCTCTCTCTCTCTCTCCCACACACACACACACACACACACACACACACACACACACACATACAAACACATACATGCACACATGCACGCATGGACACACACATGCGCACAGACACAAGTTCTTTTGATAGTTTTCTCTCATCTGATCCTTCCATGTGTTAATATGAACTTTATAACGACAGCAGGAAGAATTCCTCACAGGGGTGCTATTTTCATTCTGAGAAAATTTGTTCTTCATTTGGAGTTTCTCTGGCATGGAGCACTAGCCAATCCTGGCCTGAGTTAAAAGTTGGTCAGCAGGTGGTCAGGCAGAAAGTTGGTCAGAGGGTTCATCTGGTGAGGTACATTTTCTCTACAGAAGGAGGCAGCAAGGCTCTCTGGGAAGCTATGAAATTTGTGTACCATGTGATGTGTGCCTTGACTTTTTAACATTGTTTTTGAAAGCATGGAGGTAGCCATGGACAATATACAGATAAACATGCATGACTGTGCTCCAATGATACTTTGCTCACAAAAATAGGCAAACAGGTCAGTCATATTTGCCCGTGGATCATAGCATGCCAAGATCATTGTCCACAGATCAGTACACTGAATTCTTCATCCAGTGTTACAAACCTTTGAGGTCTTTTAAATCCTTTTGCTTAGACCAGCAGTATTTTCTTACATGCTTTAAGTTTTAAGTCCTATTTCATTACTTTATTGTAAATTTCAGTAAGTCCTGTTTTACTGATGTCTGAAGACATAATCTATGTAATCAAACCACCATAAGAGAAATTAATTTTTAAAAGAAACATAACATTGCATCAAATAAAAATGTCACTTCCAACTCATTGCAAATGTTATCCACAGTATTTAAAAGAAAGAATCATGGTACACATTTTGGTTTTTATTGACTTTATGTTAATAAACATCAGCCCTGGGGTCCCAGCTCCTCTGTCTGTAGTATACATGTGGATCATGTACAGAATTACCTAGAAAAATTCAAATAAAAAAGGAGACCTTGGGTCATGGCAATGGTGCATCTCCTTTCCCCAAGAGAAGGCAAGCATTGACTTTACATCCAGCTTGGCCAGATGGGAATTCATTCCAGCTTTTCTGTTTCTGTGATCATTTGGCAGCAGGTTTCAACAATTTAATGACTTTATCCCAGGAGTTGAAGAATGTAAGTCCCTCGGGTTAATTATAAGCAGAGTTGTCCTTGGTAAAAATGTCTTTTATTTCAGTTACAAAAAAACAAAAGAGATGGAATAATGTAATAAAGGTCTCTGGAGCAACTAATGATGACCTGGTGCTTTTTCCTATAGCCCCAAGAGATACTGTGGCTCCGTTGGAATGCACAGTTGAATATTTAAAAAGCTGCTCCCCACACCTTATCACGACTCCTTAGGGCGTTCCTGTGAAATGACTTTACCCATTCTCATTTTAGGCCAGTGGTGTTGTAAGACTGTTGTTTTAATCTGAGATTTCAGGATGCAGCATTTACTTGGGGGATGGAGTATGTTTATTTTCTTTGTTTCTTTCTTTCTATCTTTTTTTTTTTTCTGTTGTTGTTTTTGTTTTTCAATACGGGTCAAGTCCTAACTGTCCTCTGGCCTCCACCTTTTTAAATTATTATTTTAATTATATGTAACTGTGTCTGCAAGTAGATATATGCACATGAGCACAAGTGTCATAGGCTGTCAGAAGAATTGGATTTCCAGGAAGTGGAGTTACAAGCAGTCATGTGCTGCATGACATGTGTTCTAGGATCTGAATTCAGGTCCTCCGGAAGATCAGCAAGTGTTCTTAACTTTTTTCAATGACTATTTTGTGGTTTATTTTCAAAGCACACCCAAAATATACTAATATAATTGCCATTCTTTGTAAGGCTTTGAAGTGGTATATAGTTTTTAATTCCATGAAATGTTTATTCAGTGACACAAAGAGAAAAATAGACAACTCAGTACTAGTTATTTTAAATGACAAATGTGTTTCCTTTGGCAACAAATAATTGTTTTCATGAGTTCATAGTTTCTGGAACAAATTTGAGGTCTTTTTTCTTGAGATACTTATTTTTTTCTTGATACATACACATATGAAATGTTGGGCTCCTCCATTTGGGGTGGAAAACTAGAAAGTTAGATGAGGAAGGTAGGCCTGTCAATAGTCATACTTGGACTACACATCAGACCTCTACCTTTTGTATTTTCATGTATCTGAGCAATTAGAGACAACTGTGTACCTTAACCCAACACTACCGTGCTTAATTTTTCTTTTCTATTTGAACCAGAGATCCAAGAGTTATCTCTGCAAATATAAAATTCTTGGTCCACATTTTAATAATGTGCCATAGCTGATAGTTCCCTGGCTGATCCAGGCTGCTCTTGTTGATGTGTTAAAAGAATAACAGATTTTACACATTTCTCTTTGATCTCTCTGAGCTATGTGGATCCCACCTTAAATGTGAGACAAGTACCTAGATATGAAGCTGAAAATAAAAGATAAATGTTTCAGCATTGTAAGGAAAGGAGCTATGTCAGAGTGAAGCACTAATTTTCTAATGGAATTGTTTCTTCATTAGCTTCTACCTCCATGCCAACACTCTCCAAAGATTTGATTTTATCTTCAACTATTTTATATGCATTCCATGGAAGACATCTAATACCTTTGACAACATACATCCTGCTTGAAAATATTTCATTACTAACTAAAACTTTCACTAGATTATCTAGGAAATCTTAAACATAAAAGTAAACCAACAGTCTCAACCACGAAAACAACTAAGGCAAAATTGAGAGATCTGAAACCAGGCTTCACAAATAGAAGAGGCATTGGCTTCTTCTGTTGCATAATAATAGTCAGTTACTAGAAGGCAGAAGCCTTATTTACATCAGACGTGATTGCTGGTCTAAAACATGCAATATCACTAGTCTTGTCTACTAACACCTCACCCACTCTGCCCTGAGGGGTAAGGTTTTACCTGTTTTCCTACTCAGACACAAGGCATAGCCGGCAAGTCCTGCCCTATTTTAAGTTAGCCTGTTCACAAAATTTGATAATCAGTTGACATCATGTTAGCAGCATAGAATAAAAAAAGAGGGATATCCTTAATTTTATATTAGTATGGCTGTAATTTATATTATTTACCATTATAAGGAAAAATATGCCAGCTTATTGATCTTTTTAAAAATTTTATTAATTTATTCATATTACATCTCAATGTTTATCCCATCCCTTGTATCTTCCCATTCCTCCCTCCCTCCCATTTTCCTCTTACTCCCCTCCCCTATGACTGTGACTGAGGGGGACTTCCTGCCCCTGTATATGCTCATAGGGTATCAAGTCTCTTCTTGGTAACCTGCTATCCTTCCTCTGAGTGCCACGAGGTCTCCCCATTCAGGGGACTTGGTCAAATATGAGGCACCAGAGTTCATGTGAAAGTCAGTCCCCACTCTCCACTCAACTGTGGAGAATGTTCTGACCATTGGCTAGATCTGGGTAGGAGTTTGAAGTTTAAGGCTTATATTGTCCTTGGCTGGTGCCATAGTTTGAGCGGGACTCCTGGGCCCAAATATGCCTATCATAATGTTCTTCTTGTAGGTTTCTAGGATCCTCTGGATCCTTCTATTTTGCCATTCTCCCATGCTTCTCTCATCTAGAATCCCAATAGGATGTCCTCCCCTCGGTCCCAGTTTCCTGGTAAGTGAAGGCTTTCGTGGGACATGCCCCTTGGGCTAGTGTCCAGATATAAGTGAGTATATACCATTTGAGTCTTTCTGCTTCTGGGTTAACTCACTCATTATGATCATTTCTAGTTCAATCCATTTGTCCACAAATTTTGGGAATTCCTTGTTTTTAATAGCTGAGTAGTATTCCATAGTGCAGCTTATTGATCTTGTAATGAATTTGCAAATGTCTTCAAAAACCTCTGTAGAATATGCCATTTAAAATGTTTTTATTATTTTAAAGATTCACTGACAATGAGACAGGTTAACTCCTGGAAACAGCCAGCCTAACTCAAAGAGGATGATGACATTCAAAGAACCTCCTTATGGAGATGTCTTCAAATGTGGCAAAGAAGTCACTGGGCAAAAATGTCCTCATTTCTACCATCGACAGAATTCTGCCTTAAAAAGGGCAAGCTTGGATGCAGGCAGAGTCGATGGCCAAACTATGCCAAGACAGGGTAAGCAAGTCCTCAATAGTTCCTGCCTCACAAATATGTCTGTCAGATATATTGGGCCAGAAAGCTGAAAATGATGCTCCAACATTATGGAAAGTTTTGGGTGACTGTTCAGGCAACAAATTGTCTCTGTCATCCTCTCATTTGGAAAGCTACTAACCTCTACTCCTGGCATACTCAGGTAATCAATTTTATTCCTTCTCAAGTCTCTGATATGGTTGAACACCAGGCAGCTTAGTTTTAAAATTAAGCTTAATTATTTAGGAGTTAAGGTGTTTTTAGGTCTAGAGAGATAGGAGATATGATAGATATTGATTTAGATTCAGAATTTTAGACCCACCAAGATAGGAAAGATGTTTTCTTCAAGGCTGACAAATACAAATAGCCAAAATAATAAGAATGTAACATTTATATAATTCCTGATTGTGTCATGGTTCTTCTTGCTGTAGGTAGTTTATTGTATATATAAGTGTAATAATACAAATGTGTATGTAAAAAATTAAAAAGTATTAAAAAATAATTAGAGTATACAACATAAAAAACTGAGCCATCTCTCTAGCTCTTGATCATTATTTTTATAAGTAAGATAATTTGTAAACAAAGTAGTTGATTAATTGTCATCTATTTATTTATATTCTTCCTAGATCCTAAAACTCATTCTCAAGCATTCTGTCAAATATAATCATCTCAGGTTTAACAAGCAGTATAAAGCAAAGGATGCTATTTATGTGATTAATTAAATAACTAAAAACTATCTGGAGCCAATGTACCTTTTACACTGTCTTTCTTTGTTCTTGTACAAAAGCATATGACTCAAGTAGGTATAAAGGATAAAATTATTCTGACTCAGCAATATCTGTTTGTTTGCCACATAGCACCCACTTTCAATAGTTGGTCAATGTGTCATAATCTTTCTCTGTTCAAAACTTTAGAGTATTGCCTAAGAGTAAAGGAATAGCTAAATTGTCTTTTCCTGTAACTAACATAAGAAAAGGTCATTCCAATGTCCGATTGGCCCAAGACCCTGATTCTGAGCAATTTGTTACAATAAAACACTTCCTTAGAAATGTATATCTACCGAAATCTGACCTTGGTGAAATTAGTGGTCAGGAAAAGGCAGTTTCTAGTCCCATAACTCTGTGTGGAGTAGGATGGGAGGGGAAGACAGGTGTGGGGGTGCAAGCCAGAGAAATGAAGTAAGGAATAATCTGGGAGCTTACAGTTCACATAGCTGAGGTTCCCTGACTCCCTTGTCTTGTTTCCTTTGTCTTTCACGGCAGCATCAGGCATGACATCTTAAGTAACATGGAATCAGCAGCTCATGCTAACGTGCTGTAAAGGATTCTTGTGTTTCAAGATGTTTCAAGTTTCTGTATGAGTTGTGTATTTTCATTGCGTTAGATGTATAACAAAACCCTCATCCTTGGAAGCAGGTTGACTAAATTCTAAAATGGGAGTCTAGTAAACATTAATTAACTAAAATATGCAGCTATATATTCACATCAGAAGAAGCACAAGATTTATCACCTAAATATATTTGAGAGTTTAGGCTGCTTTTCTTAAGTATGTCAAGACTACGTTTAAAATATAGGACCCAAACAAATGACAGATATTTTTATCTTACTTAGTAAATATATACTGAGTTTGTAACAAAAACCTATGTAGATGTCAGGCTAATATATGGCACAGTAAAAATCCAGTTGCTATGACTAGAAGTTGATATACTCCCTAAAATTAGAAGTTAATACTAATAATGGCATGTGTACTTAGACCATATGGACATTTTCCTTTTCGTGTTGCATATATGCTTGTCATACAGGTGTACGTATGTGTGCATGTGTGCAAGTACATGTGCACATATAGACATGTGAAAGCCTGTAGTGGATATCGGGTCCTTTCTCAATTACTTTCCCACCTAATTTTCTGAGACAAGTAAGTACCTTCCATCAAAACAAGAGCCCACTGCATGGCTGGTCTCATTTCCCAGCTTGTTCCTCGGGGATTCTTGTCTCTACCCTTCTAGGCTAGATTTATTCCAATGTTCTTAAACCCACCTAGCATTTGTGTGCATTTTGGGTTTCCAAACCCCAGTCCTCTTGATTATGCCACAAGCACTTTAACCACTGAGCCTTCTCCCAGCCTGGATGTGACTATCTTAAGGAATATTTTTTATATAATTTAAGATCATTTATAACAACTAAAATAATGGTAGATGTTGGGATTGCACAAATGGATGAAAGTGGATGCAGACATTCTTATCTTGCCTCCATTACAACATCTGTACCTAAAGTAAGCCTCACAGACCACCCTCTTCCATTTGGAAGTTAGTACCCTCTCTGAACATTCCAGTCTGATTATTGATGGGCTCTTATCATTTCTTCATTTGCTTTATGTAACATTGATTTGCTTTGTATACATACAACCAGTATAACTGATTATTTACATTTTAATTTTAACACTACTCAAGTATATTTTGACATAAGGAGAATGTTTTCCTTTTGATTGAACTATAAATTTGTCTTGAGTATAAGGAAAACAGATATGTTCATATTGCTCATTTTGCAAGTTCATACACTAGAATTCAAGATCTGTTGTGCATATTTGTTTATTGTTTATTCACATCCAACCCAAGATTTTCATGCGTCAACAAAAGCTAAAATTTTTCCTCTGATATGTAGTATCTTAGTTTCTGTTTATGAAATATTTGATTTTATGAAGACATTCTACTGATAACTTATAAAGTTTTGAGGCATTTCATACCTTGGAATACTCAACAGACATAAGGAATCATCAGACCTTAAAATAACCTGATAAAGGTGGACCAGTCCATTACTAATGGTACAATTGTTCTTGGAAATGATGTCCTTGAGTGTACTCTTTGTCAGGGATCTATGTTATTTTGTAGGTTTATTTTTAAAATATTGCCTGAGAGTATATTGTTTTGAGAAAGTGAGATGAGAAATAATACAAAGTTGACTTATACATTGGGTGAAAATAGTAGATGATAGAATTCCACCGTAGGGAAATAAGAAACCAGATTGTCACATTAAGAGATTCCTTCCGAGGGATTTTATTTTTTAGCCTGTTATGGTTTCATCTTTATAGAGGCAGCTGTACTTGTTAGCGCACCATGCCACATCGTCCGTCATTTAGCTACTGCAGAGAATTGCCTCTAGCAGCTGGAACATTCACAAGTTTATATTACTGCCATAAATTTTGAAGCTGTAAGTTTAATACAAATAATTCTATGTCTCTTGTATATATTGCACCAATTGGTTGATCACATGATCTCTGTCAGGGGGTTTCTGGAATGTTTCTATCTTTTAAAAGAGTGTTCTGGAATACATTTTTACATGTTACAAGTCTTTTAAATGAAGTTGGTCAATCTGAGGACATCTTTATCATGAGAATATATGATTTTCTTTAATGTCTCTATTCAACACAGTCATTTCTTCAACTGAGTGATGCAAAAATGAATTCTTACAGAAAGGCTATAGTAAGACTTGTCCTATATAATTTCTAAAGAAAGAAGCGGTCGTCTATCATATGAGAGTGGTTAGTAACTGGCCGTGAAACTCATTTCCCAATTCTTCTTCTGCTCTGGGGAGTTAAATAATCCCTATAAATAGTCCCCAAATCCCTAATGGTCCGGCCATTAAGTAGGTGCCCAAGTTTCTTTCTATTGGCACAATTCTTCCACAATAGAAGTGAAATATACACATGGTTCTACACCAACTAGTTTGTTTTTTTTTTTTTTAAGTAAGCTAGTGTCATCTACTTTCACCCCACTGTGAAGAAAAGTTCTTTGTGAAATGGCTTACGAGAGTGACAAACCTCAGACCGGAGGAGAATATTTGCAGAACAGCCAATGAACAAGGATCATTGTTCAAAGCAAAACAAAAATCTCAACAGTAATTAAGTAGTAGCATCTAAGTAAGTGATTAAATAATAGTACTAAACAGACATCTAACAAAATGCCCAGCCCAGAATTCATCTAACATACAGACCAAGTTAGGTAATAGTATAGACACCTCACTGAAGAAGAGCTGCAGACAGGAGGCAAGGATCTAAAGGCATGTGATGCCTAGCCTCGTGTGACATTAACTGCTACAAATTAAAGCAAAACCAGGGAACCCCTGCATGTCTATGAGTACAAAATCTGGATTGTCAGTGACAGCAAGTGCTAGAGGGGATGTGGAGCAATAGGAACGCTTATCCACACAAGGACTGAGAAAATGCCAAATGATGTGGCCGCTTTGGTATCGAATTGTACGATTCTACAGGCTCTTGCAAAGCTGAATAAATGCTTACCAAATGCTGCATCTCAGTCACTGGCCACTGAGGCAAGTGTAACTCATGATCTTGTCACACCTGTCTTGAAAGACTCAACATCTATGAAATATTCTGTGCCTGCTTTTCATTCATTCATTAATAATTCAAACCTAAGCTCACATAAGCAAAGCAAACTTTTTCACAAGGGAATGTGGGAGCTGAATGGGAGTGCTGAACCGAGACAAGACTTATTTCCACCTTCGTATGAAATTTTTCATTAATTAATTATATGTCTTTCAGAGCCTCATGCTGTGCTATAAGTAATATTTTTAACAACAACAAAAAATCTAGATAACTTTCTTACTGTCCCAAGACCTAAGACCAAATTTCTTCAAATTCTCTAATCTGACATATGAGCAGGCACACCCCTGCTATGGCAGAGAATCTTGCCCTTTCTAAATCCATGAGGCCTTCTACTTTATTTTAATCTAACTGAGTATGAACAAATAATAGTCAAATCATTTTCCCAAGAGCATGTGTCAGCCCAGGCATGCCTGCATTAACTAAAGGAGAAGCCTTAATCTGTTTATCAATGCAAACTTTATCTCAGCCTGCATGGTCAGAACTTTAGACACATGTGGTCCATGTTATCAGATGTGTGTTTGATAGGGTGAGAATTCTCACCGAATAGAGTAAGAAATGCACACTTTGAAGGCCTGACAAAGGAGAATCTGGAAAGGAGCCCTCGTGTACTAAGTCCAAATGCATGTTGGTGTGTAATCATTTCCAGGCAGAAAGCCAAGATCTCTAACATCTATCTTTCTTGATTCTTCTCTGAATACAAAACCTATACAACTGTTTATGAATCTCAATATGCAGGGGAACTAAGAAGTCATGTGACATCAGACAGTTGAATGAAGTACTTTGATGATGTCAGAAAACCCATCTTGCACTTACAGCCTGGCTGTGAATAAGTGACGACTTACTCTGCATTAATGAAATCTATTTTTCATTAATTTATAGTGTCTGTAATTCCTTTTGCATACATTTATTCACCATTGTAAGCATGACTCTTGCCTCATTACAGAAGCAACTCAATAATGAAAAGCTATGACCACTGATCTACACAAGCATCCCATTGACATACATGTATGAGGCAAATACCAGCCAAGGCTGCAATGGTTGCATGTCTTTATTATCATGTTTCTCTAAAGGCAGCATTTGCTATTAGTGCTCCCTAAGCTAATGCTTTGTACTCCTAGATTAGCACCATCAACTTAGCTTTATACCTACTCCAGGGATACTGGAGAAATGGCACGGCAGTGGAGTCTACACCAGAGATTTTTTTTAATTAAAATTTTAACTTAAATCTACATAGAGCAACTGTGACACAAACCCATGAGTATTTATGAGCAAACTAGGTGATAAGCTTTATAAATCCCAAAAACAAGCAGGCAGTGACAACCCACACAAACAAAGGACTTGGAGATAGCTGCATTTGCATGGACCACAGCATGGAGGAGTGACATGCTATACCACCCTGCCCAGCCGACCCCTGGGACAGCCCAGTACCTGCCTATCTTAATGGGCTTGAGTCTGTGTAAATGCTCAATCAGAAATAATGAAGCAGTCATACTGGGACTAACATATGCTGAGCTAAATTTCAGAACTAAATGGCCGTTTTGTACTAAAAAGCCAAGTTATATAGAAGCACAGCAGTATTTAATGGGAAATAAATAAAATGTGAGACATGATGGTTGCAACAATTGGGTTAAAATGAAAGGGGACAAGAGGGTGCTAAATTTGCTTGTAGTTTCTACTGTATTTTGGATTCTCTGAATTATATATATTTGTAACACTGACAAAAACTATCTGCATTGATAACTGTAGGAATGACATAAAAGTAATATCCCAGTCATCTAGATACAATTTGAGTAAAGTTTTGAGTGTAATATTTAGCTGGATTTTAATGTCAGTTTATAAATACAGAAAAACAACAAAGAAAATATCTGTGAAATCCCAATTTCTTCCAGAGAAAGTAGCTCATGCTGCCTTCGCCGTAGCCATTTTGGCTCCTGCCTATGTTCTGAACTTTGTACTTAACCTTTCTTTTCTTTAGATACATTGGATTTATTTTGTTTAAAGTTTTTACACACAAGAGATTTTTTAATAATTTTTATTGAAAGATCTATTTGAAAAGTAGTAATAGTAATGACAAACATAGTCCATGAAGAGGTGTAAAATGGACTTTCACTCAGTTAGCCAAAAATACTGATAAAACTTAATCTGTATATGAACAACAAATGTTTATACAATTTTTTAAAAAAGTCTTAATTTCAGATATTCTGACACAAACTTGAGTGGCATTAGAGTTTTCAAACTGATGTTAAGAATCAAAATACATCATAATCCTATTTAACTGTAAAATAAGCTCATTCTTCTTGGTTGTTTTTTTTTTTTTTTTCGAGACAGGGTCTCTCTGTGTTGCCTTGGCTGTCCTGGACTCACTTTGTAGACCAGGCTAGCCTTGAACTCACATAGATCCACCTGCCTCTGCCTCCCAAGTGCTGGGATTAAAGGCGTGCGCCACCACGCCCGGCTGTTTCTTGATTATTTTTGATAAAATAATTGTGAATGAGGTAAAGAAGAAAGTTAAAAGCTTTTCTTTTGTGTACTATATAAGTTTTATTGCTCCTTTGCACAATATAATGTAATCTCGTGATTTTTCAGTGCTTCAGTTTTATGCCTTCAGTTCTTACAAGAGGTTGGTTGGTATCATTGCTATTCTCCCATTGTTCTCTCATCTAGAGTCCCAATAGGATGTCCTCCCCTCGGTCCCAGTTTCCTGGTAAGGGAATATACATGTGTAGTTTCTTATTTGTGTATGGTACTATTTTCAGTAGCTAGAACACAGCTATTTGTTAGAGTTGTGGGTTGTTTGCTTATTGCTCCCACGAGCAGTGCTACAGGGAACTTTCTTGTGCTGCAAAAGATGCCTCTGCTGAACAGGTGCCAAGTAGAACTGTGAGGTTTGAAGCAGGCATCCGAACCTCCTCAGTAGACCAAGTTTCCCACAGTGTTTGTGCTACTGAGTACCAGCACCAATGGATTGATTTGTTGTTGTTGTGTTGTTGTTGTTGCTGTTGTTGTTGTTGTTGTTGTTGTTGTTGTTGTTTAACCCTGGAAATAGCTACGTCATTGTATTCCGTGTTGTTTTTAATTGGTAACTTTTTCATCAACACCAAATATAAATTATATATTTATAAACCATTTTAGATACCATATGTTACAATGTTTTTTTCACAAATCAATTCAAGTTTCAGGACCTCAGTTCCAAACATTTTCTTTCATGATTTACCTGAATGGGGTAGGGTTTTGTAGTTGTTCTTGTTGTTTTAAAATCTATTTTAAGAATGATTCTTTTGCACAATTTTAAAAAGCCATAGAGCTACCCACGGTTTTCTCCTTTTGACTTGCGTCGCTTCCTCCGCTCCTGGTGGTTAAAGCTCCATTCTCTTTTTCCTTCTGTTGAAGAACACCCTTACAGGATTCTTTCTTTTTTTTTTTTTTTTATGCCATTATGATGTTGTTTTTATTGCTATAACTCTGTACTACAGTATAAGATCAGGAATGGTGATACCTCCACCAGTTCTTTTTTTTTTTTTTTAATTTTTTTTATTTTTAATTAATTTATTCTTGTTACATCTCTATGGTTATCCCATCCCTTGTATCCTCCCATTCTCCCCTCCTTCTCATTTTCCCCTTATTCCCCTCCCCTATGACTGTTCCTCAGAGGGATTACCTCCCTCTGTATATGCTCATAGGGTATCAGGTCTCTTCTCAGTGACCTGCTGTCCTTCCTCTGAGTGCCACTAGGTCTCCCCCACCAGGGGACATAGTCAAATGTGAGGCACCAGAGTACTTGAGAAAGTCAAATCCCTCTCTCCACTCAAGTGTGGAGACTGTTCTGTCCATGGGCTAGATCAGGGTAGGGGTTTAAATTTTTCCGCCTGTATTGTCCTTGGCTAGGGCCTTAGTTTGAGCGGGACCCCTTGGCCCAAATCTGCCTATCATAATGTTCTACTTGTAGGTTTCTAGGATTCTTTCTAAACAGGATCTCTGATGGCAAATGCCCCTACTTATCCTGATCTGAAAGGGAATGATCTCTCTTTTTATGGAGGTAAGGAGTTTATCAGCATGAATTTTAGCTTTTGACAGTTCCCATGGTGTCAGAAACAAAATTTGGTAATCAATTACACTGTTTCTCTTTCCAAAGCAATATTGTTTTATGTTAATAATTTTAAGATTTTTTATTTGAATTTTCATAATAATTTTTATATGATAGAACTATGGTTTGTTGTTGTTGTTGTTTTGTTTAGGGGTTCATTTAGGGGTTCACAGAAATTCTAGAATCTAGAATTTTAGTTATTTCACCAAATTTGAGGTTTATCAGCTTTTATTTTGCAAGTATTTTTAAGCACTATATGCATCTATTCTCTTTCTAAGATATGGATGATGCAGAGTTTCAATATTCATCTCCTTCTTGTGTGAGCGAATATTTCTTTCTTTCCTTTCTCTTTTTTCTTTTCTTTGAGACAAGGTTTCTCTGTGTAGCCGTGGCTGTCCTGGACTTACTTTGTAGACCAGGCTCCAAGTAGAAACCTTACTGCTTACTCAGACTTTTGGATCCATGTATGAGTGAGATCATGCAATATTTGCATTTAACATAATGTCCTCTAGCTTCCTCCCTTTACCAAAATGATAGCATTTTGTCCTCTTACGTTGGAGTAGTATTCCAGTCTGGATGTTTGCTATAGTTGGTTTATTTTTCTTCCGTGTGTGTGTGTGTGTGTGTGTGTGTGTGTGTGTGTGTGTGTGTATGTGTGTGCGCGCGTGCATGCATGCATGCTTTTACCTGCGTATGTGTGCATGTCCATGTGCCGGTGAGCATGTATAATGTGCAGTTATGTGTGTGAAGGTCAGAGAACAACACTAGAGAGATGGTTATCTCCTGCCATTTTATGGAATCTGTGGATTGAACTCAGGTCAGCAGGCCTGTGCATAAACTGCACCCTTATCCACCGAGTCACCTCACCAGCCCACCTACATATATATTTTTTGTTATCTCATTTACTGTTGGGCACTCAGGTTAAAGATACAGCTTCACAACTGTGAATAGCATGACAATAAACGTGGCTGTTTAGATACAGTTCAACACACACTGATTTCATTTATCTGACTCTGATCTCAATAGCGATATGGCTGAACCACAAATGGAGTGCTATTTTTTTCAATCTTTGAGGAACCTTTAAAAAAAAAATAACTTTTTAAATTCTTTGTGAATTTCACATCACATGCCCCAATCCCACTCATCTCCCTGTTCCTCCATATCTGCCCTCTGCCCTTGCAACTTCCCCCAAGAAGACAAAAACAACAAAACAAAACATAATTACATACATACATACATACATACATACATACATACATACATACAAAAAACCATCTCACTATGAAAGCTGCGTTGTGAGACAGTATACATACCCTTTTGTCCAAACAGCTTTACTTGCAAATGCTCATTGCGATGACTCACTGGTCTGCTTCGAGGCCTCTGGCTTCGATACTGGATACAATGCTGGATCCTCACTCGGACTCCTCTCGGAGATCTTGTTGTTGCCATATGTTAAGGAGCTCCTGCAGCTTTGGTTCTGCCTGGCAGCTCTCCTGCACCC
>OU015742.1:131429252-131516882 GCA_907169655.1 Acomys percivali | reverse complement strand
TAGGCAAATGAGCAAAGCTGGGAAGGGGAGGGGTGGTCTTCCCCAGGGAAGAGCCAAATGGTCAGCCTGGAATACATACATACAAGTAACATTATATAGACTGAGTAGGTTGAATTTAGGAATATATATATGTATATATATATATATATATATATATATATATATATATATACATGCAACAGTTAATGAGTTTTTTAAAAAGTGCATGAATTTGAAAAAGAGAAGGAAAAGGTTTATGGGTCAGTTCGGAGGAAGAAAAATGCACGGAGAAATGTTGTAATTATAATCTCAATTTTTTTTTAAAGTCTACAAATAAAACGCCATCTATTTTAAGAGGAATGCTTTTGCACCTTCAGTCACCCTTCGGTTTTCTTTTGTGGAGAGTCTCATGTTCACAACATGGCGTCATAGCAAATGCTCCATGGATTGAGGCTAGGATCTACTTAGAACTGGGGTTTTGCCAGCCACAGTGCTTTGTGCCTCTTGAGCCTTGGCAGCCATGGGTTAGAGTCCACATAAATGGTCACCTCTGTTGTTTTGCACCTCAATTAAGAAACTCCAGGATTGGAGATTCTACCACCTTTTCAAAAAGGCAGTAAGCAACCCATTTAGTGGACAGGAAATAAAGAGCTCAGAGGGTGCTAAGTGCTGGAAGACACTGTGAGGGGCTCTTGTAGAGAGCAATCGGAACCTTACATTCTTAACCCAGTAGCAAGATCTTAAAGGGCAAGAGACACCTCTCCAGAACTGTGGCCTCTAACAGACTCAAAGGCCCCAGTAACTCTACTTGGCAATCCAGACTTCAAACTTCACATAGGATGGTCATTCTCACCCACCTATAAAGATCGCTTTCAGATCAAAGGTACAGCTCAGTGAAGTAAGGCACACGGAGAAGGTGAGGGTATCCAAAGTTGGCTAATTGGTCACAGGCTTACAATCTCTATTATATATATAAGATGCCCACTGAAAGGAATCATATCAAAGCTCTCACAGGTTAGGATGGCAGACTACAAAAGGAATATAATAGAAGCACAATCACAAACTATGAGTATTGAAGTTTGAATCTTACTTTTCTTTTTTTAAAAAAATGTTATTATTGTGCCTTTGTGTGTGTGAGTGTGTGCACATGCACCTGTGCCGTGGTGTGTGTGCAAAGACGTGGATATAACTTGTGAAGTAAGTTCTCTCCACCGTTTAGTGTGGCTCAGAACAAGGCCTCCTCCTAGATGCCCCGTTGGCCAGATGAATAATCTGAAATAACTGGAATGCTAAATCATCACCGAGGATAAGATTGTATTTTCTTGACCAGGAGTTTTTCTACCCTAACAAAACAACAAACTGCAAAAAAAGCAAGAAGCCTTCCCGGGGATAATTGTTAACCTATAAGAAGCAGAGGAAAACTGATTGCTTCCCTGCTCTTGGAACTCTGGGAAAGTTTCCCAGAACAGTGAGGGAGGGCAGAAAGCCCTGAGGGCCACCTACCCAAGTGTGTGCCTTTCTTTGATACCAAGAAACCTTCAAGAGCATTTTGTGGTGTTGTTTCTGGGCTCTATATTCATTGTTGTGGCTGCATTTTAAAAAAAAGGTTTGTTGAAGAGCTTTCCAGTGCAGGCTTCAAATCCTCAGTATAAAATACATTTATAAAACTATGTGGTTGTGTGTGGGTCTAACTTGCATGTTGGGTTCACCCCAAGACCACAGGAACACCTACCTTCATGGCTTCCAGTCATCCAAAAGCCACACTGTGAAAGCCAGTGGGCTTGTTTCACCGGGTTAGTACTGACAGTTCTTTCAGATCCTCAAATTAACGTAGAAGCTCTTGGGTTTTTCCCCTGTTATTGATTTTTTTTTTAAATCTTCTTTCTTTTCTTCTATAAATAAAATGTACCTTTACTACATGTTAATGTCGTGCCTGGTATTGGCAATGTACAGCATAGAAAATAATAAAAAGAAGAATATTGGCAATCTCACGTCAAGCAGAGGTAAATTTTAAAATAACTAAACATTCTGAGAAAGCTGCTCCTTGTTTTTCTAACCCGGACACTGAAGTCTGCAAAGAGTACAGCCACACCCTCAGAGGCTGCCTCAGGTTTACAGATGGCCCAGTGTGTGGTCAAGACCTCTAGGCTCCCTGTTAAAAGTTCATGGTAGGGATGGGTGCCATGACACCAGTGGCCCTTTGGGATTAAGTTGCAGGCCTCCTCTGGCCAGTGTTCCAAGCCATCATTCTCTGGAACGTGCGCTAGTATAGGGACATGTAATCTCCACACTTTTTTCCAGTTCTTGAGGATTCTGAGTTTTAAACAAATATTAATGCTTCAATTTCTATGCTATGGAAAGACTCAGAAGAAGCCTTAGGAACCTTGCCCACAAATTTCATGGTGAGAGAGAAGTAACTACCTGACCAGCAGACAAGAGGGCCAAAGGCGCACCACACCACACAGTGAAAGCTCAGCTTGCCAGAACTGTGGCTGAGTTGAAGTGGATTTGGCCCTAAGTATATTAATTCCAGGCAGCCGGTGGTCTGAAGCAGAAAAGGCGAAAGTAAGCAAACCAATTGGTAAAGGGCTAAGCTTTTTTCCTTCCCCATTCCACTTCGTATGGGTTTCCCTCACATGTGCCTCTCATTTTCCCACACAGAAGTCAGGAGAAAAGGAAAAGCATTGCAGGTGGTGTCACCAAGGTCCTGCAGCTGTGGCCAAAGACATCATGTGTCTGGCAGAGCCCTGCAAGGTTTCATAGGTCCTTTGGTCACATGAGAACCTGTGTTCTTCTAAGTGATCTGATCCCCTTCCAGTTTCCATTTTTACTAAGCAAACCTATGTACTCCCGATAGCAAGGCATTAAACTTCCAGAAACTACCCGGTAGGTTTTACAGAGTCAGGCAGAGGTACTGGCTGCATCCACACTTGGCTCTTTTCCTTTGGAAATGTTAAATTTAACTTGGTTTGGTCTCTATCTGTTCCACTTAGGCAAGGGAATAGAAGTAAAATAAAAACCAATACTTTAAGTCAAGAACTGCACATCCATGATACAATCATAGCGTCGCCCTATTTTGGAGGAGAAGGTGGAAATGCTGATTTTAGATTTTGTGGGGTTTTGTAAAGCAGATAGATTTTCTTTTAAAGAACTGCTTGTAATGCTGGAGTGCTCCCTCTAGCTGTCATATTGGGTAATGAACAACATAACTAAAAAAGGAAAAGAAAAAAAAAAAAGCCCTTTTCTCCAGTGAAGGTTAATATTTATACAACCTTGGAAGAATGTTTGGAACATTAGTCATAAGATTTATGCAGTGTTATTAAACATATTTTATTTGTATAGGAGTTTTTCATTCTTTTAGGCAAATGTAGAGGAAGACACGATGAGAGATAATGGTGATATTGGAGGATAATTCCCAATAGTAATTCCCACTCAAAGCAGTAACTAGAGTATGTCTAACAATTGGGGGTGAGACTTTATAGTCTTTAACGATATTGGGAAAACCAAGATCCAAAAACTGTATTTCACACTTTATTCGCATAAGCGTAATTCTTACTATAGAAGGTAAGCAGGCCCTTCGCCTCGCCTGGATTAACCCTGGTCAAGGAAGCATAGATGAGCCAGCTCCGAAGCTGAGAGCACAAGAGAGCTAGCCTCACCACTCATCTGCCCTGAGGAGGCATGAGTGTGGGGGTGATTCTCCACACCCACCATACACCCCTCACTACCTGCAGCAGTTGGGAGAGCTGGCTCTGGGGCCATGAGAACTGTGAAGAGAGCTAGCCCTGTTCCCTCACAGGCTGTAGCACTCTAGAGAGCAGGCTCTGTGTCTTGTCTGAGCAACATAGTGGAGCTGGCCATGGCAAGGGCACAAATGAGCCATCCCCAGCACAGGAGAGCAGGAGAGCTGACCCTGCCAGCATTGAGTGGCTCACCCTGGTGGTGCCAATAGGAAAGAGCAGATGCACTAACTCGCTGAGCTACCACCCAGGCCTAGACCCAGGGTTCTGAGTTGGCCCACCCAAAAATCTGTATCATCTTCGAACTCTTGGGATGCGTGATCCAAAGCTGCAGGATCTCCATGGCACAAGACAACAATAGGATCTCAAGCAATGAACATTTGCAAGTGAAGATATATGGCAGAGGGATATACTGTGAGACACATTAAGACATTTTACAGTTTCCATGATGAGATATATATATATATATATATATATATATATATATATATATATATATATTCGCTTTACATTCCAAACACATCCCTCCTCTTCTGGTCACACCCCCCCCAGCCTCTTCCCCCTTTCCTTCTGAGAAAAAGGGAGCCCCCAATATCAACCCACCCATCCAATCACATCAGGACTGAGTGCATTCTCTTCCACTGAGATCTGGCAAGGCAGCACCACTAGGGGGAAGCAATCCAAAAGCAGGCAACATGTCAGGGACAGTTCCTGCTCCACTTGCTAGGGGACCCACATGAAGATCAAGCTGCCCATTGGTTACATATGTTTGGGGGTCTAAGTCCAGACCATGTATGCTCTTTGGTTGGTGCTTCAGTCTCCGTAAGCCCCCATGGGCCCAGGTTATTTTCTAAGCCTTGTATTTGTTGTTGTTGGTGGTGGTGGTGGTGGTGATAGTAGTAGTGGTGATGGTGTGTGTGTGTGTGTGTGTGTGTGTGTGTGTGTGTGTGTGTGTGTTATTTTAGAGTGGAGGTTGTAAGAGCAAAGGGTGGATATGAGGGAACAGGAACAGGAAGATAAGCAAGGCTGGGGTGCATGTGAAATTCACAACGAATCAGTAAAAAGTGAAAAAGAGAAAAAGCATTCACTAACTGAAGGTTTTCAGCTCTCCCACTGGAAACACTTAGAACTTGACACCCCCTACCCTTAGCAATCTAGCGCTCCATCGGTTTTGCTTGTTTGTCTGTTTGTTTTATGGCATGAACTTCTTGTACATGTACTGACTGGTGGCATCCCTGAAGCGTAGGGTCTTCAGATAATATATGTTTTCTCCTTCCATCTGCCTATTAAAAAATTTTGACCACGTCCTCTGGATGGGGAGGCCTGGTGGCACTCAGAGGAAGGATAGCAGGTTACCAAGAAGAGACTTGATATCCTATGAGCATATAAAGGGGGAGGAAGTCCCCCTCAGTCACAGTCATAGGGGAGGGGAGTAAGGGGAAAATGGGAGGGAAGGAGGGAGGGAGGAATGGGAGGATACAAAGGATGGGATAACCATTGAGATGTAATATGAATAAATTAATAAAAAAAGAAAAGGAAAAAAATAAAAAAATAAAATTTCAATGTACATCTTTTATGAGTGGCAATATTCTCAGCATGATGTCCAGCATTTTCATGCATATCTTGGGTCCTGAAAACCACCTGGACTGACATTTTGTACCAGTCGCTTGGATCTGAAGCAGTTCCTCAGGCTGTGCTTTGGGGTCTAAGGTAGACTGTTGTCACGTGACAGCCGTCGTAGAGGCCATCTACTCTCATATTAACCTCTAGGACATGGAGAAGTGAGACTGCTTCCCTTTGCTGCTGTTGTCAAGTCTCACATGTGAGATGCTGAGCCCATACGCTGAACGATGTGTGCCACATGTCAGTGCCTTATGGTGTTGTTTGCCACCAGCAGGCATAAAGGGAGGAGATCAGTGCAGTATCAGAAAAAAAACTTAATTTTTCTCATTTATTAACTTCCCCTAAGAGATGATTTTCCCCCCTTGAAAAAGACAAAAATGCTTCCTGCTCAGGGAGGGCTAATTTGGATTATTTCCCACCAAATTTACATTTACATTTCCCTTCTTCAGTTGTTTGTTTACATGTGAGGAGGCAAGCATTATTTAGTCTCTGTTTTGGCTGCTATATTTATAGAATTATCTGCCTCAGTATTTCCTACTAAGGGATAAATTGAAATTTAATTGATACAGAAACGGTTTATAGAATTGGTGCCAGGTGACAACTTAGAAATCATTAGAGCGGAGAGAGATTTTCCGTTTTATAACCGCACATCTCCTGTAATTTCCCTCCTTGGTGTCACAGATCTAACTTGCGTACGCAGTAACAAGTGACTCCTTACCTGGCCATCTGACTATAGCACTGCCTTGCTGAATAGGGTTTCAATTTTAATGCTTGAAAATTATTAAAACTGCAAAAATAGCCATATACTTTTCATAGTGACAGACAGCAATTGCAGTTACGGGGGGGTGGGGGGTGTTGCTTAGAATGTGTAAATGGAAAGAATCTTGTGAGTCCAATCCCAGTCTGCGTGCTTTGAGAAATGCTCCCAGAGAAAATGACTTGTGTGAACTAGTCACGCCATTTCTAGCAGGACACTCAACTGTTTCACAGTTTGTGACTTGCTCTTACACTGTGAAGTCCATCATCAGGGGCACTTTTTACTTTGGTTACTCCCTAATAGTTGCATAAAACATCAAATTTCTCTGGTTTGCTGTGAAAAAGACAGCCCATTTGTACTTGATTTTATGCATCTGAATATGAAAGGATTCCAATTGTTTTCTTTTTCTTTTTTCTTTTTTTAATAGCCTTAGTTAACCTGTGGCAGGGCAAATATTAATCCCCTAAACTACTTCCCATAGTGGGGCAGATATCCCATACCTGCCCCAATCCCATGCCATCTTCTTCTAATAATTTCTCTCAAGCTACCTCTCACCCATAACTCCAAATACTGGATAATTATCATCACCTGAGCCAATTCTCCATCCACGCTGGCCATGTGCTTCTCCTCCATCTAACCCATGGTGCAGCCTTCTTCTTCTCCAATCTCCCCTCCTCCCAAGATTCTCTCTGTCTCCCAAAGACCAGGAACCTTAGCCACGCCTATCCCATTTGCTCTGCCCCTGTGTGATGGCCTTTTATTTGTCAAGCAGGTTAGGGCTTTAGGCAAGATTCCAATACTTTTAAATTCACAGCCCCTCAGGACCAAATCAGACTTTGGACAAAAAGCTCCTGAGGCTGGTCAAGAGCTACAGGACAAATTTCCCAACCAGCACAGTGACCAAGTGTTTGACCTGCTATTTTATTACAGATTTTTGAAGAAGCATGATTCTAATCTTCTAGGGTGACCCCTTGTGGATTCTGAGAAACTACACAAAACTCAATATACGGTAGCAAACCAAGAGGAAAGCCACTAGTCCCAGCTACTTCAAGAGATGAGACGATGTTTCAATCAAGACATCAGACCCTCCAGGCCTCCGCCAATTCATTTACACCTTGCGAGGGCAGGAGTCTTCCCCGTTCACCTAGGTTCTGACAGCCAGCTTCTTAGAACATGTGCCAAAGCATTTGATATTGAAATCACTGTGTTCAATATTTGCATTTTTGATATTGATATTGAATGCCCTGTAAAATAACAGTACATTTTATTCAGTTACTAATTTGGGGGTTCTTTCCCAGTTTTTGTCCAGTCAAGTCTAATGTGGTAGTTGTTCTGATTATGGCACAGACCACTCAGATGATGTAGGATTTTCTTTTATAAAAAAATTATTATTCATCAGACTGAGATATTCTGCACATGCATATCAAAGTAAGCTGACACATAGATATATCCTTGAGTCTTGGAGAAAATTAAATAAATGCTAAACTGTTGGCCTGAAGCAAGGATAAATAGAGACTATTTTTAAATTATTTAAACCCCCTTTCAAACTCAAGTCTGTTTTCTGTGCTTAACTGATCAATAGATATAAAAGGAATGTTTCATTTCTGATTTAAAGATTAATTTCTGTGCCTCCTTAATTCCACCACACATATCTAAAACACATCATTTAATTAAGTTAAGCTACATTTTTTTCATAGATATTTTCTGGAAATGTTTTAAAGTGTAATTCCAGCTCAGTTGTCAGAAGCAGTGTTTGAAGTATTCTTCTCATGATTGTCTATATGCAGCAGGATAGGCCAGTGTGGAAAATTTCATCAACTGTGGAATTTCTTAGCTCTAAACAAAGAAACCCTACTATTTTGTTTGAATAAAAAAGCATGGAAATATGTAATTTTATAAATAAAAAAAATCTTATAAATAAAAATTATAAAAGGCCCAGGAAAGATGCGATTTTTTAAGTCTGAGTATAGCCAAACATGCTAGTGTAAGGAGAAAATGCGAGAAAGGAGGTCATTCTCTAGTGAGAACACATGGCAAGCAACTCAGATAGCTGAACAGCCAAGGGAAATGTATGTATACACAAAATGTATACCAACATAGAAATGTACATTATTTGGTTTATCTTACAATAGGTATTTTTTATTTTAATTATTATATTTAGAATGGGCAGTGTTGAGGAGCCCAAGTAAGCCTGGAACTCACTATGTGTATCAGGCTTAATTCAAATTTGCAACAATCTTCATGCCCCTGCCTCCTTCACATGCGCATGGACAGTGGAGTTCACCATCACACCTCACATCTAATACATTTTAATGAGATGGAGCTTAGCAATTAGATGCAAAGGTTAAATTTTATCTGTGACAAACTGCAGCAAACTCTTCCACAAGAAGCCTTGTATATGAGAGCATATATTCTACAGCCAAGAGCTGGCTAGCTTCATATCCTAACCCTCCTTCCCCTCTCTCTGCCTTTATTGTCAGACTAGTCACCAATGACATGTTTTGGTTTTATTTTCTCTGACCCTTAGAGGAAACAAAGGAAATAGTTCTAGGATATCTAATTCATCCATTTAGTAAGAAAAGGGGGATACATTCAGTAATATCATAAGATACTATTTAACAAAGGGTAAAATTAATCATAAATATTCTACATGTAATGAAATCTCATCAGGAAAATCATAACTGAGTAAACCAGTGGTGCTTAATCTGTGAATAAGAATACTGTGGGCAGTTAAATATGAACTTCAAGTTACCAACATAACGCCACTGAACATAAATTGAGAATGATACATAGTCACATAAAGACATGACCATAACATAACAGCAGACATAATCTCAAGTACACATAATTGTTATGTATACTAAAAAATAATTGAAAGACATTAATTATGTATTATATTGTGAACAGTATATATATATATATATATAAACACATTATAATCCAGTGTAACTAATTATTTAAGAGTAATTATATTGTCTTATTTACTTTTATATTGCCAAGATGAGACATCATGACCACGGCAACAACAAAAGAAAGAATTTAACTTACTTACAGCAGGTGAGTTCATAATCACCATGGCAGGAAGCCTCGTGCTAAGCAGCAGGCATGATGCTGGAGCAGTAGCTGAGAGCTTATATCTTTTCCAGAAGATAAAGGGAGAGAGAGAGAGAGAGAGAGAGAGAGAGAGAGAGAGAGAGAGAGAGAGAGAGAGAGGAAGAAGGAGGAAGAGAAGGAGGAGGGAAGGAAGGAGGGAGGAAGGGAGGACTGGACAGACAGAGAAAGACTGGGCCAGGTCTAGGCTCAAAGATCAAAGCCCACCCCCAATGCCACACTTCCTCCAATGACCATGCCTCCTCATCTTTCTCACACAGTCCTAACAACTGTGAAACAAGGGTTCAAATATGAGCCTTTGGGGAGTATTCATATTTAACCAACCACATGTTTAGTAGTTAGCTCAGAAAATTACTAAAAAGTAGACATGCACTCTTCCAAGTCATCATGAGACACTTCTAGTAGACCACTAGGTGTAGACTTTTCTCAAATATCAAATTGTACAAGCTGTTCATCTCAGTAAGTTAATGGAAATTAAATCTTGGAAAAGACACGGATAAAGTTGAACACACTAATTAGAAAGCTTAAAGAGTGGACTAGGCCAGCAGTTTTGAAATTCTCACGAGTTCTAGGCTTGAACAAAATATGTAAAGATAACTGCAAAAAGGGGGAGTGATTTTATCAGTCTTGATGTAACAAATATTAAAATTAGAAAAGTAAAAATTTCTATATTGGAGTAGAATCTAACTATTCTAGTTAATGCTATTGGAGGTGAGATCATTTTCCTAAATTTTTTTTTTTCAGAACATTTCATCAGTGCTTGGGAACAAATTGCTTTTGTGTGTTGTTTTCAATCCTTCAACTTAATTGAAACTTGCTAATTCTAACAGCTTTTAGGATTTTCCTTCACATGTACAGAGACTGTTCAACTTATATCCTGACTAGTATGTCCCCTTAATTTTTTTATTTAGCCAATTTCATGCATATCTATACAATGTATTGTATTCATACTAACCCACTATTAACCTCTCTTCATCCCTCTTATGGAGGGCATGAAGTCCATATGGTCACAGATAAGCATTAGAGAACCACAATTATTAAACACGCAGGCTTTTCTCTTCAATGGAGGAAACTGACATCTGCTTACTTGGAAGGCTGGAGTACATGTTGTTTAATAACCTGATGCTTTTTTTTTTTTTTTTTTTTTTTTTGCTATTCTGTTGTTGGGGACGGTAGGCCATATGGCCAATGTTCAGCCATCTTGTCAGAGTCTAGGTTCCTATTTCTCCAGCAGTCTGTCATTTACCAGAAACCAGCTGACTCTGTTGTGGTTCGGCAGCTAGACTAAAGATAAGATTTAGATGGAGCCACCCTGTTGTAGTTTAACATTTAGATTAGATAAAGATAGCAAAATATTTGGTGTGGCAGAACATTGTGAACTGCTTGGAAGTCCTTACATCTTGAGATAGCCTGCAGCTGGGTTGACATAGCAATATGCTTCCCTGCCTCCTGCCTTATAAAAACTCTGTGAAATTTTTTAATAAGTGGAGCTTGATCAGAATCCAGACTTGCCCTCATTTCTTTGTGTCTCCTGTCCCCCCACTTGTCTGCCCCCTCCACAGGTACCCATTGAAGACCCCACTGGCCGGGTCATTCTGTAAGCCTAAGCCTCAGCCGAACCCTTCATATGATGAGCACTGTTTCCCAATAAAACCCATCCTTATGAAAGAGGTTCCATGTGCTTGGCGAAAGAATTTGCAGTTATGCTTATTATAAACCCTTCCTCCACAGGCACTTCTTTTGGCCACAGGTTCTCAGTGACTAGAATCCATTCTTTTGACAGAGATCACAGGTACTTGTCAAAAGGCATGGTCTTTGCAAAAGAGTTTCAATTGAGTCACGCCTTAAGCTTTGTTATTATAATTGTCACATGGAAACTTTTCCCCAAAGTTTTACCATGTTTAAATGTGTAAAATAAAATAAAATAAATCTCTTGGGGTCAGACTCCAGAAGTTTGAACCAACCTAGCTAACTATGTTGTTCTGAAATCGGGTTTCCTTCTTGCCTCTCAAAGTTTGTTTCCCTGCTTCCCTCAGCTGTGACACTTACAGGACACCCCACATCCTCCCATTCCCTTCTTCATAAGTAGACCCCTCCTATGTTCCTGTCTTTTTATGTATGGGGTTTGTGCAGGTAGTCATAGCTATGGTGTATGTCCTGGCCCATGGGACAAATCAAACAGGGTTCCCTGGAAGAGGGAGTGGGGATTGAAAGTGGGGGGGGGGGGCAGGAATAAAGTAATTAAATAAAAAGAAAAAAAGAAAGTGGACAGAAACTTGAGAAAAATTGAGTCAAGTCTGGAGATTTCTGATCAAGACTCTCTTTATTGCAAGTGAGTAGACTCTCTATAGCAAGGTCTTCACAAGCTCTATTGTAATCTCGCTACCCCTAGCCCCCAGGCAAGAATAAAATCTTCTAAATAGTTCCCTGTAAGAACTTCCTTAATCCTCTGGGTAGTTCCCTGTAAGAACTTCCCTATTTCTTTCAAAGGTAAACAATCAAAGATAGCCTAAACACAGACCTCCTCCAGCCAAAGTCAATAACTCGAAGGTCACAGCATGCAGCCTAAGCACAGACATTTTTGCATCTCTCTTTTTTAATTAAACATTTTTTCATATACACTTATGCTATATACACATATACAATAAACTACCTATAGCAAGAAGAGCCATGACACAATCAGGAAATATATAAATGTTACATGCTTAGTGTTTTGTCTATTTGTATTTGACAGCCTTGAAGAAAACATCTTTCCTATCTTCATGTGTCTAAAATTCTGAATGTAAATCACTATCATATCTAATCTTCATCGACTTAAAATATCTATCTAGACCTTAAAACATCTTAACCCCTAAACAACTAAGCTTAATTGTAAAACTAAACTATCTGGTCTTCAAGCCCATCAGAGACTTGTGAAGGAATAAAATTGATTACTTGAGTATGCCAGGACCGCATGTTAGTAGCTTTCCTAATGAGAAGATGACAGAGACCCTTTGCTGCCTTTGCTACCCAAAACTCGCTCTAATGGTGGAGCATCATTTCAGCCTTCTGACCCAATATATCTGACAGACGGTGTTTGTGAGGCAGGAACTATTGAGGACTTGCTTACCCTGGCTTGACAGAGTTTGGCCATTGACTCTGTCTGAATCCAAGTTTGTCCTTTTTAGGACAGAATTCTGGAGAGTATGGGCTACTTCAGACATGGACTCTGGCCACCAAACTTTGATCACTTCCTCCTGGCAGGGCGGCCTTGCCAGGCTACAGAAGAAGAGGTTATGGTAGTCCAGATGAGACTTGATAGGCTGAGGTCAGATGTTAGGAGAGGAGGGCTCCCTTTTCTGAGGACTAGGGGAGGGAGGGAGAGGAGATGAGGGAGGGGCATACAATCGAGATGTAAAGAATTTAAACTGCAGAACAAGCAGTTAACTTATATTACTAATCCCACTATATGGAAATACCTCTGAAACTGGCTAAGACATGAATGTCTAAGCATAGACAATGCTTCTTGTTGGCTACAGAACCCGTATGAATTATTATTAGATGCCATTTTTCATATGGCATGAATGAAGATTTACAGAAGTCATTTTTTTTCTCATACAAAGAGCAGAAAACCATCCTTAGTTGTTCTGTGCATCATGCACACCTTATACAAGCATAATTTTAGGACTGTATTATGCTTTTGAGAAATTATATGGGTGACTATTCAGGTAGCAAACTGTCTCTATAATCTTCTCATTTGGAAAGCTACTAACCTGTACTCCCAGCATACTCAGGTAATCAATTTTATTCCTTCTCAAGTCTCTGATGGGCTTGAAGACTGATAGTTTAGTTTTACAACTAAGCTTAGTTGTTTAGGGGCTAAAATGTTTTTAGGACTAGATAGATGTTTTAAGTTGATGAAGATGAGATATGATAGATATTGATTTACATTCAAAATTTTAGACACAACAAGATAGGAAACATGTTTTCTTCAAGGCTGTCAAATACAAATAGCCAAAACACAAAGATTGTAACATTTATATAATTCCTGATTGTGTCATGGTTCTTCTTGCTATAGGTAGTTTATTGTATATATGTGTAATAATATAAATATATATATAACATATAGTTAATAAAAACATAAAAAATAAAAATCTGAAAATATAAACAATATAGCTACTACCCAATGGAAAGAAATATTCCAGCTTAATTACAGCTTCATTTCTGTATGCCCTGTATTCAAATGCCTCATATCTCACAACAGGGTCTAGAAGTCTCCTATTTCATTTTCTTGTCTAACTGACTTGATAAGAACTTTTAGGGGAGGGGAGTAGGGGGAAAGTAGGAAGGAGGTAGGAATGGGAGGATACAAGGATGGGATAACAACTGAGATGCAATATGAATAAATGAATAATATTATAAAGAACTTTTAGTACTGTGTTAAATGTTTGTGACAGAGGTAAGCTTTTAGCTCTTCATTATTGAGTATGATGTTAGCTATAGGTTCATCACAAATGACAATACCTGTGTGGAGGTACTTCTTTATATAACTAAATGGTTAAGTGTTTACATTCTGAAAGGGTGATAATTTTGTTATCATATGTGCATTTGGGAAATAAAGAAATGACTAATCAAAATATATAAAAGTATAAGCTATTGGGATCAAGATAGGTTTGAGTGAATTTGTTAATTTGATTATTATTTTTATTCTACCTCCATACCCCATATATATAATTACATATAATTTACTTATATATTATAAATTATAAGATAATTTATATAAAATAGTTATAATATAAATAAAGTTACCTTTATAATTATAAAGGCAATTTTATATTATCATAAAATATAAAAATATATTTAATTCTATATTTTTAAATAAAATTACCTTTATATATAACATATAACTTGTGTATTATATAATCACATTGTATATTGTATATAATAACATGTTATATAAATTACTTTTATATAGTATATATATAATCATATTGTTTACCTTGAGCATATAATCTTTGTCAAATATACAAATTTTTTTACAAATCCACACACCTATAGTCACTTGATTTTTGACAAAGAAGCCAAATCTATTCAATGAAAAAAGAAAAGCACATTCAACAAATGGTGCTGGTCTAACTGGATGTCTACATGTAGGAAAATGCAATTAGAACCATATTTGTCACCATGCACAAAACTCAAATCCAAGTGGATTAAAGACCTCAACATAAAACCAGAGACACTAAATCAATTAGAAGAAAAAGTGAGGAAGAGCATGGAACTCATCGGCACAGTAGACAACTTCCTGAACAGAACTCCAACAGCCCAGACCTTAAGGTCAACAATTTATAAATGGGACCTCATGAGGCTGAGAAGCTTCTGTAAGGCAGGTGACACTGTCAAGAGAACAAAGCGACTGCCTACAGACTGGGAAAAGATCTTCACCAACCCTACATCTGACAAAGGTCTAATATCCAAAATATATAAAGAATTCAAGAAATTAAACACCACCAAGTCAAATAACCCAATTCAGAAAAGGGGCTCAGAATTAAACAGAATTCTCAACAAAGGAATATCAAATGGCTGAGAAACACTTAAAGAAGTGCTCAGTGTCTTTAATCATCAGAGAAATGCAAATCAAAACAACTCTGAGATTCCATCTTACACCCATCAGAATGGCTAAGATCGAAAATTCAAGTGACACCACATGCTGGCAAGGATGTGGAGAAAGAGGAACACTCCTTCATTGCTGGTGGGAATGCAAACTTGTACAGCTACTTTGGAAATCTATCTGGTGCTATCTTAGAAAACTAGGAATAGGGCTTCCTCAAGACCCAGCTATTCCACTCCTTGAAATATACCCAGAATATGCTCTAGCACACAAGGACATATGCTCAACCATGTCCATATCAGCCTTATTCAAATAGCCAGAACCTGGAAACAGCCTAAGTGTCTCTCAGTAGAAGAATGGATAAAGAAACTGTGGTACATTTACACTATGGAATATTACTCAGGTACTAAAAACAAGGAATTCCCAAAATTTGTGGACAAATGGATAGAAGTAGAAATGATCATACTCAGTGAGTTAACCCAGAAGCAAAAAGACTTACACAGTATATACTCACTTATAATTGGGCACTAGCCCAAAAGGTATGTCCCATGAAAGTCTTCACTTACCAGGAGATTGGGATAGATGTGAGGACATCCCATTGGGACTCTCAATAAGACAAATATAGGAGATGGGGAAATAGAAGGACCCAGGGGTCCTAGAAACCTACAAGAAGAACATTGTGATGGGTCAATCGGAGCCCAGGGGGTTCTGCTCAAAGTATTGCACTAACCAAGGACAATACAAGTAGTAAACATTGAACCCCTACTCTGATCTAACCAATGGACAGGACATTCTCCACAGTTGTTTGGAGAGTGCGGACTGACTCTGACATGAACTCTGGTGCTCCATATTTGACCACCTCCCCTCGGTGGGGAGGCCTGATGGCACTCAAAGAAAGAATAAGCAGGCTACCAAGATGAGACTTTATAGCCTATGACCGTATTGTCAGGGAAGAGGTCCCCTTCAGTCATATACCTAGGAGAGGGGAATAAGGGGAAAGCAGGAGGGAGGGAGGAATGGGAGGATACAAGTGAGGGGGTAACAATTAACTTGTAATCTAAATAAATTAATAAAATAAAATAAATAACAAATAATAGGAACTCCTAAAGTTAATAAGCAACAATTTTCAAGGTAAAAAAAAAAATCACACTAAAATTGGTTGTAATTTCATATGGTGTAAAAAAATATTACAACTTGATATAAAATGTCTAATAAAAGGAACGCTGCTTATCTTAAAAGTTGGTCATGTGAAATGCTAGTACTATGTGGAACAATGACAATATTCACACATTACCAAAGAAAAGTGCAAGGATGCCATCCACACTGTCTGAGAGCAGGAGGGGTCCGAAGCTTACATACAGTATGACCCCACTCATACAAGAGGGTTAAAATGTAAAGCAATCTAATCTATCTCTTCTGCACATGGATAATGTTGTGGTTAGAACTGCACACAAAGGACTTTCGGGTCCTGAAGACACTTATGAGCTGGATGCTGTTTGTTTTTTCTGTACGCATAATTTATAAAATTATATTAAGTCATATACTTGAGATAAGTACAGTTATCCATAAGTCTGCTACGTGTTTGGTGTAGAATGAATAAAATTCTTGTTCTCCCCTGACTTACAAAGGTAAGGATGGGATGAGAGGAGGGGGGTGAGGAGGAGCATGTGAATTACGGTCAGCATCTAGCTTTTATTTTATCCTGGTTAAAGGAAGGGTAACCCAAAGCGATGCAGTATGTAGTTGCCTGTAACACGTAAAAGTGGTCAAAATTAACAACACAAGCATCTCCCACAAAGCTTTTGAAATTCTCTGCATGCAAGGTAAGATATGGACAAGTCCTAATGGAACCCTTTGAAGGCTGCTAAAAAGTCGGGCTCACTGCTGGAGCACTTAGCATCCATGACCTTTACTGCAGGCTCTCCAGACACTGCACAGAACACTGTTGTTTTCTGAAAGGAGCTGCCACATGAGGTCAGACATCCAGTCAGAAGCTGAACTCTAACCTGTTAAGTTTCAATGTGAGTTAAACTAGAGAAATTTTAACAAGAAAAATATTGCCCTTTTGAAGGGAGTGAATGATCCACATTTTTAAAAACTAAAACTAAATAGGATAGAAATTTCTTTCATACTTCCTTTTCTTTGCCGAAACAAAGAATTAAAGTCTTGAAAATTCAGGATGGTGTCCATTGAGCATCACACTTGAAATTATCTCAAATATAAGCTCTCAATATACCTAACATTTAGAAAATTTTAGGTCATGTCTACCTCTTTTCAATATCATACTGAAATGTGTAAGTAAAACTATTTTTAAAGCAATATAGAATTTTAAAAGCTCTGTGTCATTGAAATTTAAGGATTACAAAACTTCAGGATAAATATTCTTGCCGGAATCATTAAATGTACAATTAATGCCAGCTCAGTAGAGTTAAAACTCTTGGCATGCTGAAAGGCCAGTCGTGCAGGGAACAATAGTGAGAGCTAGTTATCAACTTATGTGTTGGGCACATAGAAGAGGAGCTTCTTTTTATTTAGTATATTAAACTAAATAACAATTTCATTATTTGGTAAATTAAACTAAATAAGCTTCATCTTATTTAGTATTCAAGCAGCCCTAGTTACAACAGGAGCTTATGTAAGGGAGAAGACAGACAACCAATGTGAAATGTGTAAGTTTATGGCCTTTGTTTTTTATAAGAACCATGATGAGTATTGCTATGAGTAAATGATAAGCATCTATAACATTAGATATATTATCTATTAAATGTGACATAAATTAAATGCTATGTGTATGCATGTATGCACATATCCTATGTTTTCTATATAGTCTCTGCAGTAATGTATTTACTTAGTTTCTACTCATGGAAAATCTTTTTATTATATTTGGGATCATGAACAATACATCAAAGTGTATAATAGGCATTGAAATGTCAACACCCAATCCTGACTAAACATTCAATGCAAAGAAGATACAATTAAAAATGATAACAAAATAAATAAAAGTGTAAAACAACGGGGCTTCATTTGAATAAGAAATGCATGATGTCTGCATAAAGAGGCTTGAAAACGTGAATTCAAAACTTCTAAGAAGATTATATTTTAAGACCTATTTTGTCTGCTTAAAGCATTAAATGAGTAAAAGTGGAACTTATGGAAAACAGGCTACTCTCGATGATTTCAAATGTGTTTAAAAGCCACTCTCCTACAGTTCCTATGAAAATAAAAAATAAGTTCAGGGACATGCAGGAGTTCACAGCAGTTTGGCACATGCAAGCATTAGAGGAATAGAAACTCCTGGAAAATCTACCATCACCAGCAAAAGCTTACAGTTTTTACTCCCAATCTTTCCAGGTAGAAAAATGTAAATTAAGTATGCATGGCAGGGCTCCTTGGTGCATGTCTGTAATCCCAGCACTTGGGAGTCAGAGGCAGGAGGATCTCTGTGAGTTCAAGGCCAGCCTAGTCTACAAAACAAGTCCAGGACAGCCAAGCCCCCAAAAAAACAAACAAACAAAAAAGTAAAAATAAAAGTAAAGTATGCATGTAACTCAAAAATAGAAAAATCCAGAATGGCACAACAAACAAAAATGGTAAAGCAAGTGAGAAACAATAAAAAAACTAAAACCAGAAAGTAATTGTAGGCTGAAAAGCATTAGAAAAAACAAACTAATGTTTTAAAAAATGAAGAAAACAAAAAACAAAGAATAATACAGAGTGCAAGTGTGTGTGTGAGTGTGTGTGCACCAGTGACTAAGAAGGCCAGATCCTTTGGATTCCCTAGAGCTAGAGTTGTAGGTGGTTGTGAGCTATTAGTTGTGTGTTTCTGGTACAGAACTCGGTTCCTCGGCAAGAGCAGAGCATGCTGGTAACTGCTCATCCATCTCTTCCACATTACAGTAAGGAGCTGTATCCTCTTGAAAATGAGGGCTCTAGTATGGACCAGACTGTTGTTGGTGTTGTTTCCCCAAGGGATTCTGAGGCTATATTGAAATCATATTCACTGGTGTTGAGTTTGCCTTAAGAATGGTGCCTGGGAAGATAAGAGTGAGGGGATTACAATTGAGGTGTAATGTAAGTAAATTATAATAAAAAATAATTAATAAAAAAGAATGATGCCTGTATTTCTTAGGTTTAGCATGTGAGCTAAAATAAAAACAAATCGCACCTGCCTGCCAACACTTAAAGCAAGAAATTAATCTTTAGCGAATTTTGACTCTGACATTTACTAAAATCTGCACCATTAAAAGGTCACAATGACTCAAATGTACCCTAAATGGATATGCAATAGTTATTGAATTTTACCTTTGAAACAATGTTCTAACACAAGAGTAGTGGCCCATGAAACTTCTGACGGTCACATTTCTCTCATTGGATTAAAAAAAAAAAAAAAAAAAAAAAAGACAAAGCTTCCTTTTTTCTGAGTACCTCTGGCCTCTCCTGGAGATAAATCATATTGAACACACAAACCACCTTTCTATAGGATAGAGTTTATTTGTGTTTTATTATTTATCAAACAGTAACTGAAGAATTTATGAATAATAAAACGGTTCTCAAAATAAATGAGATTCCTTTCGCTCAGTTATTAATTATAAACCCTAAACTGGACTCTTTGGCCAGGAATGGAGCTGCTCAGAATAAGCAGTACAAAGTGAGGACCCTGCTGGGTGGGTAAACTGATGACTCACTTTTAATATTAGGTTGAGCCGGGCACTCAAACTCTGCCAAGTCAACTCCACAGGGAGCCCCACTTCATCCCACTCACGTTTCCTAATAACAGCGCTCTGTTTCAACACTTCTCAAGCCGGCCCTGTTCCCGTGGTATTTTGATGTGAAAATGAAGGCGGCACGTACAATAATGAATTGTGGCGAGTTTTAGGGTGCGATTTTAAAGCAGTGAGTTGAAAAGCCGTGGATTATGACAATGGCAGGCGGCTGAGACCTAATGAAAATTAAAAATGATTCATCGTTAGTATCTTTTCTGTGTTGTTACAAAATGGCTTCACCTGCACTAAGAGAAAGATAAATGTGCTGTTATTCTGAGCAGGAGGACGATGCTGGCGGGGAGGAAGGGGCATCGATGCACGTATCCTTGTAAAAATAGGAGTTTGAAGCAGGTTTAATTTATAAACCGGAGGCCAAAGAAGTTTCATGTGACGCTGGCCAAGCATTGCTGTGTTTTGACGTTAGGGGTTTAAGCTATCAGGCTGGTTGAGATTTTTATGACCCCTTTAGACATGTTTATTTGAAATATCTCTGGCTTTCCTTGGTGAACTTTAGACATAGAGAAAAGAACCCCAGGGCACAGACTCACCTCTGCCAGATTTGTTTCCCATTTTTCTGCTCTCAGAACTCCAGCTCCACCACCATCGCCACACAGATCAAAAGGCCCGTGTTTATTGTCCAGGCCACATGGTGGAAAATATATCTCTGCACAAGCCCTGCATTAGGTTTCCTGCCCGAGAAGACAAACTCCTCTCTGTTTAGAAACAAAGATTGTTCTTAGAGAGTCCTGGGCTTGCCTGAGAAGCTGCCTGGCTAGCTGTTGGCATCCCCCAGCACTGTTTCTAAACGGGAAGAAACAATTGCTATGGTTTTGTGTCTTTAATATCCTCCTCCCCTCCTGATCCACCACAAGCCTCTCAGACGTCCCCGCACGTTGCTCTTCCTCAGACAAGAGGCGACGGTGCAGAGAACAGGTGACTTGGACATTTTCGCTGGATTTTGAAAAGTCAGCCACACGTCAATCTCATCACTCTATCGGTTTCTCCTTCACAATTCTGCAGGTGCTTGTTCAAGGGATTAAAGAAAGTCCTTTAATTGACCAGATCCTGAACTAGGGCACCACCATGGGGTACACGGTATTACTCAGCAGCAGGGATTCAATTACCAAAGTCAACACAGATGTATCTAAGTTCTCTATGAACCTATTTTTGTCCTAACCAGGCCACATGTAGCCCCAGTGGGTTTTTCTTATTAGAAACCCTCTCTGTAATCCAAACTTGTGAAAAGTTCTCTACTTTGCTACAAGAACAGGCTTTTCCTGCCAAGAGCTTGAAGTGGTTTAAGAATTTATTAATAAAGCTTAAGAATCGGAAGGGACAAACTATGGACCAGAAAAAATATCTGCATGCCAATCTGTATGTATCTTCGTACCCAAGATAATTTAGAAATTCACCTAACTCAGCAACACAATAAACGACCTGTTTTTTTAAAAGCTTCTCTTTAAGCAGTAAGTCTCAGAGGCTGAAAACATTCTAGGCCTACGTTAGATTATACAGAGGCTAGAAGCTTCCAGGAGTAGGCCTAAGCCAGCAGAAGGAGGTAGTAAGCCTCCCAGACAACAATTGAGCCAGGAGAATAAAAGTTACTTTTACAAACAAACAAACAAATACATAAGGTGTCAGACCTAGTTGAACTTCATGGCAACTAGTAAGAAAGAAATGCAGAATTCTGAGGAGAGAAAGCACAGTGTCTCAGTGAAGACATAATTACTCTTCAAAGTTTAAGGTGAGCCTGCCTTCTTGAGGATGGCCATGATTGGCCAGCCTATCTGAATAAACTCTTAAAGAAGAAAAAAAATAAAAATAAAAAATAAAAAAATAAAAAGCTTCTCACAGACATCTTTCCAAGGAGGACAAATCAGCGGGTGCAGGACATCGTGTTTGATGCCATTAATCATCAGGAAAGTGCATCAAAACTACGCGAGCTCATAATAGAACTACCTTATGACCAGAAATCTGGCTTACTGCTCCATCTTCAAGGACATTGAAATCAGTATGTTGAAACATTATCTACATCTTAATCCCTGTTCACTACAGAATTATCCACAAAAGCCAAGATCTGGACTCAACCCAAGGATTCCCTCAGCAGATGGAATGGATTAAGGAAATGTGCTGTTTTTGCATGATGCAACGTTAGTCAACTAGATTTTAAAAGATTTTGACATTTTCTATAGCTGAGATAAAACTGGGGGCCATTACACTTTGTAGAATAAGCCAGGCAAATATTTCATGACCTCGTTTCTATATAAAATTTTAAATAATTAAAGCAAATACCTAGACGTTCATGGTTTAGTCCCATGTGTATACTCCAGGTCATACAACTTCAGAAGCCACAGTAGAATGGCGGTTGGTAAAGGCTACCTAGGGAAGGGCATGGGAACATATTGGTCAAAGGATGGAGTTTCATGTAGGCAAGATAAATAACTTCATAAAATATACAGACACTACAAATTAACAATTTAGGAGAGTAAATGTTAAATACAGAATCTGCCTTGACCTTGGTAACCGAACCCCTAATAGATAAACTTATGAATGTCACTGTGATTTAACGTATACTCATTCTAACACAACAGTGTACACTCTAATGTGTGCAGTTTTCCTTTGTTAGTTGTACCTTGACAAAGCTAGGAGGGAAATGAGACCATGAGATTAACTATGGTTTTCAGGCAGGAGTGTTGCCTCTAGAGCCCTGTGTAAGTAAATTCCATAAGAGAGGGATCTTCTTCTCTTGCCTTGGCTTTTTCCCCACCTCCTGTCCTCTCTAATTCCCTTTTTCCTTCCTCCCTCTTCTTCTTATGAACAAACTTTTGTTTTTCTCTCACAAAATAAGCCACCGATATGCCTAAAAATAAATCAAAACTTTATAGAATATGTAAAAGTAAAGTACATGTAATATATAAATACAAGTCATATTTGAACACATTTTAAATTTTTGTAATCCAATTCTCCATTCATTAAGAGCTAAATGGCATTGATCTGCACTTTTACTTTCTCCTGATTCAATTCCGTTTGCCTCATATCCTTTCCCGTAGTGAACTGACCCATACACACCGCTGAGGTAGTGATAATTGGTCTCACCGGGTATATATGTTTAGAGTGTATTTGTTGTGTTTGCTTTCAAAGCTGTGTTGAGCACTATACAGATGCACAAACAATGTGTTGTAAAAAATTGTGGCGTTTTTACAATTTATAAAGTCTAACCTAGGCTACGTAGCAAGATCTTCTCTCAAAGACAACAAAATTGAGGATGGGCAGGAAGGGGTGCTTTTAAGAACTGAATGTATAAGTATGCATAGGAATCTGTAACAAAGAAGACATGCACACTGCAGGAGGAGTGCTGCAGGAGGTCCTGAAGAAGGAAAGCACACAACAGACAAAAACTAAAGTTCCAAATGACTTGCCTTTAAATGAATGTGAAAGTCCACTTCATGTAATGAGCTGTGTAAACAGCACTTTTTCACTTGAGGGTTAAAAACTGAAGAATTGTAGTAAACAGTCAACTTTGTAGCTACAAAGAAACAAACTCCACCGATCATACCACAATGACATATAAAATTAAGACTATCATCCGACTTCTAACATACCAGCATAAAAAATGCCTCAGACTGAGGACCCAAAAAAGAAGCACAGACATGGCTGACCCACACAAGCCTCCCTCAAGCATGGAGACTGTAAACTAGTTTTGGGAGCATGGAAGAATTCATAAATTACTGCTCCCATGAGTGTTTCCTGAAAATTCCAGTGAACGGACTTCATAAGACAAAACATTTTGCAGATACATCAAAATGAAGATGTGGTGACTGTTGAGGGTACCTCTTAACAGGTCAGTGCTACAAATGACCCTAAGGAACGTAGTGACTGCAAAGGCAGCTATAACACAGAGAGATAAAACTAACAGAATTAGTGGCCAGAAAGAACAGAAGAAGAATAAGCCTTTAGCTCTGTTACATTTGTTTCCAGTGGAATGCATTGCTTATTGTTTTAACTCACAGTGACCTCACTGTACTGAAGAAATACCAGAAGCAGCTCCTTCGCCCAGCTTTGCTGTTTCTTACTGAACTGCTGTTTCTCCCTCCCCCCATTTGTCCTTTTCTGTCTTTATTGGCTGATATTCCCTTCAGTTTCTCTACAGATTCATTTACGAGTTCCCATGAATGATCGAAAGCCTATCGGGTTTTGTCTTTATGTGTTTATTTATTTAGCACAATGCCCTGAAATTCTGTCTGTCTTGTGGCAGATGTGTTTCCTTTTTTTTAAATTTCTGACAAGTATTCCATTCTATGAAGGATTGTGTTTCCCATCTTCATCCATAATCTTTGGCTGCCATGAATAGTGCAGGAAAAGCATGGCCGCAAAGATATGAGGATTATACCTTTTAGACATATACCTACATTAGAAATGTTATTTGCAGGGAAGGATACATGTCCAAATACAAAGTAGAACACAATAGAATTAACTCTATCTACCATGACTTTGAGTTCCTGTATGAGACACTTTCACTGAAGGATAGGTCATTGAAAGAGAAACTAAACCAAGAAATAACATTATTAACCAACATCATGAATCAAATGGATCTAAGAGATATTTACAGACTTTCACTGAAGCACAAAAGATTATACCTTCTTGTCAGCACCCCATGAAGCATTCTCCAAAATTAGTCACATAGTAGGTCACAAAGCAAGCCTCAACAAATACAAGATGATTGAAGTAATACCTTGTATCCTATCAGATCACCATGGCCTAAGGCTGGACTTTAACAACAACAAAAATAACAAAAAGCCTACACACACATGGAAACTAAACAACTCTCTACTTAATGATACCTGGGTCAGGGAAGAAATAAAGAAATTAAGGACTTCATGAAATTCAATGAAAATGAAGGAACAACATACCCAAATTTGTGGGATACATTGAAAGTGGTGCTAAGAGGAAAATTCATAGCACTAAGTGCCTTTAAAAAGAAATTGGAAACATTCCACATAAACAACTTAACAACTCATCGGGAAGTCCTAGAAAAAGAAGAAGCAGAAACAACCAAGAGGAGCAGAAGTCTGGAAATATTCAAACTCAGGACTGAAATAACTAAATTAGAAACAAAGAGAACAATTCAAAGAATCAACAAACCAGGAGCTGGTTCTTTGAGAAAATCAACAAGATAGACAAACCATTAGCCACATTAATTAAAAGGCAGAGAGACACTATCCAAATCAACAAAATCAGAAATGAAAAGGGAGACATAACAACAAACACTGAAGAACTACAAAGAATTATAAGATCCTACTTTAAAGGCATATATGCCACAAAATTTGAAAATCTAAAGGATATGGATAATTTTCTTGATCTATTCCATTTGCAGAGGAAGAAATTAGGAAAACTACATTCTTCACGATAGCCACAAACAATATAAAATATCTAGGAATATCTCTAACCAAGCAAGTGAAGGACTTGCTTGAAAAAACTTTAAATCTCTGAAGAAAGAGATTGAAGCTGACATCAGAAGGTGGAAAGATCTCCCTTGTTTGTGGATCAAGAGAATTAACATAGTCAAAATGGCCATCTTAACAAAAGCAATTTACATATTCAATGTAATCCCTATCAAAATACCTACACAATTTTTTAAAGATATTGAAAGATCAATTCTCAACTTCATATGGAAAAACAAAAAACCCAGAATAGCTAAAACAATACTGTACAATAAAAGATCCTCTCAAGGAATCTCCACACGTGATCGCAAGATGTACTGTAGAGTAACAGTAATTAAAATAGCATGGTACTGGCATAGGAATAGGATGGTTGATCAATGGAATTGAATTGAAGACCCAGAAATAAATCTACACACATATGGACACTTGATTTTTGACAAAGAAGCCAAATCTATTCATTGGAAAAAGGATAGCATCTTCAACAAATGGTGCTGGTCTAACTGGATGTCTACATGTAGAAAAATGCAAGTAGACCCATATTTTTCACCATGCACAAAACTCAAGTCCAAGTGGATTAAAGGCATCAACATAAACAGAAACACTAAGTCTGTTAGAAGAAAAAGTGGGGAAGAGCATGGAACTCATTGGCACAGTAGACAATTTCCTCAACAGAATTCTAACAGGCCAGGCCTTAAGGTCAACAATTAATAAATGGGACTTCATGAGGCTGAGAAGCTTCTGTAAGGCAGAAGACACTGTCAACAGAAAAAAGCAACTGTCTATAGACTGGGAAAAGATCTTCACCCACCCTACATCTGACAAAGGTCTAATATCCAAAATATATAAAGAACTCAAGAAATTAAACTCCACCAAAATGAAAGAACCCAATTAAAAAATGGGGCTCCAAATTAAACAGAGAATTCTCTACAGAGAAATATTGAACGGCTGAGAAACACTTAAAGAAATGCACAACATCCTTAGTCATCAGAAAAGTGCAAATCCAAACGACTCTGAGATTCCATCTTACACCCATCAGAATGGCTAAGATCCAAAATTCAAATGACAGCATATGCTGGTTAGGATGTGGAGATAGAGGAACACTCCATCATTGCTGGTGGGAGTGCAAACTTATACAACCACTTTGGAAATCTATCTGGTGCTTTCTCAGAAAACTGGGAATAGGGCTATCTCAAGATCCAGCTATTCCACTCCTTGGAATATACACAAGAGATGCTCCACCACACAACAAAGACATATGACCATGTTCATAGCAACCTTATTCATAATAGCTAGAACCTGGAAAGAACCTAAATGTCCCTCAGTTGAAGAATGGATAAAGAAACTGATACATTTACAGTATAGAATACTACTCAACTATTAAAAACAAGGAAATCCTGAAATTTGCAGGCAAACAGATGGAACTAGAAAAGCCATACTGAATAAGTTAACTTAGACTCAGAAAGACTCACATGTTATATATATTGACTTATAATTGGACACTAGCCCAAAAGGAATGTCCCATGAATGTCTTCACTCACCAAGAGATCGAGATAGATGTGGGAACTTCCTATTGGCACTCTAGGTGGGAGAAGTATGGAAGAATGGGGAAATGGAAGGATTCAGAAGGTCCTAGAAACCTACAAGAAGAACATCATAACAAGCAGATCTGGACCCAATAAGGCCTGCTCAAACTACTGCATCGACCAAGGACAATACATACAGCAATCATTGAACCCCTATTCAGATCTAGCCAATGGACAGGACATTCTCTCCACAATTGTGTGGAGAGTGGGCACTGACTCTAACATGAACTCCACTGCCTCCTATTTGACCACTTCCCCTTGGTGAGGAGGCCTGGTGGCACTCAGAGAATGAATAAGCAGGCTACTAGGATGAGACTTGATAGGCTGTGACCGTATAGTGGGGTAGATGTGCCCTTCTGTCACAGACCTAGGGGAGGGGAATAAGGTGAAAGAGGGATGGAGGAATGGGAGGATACAAGCGACGGGATAACAATTGAGATGTAATCTGAATAAATCAATTAAATAAAAGAGTTAGTAACATCTATACCTATGTACTCAAGCAGGAAGCAGGATGTTTCTGCTTCATCTGAAAGAATGTCTTACTAGAACACACACGACATTTTTAACGTTCTTAAGACAGTATTTGCAAATTTCCCATTCCTTCAATTTTTTCTTGCAACTTCAAACTCTGTTCCTACAGATTCTGAATCCTCTTTGTAGCCTTACCTCATCATCACTACATGTTAGTTTTATATGCATGTGTGTGCATGTGCATGTGTGTGTACACATATCACTATATATTTTTATATACAGATTAGAGAGAGCAGGGGCATCAACACATCCATTTGCAAAAGCATTATTAAATTAGTCATTTATTTTAATAAGATATCTTCTTTAAGGTTCCAGGACTTTTCTGCAAAGAAAATGAGAAAGATAATTAGATTTTTACTAACATAGAAAGTGTTCTAAAGCTGGGAGTGTTCTATACATGCACTGAGGTCGGTAACATGTACTGTGCCTATTTCACGAGGTCTCAGCAAGTATTTCCAATCAGAGTAACTTTAGTGCAGACCTTCCCCTGAACACCAACATCAGCAACTTTTTAATCCTATTACATAATATTTTAGAACTGAAGCACACTGATTAAACACTTTAAATAAAGTCTAAAATAGGGTCATTCCCTTCATATTTATCCACGAATTTAGGATGTAATTGTAGAAAAGTGGCAATATGGTTTTTCTTTCATGTTGAGTCTCAGCTTCCGTTTCTTCCATCTGTTTCTCATGCATTTTTTTCCAGGATCTGTTCTTAGAAACAGTCCATATTTTAAGTTTTCAAGGCTTCTCAAATGCCAAATATTCTCATTTCTTTCAACTCTATCTGATGGAGATTTTATCTTCTGACTTTTATTCAGCATTTACATGAGCACCTCAAATCTAACCTGAACAAGCCAGAACTTCTCGTCTCCTTGGTCATTATTGCTACCTTGATTATTCTTTCCCAACTGGTAGTAATTTGGGGCAATTCTGAATTTCCTCCATCCTTAACATGATCATGGGAAGTTCTAGACCTCCCTATTTTCCTCCCATCCACCCCACCACTTTTCTTCTCTTTCTTCTACATCCTATATCACTGGCATAGTGTCCTTATCAATTTTCTCACTGGGACCACTGTAATAATCTAGCCCATTGTTCCTGAGGCAGCCAGTAATAAAGCTAACTTTAGGGTTTACATGCAGTGATTGCATTTTCACATCAGCAATTCCAAACATATTTGATTTTATCTTATTGAGCAAGTTGTGGGGCAGTTAGGGAATGGCTACTCTCTTTTTTTAATTTTTATTTTATTAATTTAGTCAAAATACAATTCAATTGTTATCCCATCATTTGTATCCTCCCATTCCTCCCTCCCTTCTGCTTTCACCCTATTCCCCTCCCCTAGGTCTAAGACCGAGAAGGACCTTGGTCATAGGCTATCAAGTCTCATCTTGGTAGCCTGCTTATTCTTCTTTGAGTGCCATCAGGCCTCCCCACCAAGGAGAGGTGGTCAAATATGAAGCACCAGTGTTCATGTCAGAGTCAGTCCCCACTCTCCAAACAACTGTGGAGAATGTCCTGTCCATTGGTTAGATCAGAGTAGGGGTTCAATGTTTACTACTTGTATTGTCCTTGGTTAGTGCAATACTTTGAGCAGAACCCCCTGGGCCCCGATCCACTCATCATGATGTTCTTCTTGTAGGTTTCTAGGACCCTCTGGGTCCTTCTATTTCCCCATCTCCTATATTTGTCTTACTGAGAGTCCCAATGGGATGTCCTCACATCTATCTCAATCTCCTGGTAAGTGAAGACTTTTGTGGGACATGCCTTTTGGGCTAGTGCCCAATTATAAGCGAGTATATACCTTGTGAGTCTTTCTGCTTCTGGGTTAACTCACTCAATATGATCATTTCTAGTCCCATCTATTTGTCCACAAATTTCAGGATTTCCTTGTTTTTAATAGCTGAGTTATATTCCATAGTATAAATATACCACAGTCTCTTTATCCGTCTTCAACTGAGGAACATTTAAGCTGTTTCCAGGTTCTGGCTGTAATGAATAAGGCTGCTATGAACATGGTTGAGCATCTGTCCTTGTTGTGTGGAGGAGTATCTTCTGGGTATATTCCAAGGAGTGGAATAGCTGGGTCTTGAGGTAGTCCTATTCCCAATTTTCTAAGAAAGCGCCAGATAGATTTCCAAAGTCATTGTACAAGTTTGCATTCTCACCAGCAATGAGAATGAGTGTGTTCCTCTTTCTCCACATCCTCACCAGCATGTGGTGTCACTTGAATTTTGGATCTTAGCCATTCTGATGGGTGTAAGATGGAATCTCAGAGTTGTTTTGATTTGCATTTCTCTGATGACTACAGACACTGAGCATTTCTTTAAGTGTTTTTCAGCCAGAGAATGGCTACTCTCTTACACCATGTGCGGGGTGGCGCAAAATGAGCATTGTTGACATGGAGTGTGTCAATGTATTGTCTGCAGACAATTGGTAATTCAGAACAAGAAAATTAATAACAAAATTAATCTAACAATAATTCTTTGAGTATGGACCTTAACATACTCCAAGCCTTCCTCTTCTGCTCAGACTTCATCAGTAGTTTCCATCCAGCATAGAATAAAGAGCCAGGTCTGTATCATATTATTAAATAATATCTATTATCTTCTTTTTCTTCAAAATAAATGTTCAGCACTCTTACATATTCTGTGAAACAAAACGGCAGTGTTCTGTGGCTTATGGCAGGAGTTTTATCTATCATTTATATCAGTAAACTTTGCTCAAACCTGTCCCCTCAGCCTGTAAGGTGGCACATGCCTGTAATCCCATCACTCTGGAAGGCAGAAGCAGGCAGATCTCTGTGAGTTCGAGGCCAGCTTTGTCTACAATGTGAGTCCAAGACAGCCAAAGATACACAGAGAAATCATGTCTCAAAACAAAAACAAAAACAACCCTTGTCACTTCCAATGTAGTACCTTCCCAAGATACCCACACTACTTGCACTGAATCTCTTTTTCCACCTGTAAATTTCAGTATTTGTATCATATATACAGTAAAAGTCCCTCCGTATGTAGTCATTTATGCCCAAATAATTAGCCCCATTAATGTGTCTGTCACCCTCATGAGAGGGCGAACTGTTTTAGAAAGGAATATGTTCTATTACTTATTATTAAGTGCCTGCAGTTCATTGTAGACAATTAATGCAAGTTTGCAAATTAATAAAATTAACCTAGGGTTCTGGCCTTGTGGTCTACCTATGGACTAAGCATGCATATTCCTCTGGATAGCCTTATCATTAGATTTGTCTGTGTGGAATTATATGCTTCTACAAAAAAAAATAGGTGGACTCAATGATTGCTTGAACCATGTATAAAGCTGAGGCTTTATATTTTGAGAATTCCATATGTACTTTTAACAACTTCTAACCCCTCCAACATGCAGTATCATGGAGTGAGTTGGGAACTCTTCGGTTACTGTTATAGCCCCTTTCAATCACATTAACTATACTTTTCAACACCACTGTCCTCCTGTAGAGAGTTCATCTTATACATGTGCTCCACTTGAGGTAACAATGAATTATTAATGGAATTCCTTTCCAAATGAATGTTGCAGAGAGTTGGTTAAGCTTGAAAATGTTGGAAATTTTATAATCCATTTTGTTTTAAGAGCCACAATGGTACTAACAATATATTGAGCCTTTAGTATAAGTCCTAGCAATCTATGGGACAGTGAAATACATTCACATAAAATGCAGTGTTCTACATAGATAATTATGGAAGCAGCCAGCCAATTGCTGTTATGACTACAGTCAGAGTGCTAGAGCAGGCCTCCTCTATTCCCTCATCTCTTCCCACCACACACACTCAGACACTCTTCACCCTCCCTTGCTACCAATGACCACCCAGGCACAGTCACGCTCACCTATGAGTAATTGGATAACACAACACACTCAAGTTGTCTGGGTCACACACAGTGTGAGCTCATTATTTGTTACCCATATACGTTAAATTTTGAAAGTATTCTTTGAATTTGATCCAAGAATGAGCTCATCTACACTTAACACCCAATCCTCGGCACAAAGGGGCAGGTGAGTGAAGAATCTCACTGAAATATGAACCAAGAGGAGACCAAGTGAGATGGAAAGGAGGAAGGGGCTTCGGATCCACTCAGTGGCCATAGTTAGCTTCCTATTACAACAACTTCAGTGCTTCTGAAGCCTGGCCAATGGACAGAAGCACATGTCGCCACACAGGGTTTTCATCCTTGAACTGTTAGCAAGAACAGCATTCGGAAAGAATGAGCATCATCGCAAAATAGGCAGGAAGGGAGTTCTGAGAGAACATCCTCAGCCGGCTGTGGGGATTGAAATATGAAAAGGACAGGAGGAAGATTCTCTCCAGCCCACTAAGACCAAGGGTCTCCTTCAAAGGCCTATTTACCTTGCAAGATACTTAGCTCAAGGAATTCAACCAACAGGAGAAACAAAGCCCTGGGGGCACGTTCCAAACACAAATACATTGGTTTTTCTGCAAAGAAATATTCTTCCTTAGAGGCTGCAGACATGAGTATTTGGCTAAAAATATTCTAAGCCAATGAAAAACAATTCATTTCTATATAAAAACTGCTTTTGAAAGATGATCTAAGTTGTTATGACTGGTATCTTTTAATTCTTTTATGATGCCCAATGAATGAACTTATATTTTTATGACTTTCAAGAATATTTATTAACTGCTAGTGACTGCTTGAGAATTGGGGATAAAATGACAAATGAGATGGCCAAGTTCTGATGTCTTTTATAGTCCACTGAGAAATGTGAGCAAAACCAAAAATTACACTAAACTGGCTGAGCTGTTAAGAGAAGGAGGCATGGTGTGTTCTGAAAGCATAGTAGAAGTCTTGCTTCAGCCTGAGGGACAGAGGAAAACCTAATGATCTTGTCTCTAAAAGACTGAGAATAAATGAGGAAGAGTCACTAATGAAAATGAAATCAAGTGTTTTGTTTATGAACTGCTGAAGCAGAACTGCCTAAAGCCAAAACAAAGGGGAGAGGATGAGAAAGAGAGAAAGAGAGAGGAGCCAGAGGGGGGAAGGGGGAGGGGGCAGAGTTGGAGGAGAAAGAGAGTAAGGAGAGAGGTAAAGAAAGAGAGTACAAATATGAAACTGAGAGTGAACTACAGTGACTGGAGTGTAACAAGACAAGAAGCAGCACAAGGTGAGTCTGAACAAAAGGACAGGAAGCTGGTCAGGTCCGAGGCATTTCGTAAGCATAAAGGTCATATAACTCAACACCTAAGCTAGGACGCTGTAGAGATTAAGAGGAGGGGAGGTGTTGCTAATACTTATGTATAGATATCAGTATGAATGGAAACACAGGCTTTTTTTTTTAATTTAAGAAGTACTTTCAGCAAATAAATAGCATGTTGACATTTACCATACTGGAAAGAAATCAGCTTAATGTTTAATTAATTTAATAGTTAAAAAAAAAAAAAAGTAAGGGTCAGCACAGAGCTTGAAAGAAAGTCTTTAGATTAGCTGGGATGATTCAACAAGACTAAACAGAAATGATGAGGTAGGAAGATTCTATGGTGAAAAGATACAATTTAAGATCAATCCTAAATTATATTCAGGGCCCTGCGGGGCAGTTAGGAATTCTTGGGAGAGAATTCTCACTAGGGATAGTAAGATTAGTAATTGTTCATTTTTTGTCACAATTTTGAAGGTGCTGAGAAAATTACAGAAATGTGATGTATAAGCATGTTCATATCACAAACCAGTTATTTGTAAAGAAGTTATAAAGGATATAATAAAATTTAAAAGAAAAAAAAACTAAAATCTTTTGGACCAAAACCGCAGTCTCCAATTATATGGTCTAAAAATTTACCTCTCACAAATTCATGTTTTTAAAGAAATCCCCTCACAAACTGATGGTAATGGGAAGTGAAGGCACTGGGAGGTAATTAAGCCTTCAATGTGATAAGCACACAGATAAGGGACCCCAGAAAGCTAGTCAACATTCTACCAGTTATGAGCTAGAAAGTCGGCCATACTCCACAGTCAACTGCCTTGGTCTAGGAGATCTCAACCTCCAGAATGCTGAAAAGTATAATGCTGCATATAAACCATGAGATCTATAGGATTTCATTACAGCATTTGCCCTCTAGTGGCTTGGTATAAAAAGCAAAGTTAGCAAAGGAGGCTGCCAATGAGCAGTGAAGGAGGTAGAGCCATGCCCACGCTTCTCAATGAAATGTCACTACACTCTGGATTACAAGTGTAAGTTCCATCACTGATAGGCTATTCGAGGTTGTTCTTTTTTTTTCTCTTTTGCTCTATGGACTGGTTGATTTTGGCTTGTCCATTGATTTTCCAAGAACATTTTATTATTTAATCTAACGATCAAAGTGTAATTAATATGCTAATGTATATAACAGCAAAATTTATGAAATTTAAAGAGTTGATTGATAAACTCAATTTAGAAGCAAATACCACTTTTCTGGGTTTTTGTTTGTTTGTTTGTTTTGTTTTGTTTTGTTTTGCTCTTATTCTTTTATTTTTACAAATTGTATCTGTGAACACTAGCCTACCTACTCTGAACACATGTGTTTATTCTTTCTACATTTGATGACAGGGGCGACGGTTATTTAGAAATTATATCAAACTCTCAAAAATAATTACTTTCTGCAAATGAAGAGATCTGGACATACAGGCTGCCCTAGTTCTCCCCAGTAATGTGGATCAAACCAATGGGATACATTCTGTGTACGTGTAGTGTGGCTAGTTTCTATCCTAAGTCTTTAAAAGAGAGTGTTTTCTTCTAGCTTGCTTTTGCTCTTTGGCTTATCTTAGCTCCCACAGTCATTCTCTCTCCATCACTGACTCACCAGTTCTTTGCACTTGATTGAGTCATTTGACCACAGAGAAAGCATTGGGGAAAAGTATGATGTTGGCGTATTTGCCAAAACCTTGTACATCTGAGGGTAACTCTATAATACAATAAAATCATTGGGTTATAATTCTCCCTCTGTCAAAACTTTGGAATTATTTTTCATTGCATTATGGGATGTTTACTTTTACAGAGGAGAAATATGACACTTACTAGATCTCACTTCTTTGAAAATGTGCTTTCCTCTTCTTCCTGATGCTGGAGGAATTCCTTAACCTCAAGTTTTAACAGTGTAGTGGGGTGTCTTGTGCGTGATATGATGCTGACTTTACTTGAGCCTTCTTTGCAATGGCTAGCACTGTAGGCCAGCTTTGTGTGTGATCACAGAGAGCTCTCTTTCCCCGCATAGTACTGTTTCCAAACCGTTTGTGTTTGTCTGTATTCTGTAGCCTAGATTTTGGGGCTTCTGTTATTTTATCTTTCTCTGGTTTCTTTTCAGTTACATGGTGTGCTTTTATTTTGATGTTCTTTCAAGAGATTTTTTTCACTTTTGAAACTTATTCTGAAATAGTGTGGATTTCCCAAACACATTTTGTATTTTGTTTGGCTTTCTTTGATCCTTTTGGTGAAGACAAGAATAAGGTGTTTGGGGGAACTTTTGCTTGAAATACTCTGATTTTTTTCTTTCTTGTGGAGTAGAAGACAAAGTATTTTCTGAGAGTGAAGGAAAGTGAACACAAGAAGACGAGAGGAGAAGACTGGCTAAAATTGAGATAAATTTGTAGGTTTTGTCTGGAGGGATATAAATTCCAGTTGGGGCAAATATGAAGTAGTAAAGGAATTATAACCCAAACAGTCTACACTGGTGTGTGAATGTGAGTAAGCAACATAGGCAAATGTATGACTAATACTTTTTTCTTTTGATGATAATCAGAGATTCTTAAATACACAAGGGCAAGCTTTTTCTTCTTTCATCATAAAGTCTAAAACAATAGCAAGCATGACCATGTCTTCCCACCAACATATCCATTCTCTAAAATGTTTATAAATAAATTTATGACTGGGATGAGCAATATCTACTGAAATTTTCTCTTTAAATTTATTTTAGTGTGTGTGTGTGTGTGTGTGTGTGTGTGTGTGTGTGCGTGTACATAAGCACATGGGTGTACATGTACCTATTTATGCTTGCAAAGGTCAGAGAAGGATATCTGACAACCATTTCTATCATTCTCCAGCTTACCCCTTTGAGGTAAAGTTTCTTTTTGTTTTCAGCTACACTAGGTAGCAAGATCCAGCAATCCTATCACCAAACCCAGAGTATATGAGTTATAAGTACACACATGAGCACTGTGGATGCAAACTTAGGTATTCATGTTTGTACACACTGACCCATATTCCTAGCTGTGCATAGTTCATTTCTTAAACATTCTTAAAGAGTAGATTGAATTTTATCATTGCATCTTGAATATATTTAACATCAAAATATAAAATTAGGAATAATTAAATTAGAATGACTTTTTAAATATAGAGTTACATTTAAATAATACTGGATATGTATTATGGTTATTATTCTGAGTTTTTTAATTTCTATCTAGAAAGTATCTTAAAGACAATTATTTAGCTATATGTATATATATTGATTTTGATTATACTGTTCATATTGGAATAACAATACAAAAATGGGCAGTATAAAATTAAGTGTACTTTAGACATAAAGTATTGTGGTATTAATAAAAAATAGTGTAATATTAACATATTGAATATATTTAAAAATTTCCAGAAAGTACAAAGTGAAAATGCGTTAAATGCCTTATCAAATTTTATATCATCCAAGGTTATACTAAGTAGATTTAGTGTGTTCAAGGAGCCAAAATGTTAGACAATGAAGGATTGGTCAGAATACCACAAAGAAAAAAAATTGACAAGATGAAATTTTACCACAGATATAAATTCAAATTAAACATAAGGCAATGTTCATTTTTCACTTACTAATTCCCCCAAAACATGTTCTAATATTTATAGAAAATATTGAAAAATTCTTGCTTCCACTGTGGCAATATCCTGTGTATGTACATTCTGCCCCTGTACCAAAATACTATAGGTGGGATAGCTTTTTAAAACGCAATGTTAAAGTCAGAGGTGGTGGTGCACACCTTTAATCCCAGCACTCAGGAGGCAGAGGGAGGCGAATCACTGTGAGTTCGAGACCAGCCTGGTCTACAAAGTGAGTCCACTCTGTCTCGAAAAACCAAGCAACAACAACAACAACAACAACAACACACACACACACACACACACAATGTTAGAGGCTCAAATTCAAAGTTCAAGTAGTGGGCCAATACACTTTCTTGGCAGGACTTTCTTCTTGGTTTATAAAAAGCTGCCTTCTCAGTACACCCATGCCTGTGCACAAAATGAGAAAAAGTGGGTGTTCTCTGTAATTGCTTGTAAAGGCACTAACCATAACAGACTGTGGCCCCAGCCTTACCTTATGGTGTCTTCTTACCTTTACTCCATTCTTAGAGACCTCATCTCCAACGATGGCCACACTGAGAATTCAATTTCAGTCTCTAACAGAATCCATGAGGTGAACTACTGAAGACTCCTTTGTTTTATTTTAAAGATATCACTTTGGAACTATTACAAATATCCTTAAAGATCACAAATGAGAACCCATTTAAGGCCATCCTAGTGTTCAAGGAAGTCTTTGAAACCCACTGATATTCATTATGCCCTGTGAACCTCCCACAAACTACCATAGTCAAGATGGAAGAGGGGGTGGAAGGTGCCGTGATCAGACAGTGCCACGGACTCTCATCCACATGATTGTCAGGACCACACTGTGCCAGAAACACAGATGAACACATTTGTGACTTTCCACAGTATGAGAACTTATTGGATAACAATAGATTCATAAGTTTAATGAATCTGATAACAGTAATTTGCCAGATAACTTGACTATCTTGGTAGCCTGGCCAAAATAAATACCAGTTGTTATTGCTATCTTCATTCCTAATATAAACTCTCATACCATACATCACAAAGTACATAATAAATATATCTATGTATCTGTATGTATATAAGTGGGTTACAGAAAAATTATAATAAGGGGGCTGCAGTAGAATTGAAGGTTCAGAAATGGACTAAGAGTCTGTAGTGATCAGATAACAGGCTAGGCCAGTGCTCACAGGCAGCTGCTGCTGAAGCTGCTAGAATCGAGTCTGAGATCAGCAAGGCAAAATTCAGCTGGGAAGGGAAAAGTTTTAAGGATCCAGAGCAGGACAGGTAGGAAGGAAGGAACAGTGTGTCAAGTCCAGGTCTAGGTGGGCCAACAGGGGGGTGGTCAGGTCTCCGAGTAGGCCACACATCAACAGCAAGAGAGTGAACCAGGCCAAAGCATGAGGGACAGTAGGAAAGTCATGTGTGAAGCACATACCAGGTACTAGACAATAGATTAATGTGGGCCGTGCCTCCCCCACGTCAGAAGAGGGCATTGTGCCTTTGCTTGGTCTTACATGTCCAATAAGCTCTTGTAGCTGTTTTTCCTGTTATATGTTAATAAACCAATGCATCCCTGAGACCTCAGTTCCCTCCTTTTATTTTTAGGACTGAATCATTTATATGTCTGTGCTGGATAGGCAGCTCCCGACAAATGGTACAGTTTCTGGATCCTCCTCCACCCCACTCTTCCTCAAAATGGGCTCAAAACTGCTTATCAAATGAAGTCTCCTATGATAGCGCACAGTCAGGAAAAACCCACTATTTTAACTGAAAGTAGGTCCTAACCTGATCTCAACAATGACCAAAGGCCAACCACCATACAGCCTAAGAGTTTGGTTCACAAAGTCCAGTGTTCCTTCTCCAAAAGTACCATTGCTCTTATAATTATTACACAGCAATTTTATTTGAAGAACTCTTATCTTTAAATAAGTAACCTGCTAAGGTCCCTTGACAATCTATTTAATATTTTAATAATCTATTTGACACAATTTGCCTGCTATTTATTGCCTTATGATACATATCTTTCCTGAATCTATTTTAAGGAAACTGTGTTTGTATGCAAGTGCACTATTTCTGCTTCAAACGTAAAATTAGTTAAGGAAAATTGCTCCAACAATTTTTGTAGCTCAGTAATTATAAATAATTATCCTTATGTTCTATTTGTCACATAGACCATACTAATTAAATAAAACTCTTTAATTTTTAGCCTTCTCGGATTTCCAAGAGTGTTTTCTATTGAAAGATTGATTTTTGAGGTGAATAGGTAATTTTGGTGGACTCTTTTATATTTTCTTTTGTTTAAGGCCAAACACATTTAGGGAATAGACTATTTATTACAAACGAGTATGTGTTGCAAAGCAAAGTACACAGTTACCTTTTCAATGTCTATGTAACAGCTCACTACTGAACCATTTGTCCAGGGTATTAAAATAACATCTGGAGTGATGTTTATTACACCAGAAAGAGGGGCCTGCCTTTTGTTTTTCCAGAAACCATTGTTCTGTCTTGAATTTGCCTCTCGCTGTGGCTCCCACTCCCTCAGGCCAGGCTTCCTAGATATCCAGCCCACGACCTGCCCCCTTCTCAAGTAATACGCATCAAACAATACAGAAGTCGTTGGAGTATATTATTTTTAAAAACAGGTCTGGTACTTTCTTGGCTCTTCAGTAACTGTTATTATTGGATTTTTTACAATTTTTTGGAATTCAATGGGACCCTACAATTTCCTTGAGTGTAAGATTTCTTCTTTCCTGTGTTTTTATGCCACAAAGCTGAATTTCAAAGAGAAACAGGAGAAACACTCTTCATTCTACGAGGAATAAAAGGGGCTCAGCAAATTCCTAATCTAATTAACATCTTTAACAACTTAGATAAGTAACTGACTGCAACTGCTCTTGATGCTCAGCCGCCTTGTCAAGCTCCTTGCCAGGGTGGCTGTAAATCAGAGGAGAAACGTGAAGGCCGGTGCGTGTATTTGTTGCTTGTTCCAGTGCGAGGGCCTGATCGCTTTACCAACTGCTCATTTAGACTGAGGTTTTTAGACTTGTTTAGCATTTCACATTTTGAAGAGAGGGCCGTCTGAATGCGCAGGATTATACTTTGGCTCAGCTCCTCGAACCAGAGTCTAATAGCCTAGTTACTTAGCTTCTTATAAGCTGTGTGTATTTTTTCAAACAGAATAATGAACAGCTTAAAAGTTATGAAGAAATTGTGCGTACCACTCTTTAATATTTAAGCAGATATCTTACAGTAGTGTTGGGGTGCTCTAATCTTTTCTTATCTGGACTTCCTTCGGGACGTTTCTGGGGATTTAGTTCCCTCTGTAGTGCTAATGATGCATTTTCGTAAAGGCCCCGTGTTGTATATATTCAGAGGAAACAAAGTGCTAATTCTCCATTTCAGAATGAATCTTATACACAACTGAAAGACACATTGAAGTAAAACTGCTAGTTGGCATTTGAATGTAAATAGAACCCTTTTGAGAGCATTGGAACGTTGGGAGGAAGAGGTGTGAGGCTGATATCCAACTTCAGGCTGAGCACTCAGCTGTCTCTGGGTCTCTGAACCTTGAGTACTTGTGAGTTTCTGCTTTACTTGCCATGCCCTGAAAAAGAAGTTTTTCTCTCTAGGTTTGAGCGATAGGCCACTACTATAGGCCTATAACACTGAGTGAGGAGGAGTCAGCTTAATATATGCTCATTCTATCAGTTCTGTTGCTCCAGAGAATCCTCCTACAGTATCTGGGTAAAAAAATTTCTTTTACCCCTAGTCAAATTCATTTGAAGAATGCCTACGTCATGCTTAATCATGTGTCTATGGCCTAGGAGTTTTGACCAAGTGTTTCACTTATTTCATTATGTTATTTAGCCAATATATATTACAGAATACAGATTAAGAAATCTTTCAAGGAAGACCTTGGTCCTTGCATTACAAGAGTGACAACTAATTACTTTAAAGTATATTCTAAAGGATTTTAATTATTGTCACAAAGCACACAGCATCTAATAATTTAACTAAAATAAAATAGAAAGATTTTCAATTTGTCCATGATATAACAATGAAAGGATTCTGATCCAGTCATGAGAGGGAAAACCTTAAAGACTTAAGGCCAGGAGTCGTGGTGCACGCTTTTAGTCCAGCACTCAGGAGGTGAGGGAAAGTGGATCTCTGTAAGTTTGAGGCCAGCCTGGTCTACAAAGCAAGTCCAGGACAGCTAGGGCTCTGTTACACAGAGAAATCCTGTCTCAAAAACTAAAAATAAAAATAAAAAATAAGCAAAGACAAACATAAGAACCTTAAAAAATCTATTCAATTAATTGTTGATAAATCATTTATAATATCACATGTGTATATAAATGAATAATAATCAATGCAAGTGAAGTGAACTTGCATTTAAATAATTTCTATTAAATAATTCTAAGAGCATAGTTTTGGGTAATCTATTTTGAAATGTACTTATACGAACCAATATCAAAACCTAGTGATGTATTATTTTTAATTTATCACAAGGAAATAACAAACATTTAGAAAAGTTTCATTGCTTTTTTTTTTTTCAATTGAAAAGAAGTTCACTGTCAAGGAAATGGTTGAGTTCATTATAGTGCACCCACCACATGCACATTCAGTCGCTAAGGGAGTGGGAATGGATCATAAGACAGCGTGTAAAAGGCTTTACCTAATGTTAGGAAATAAAAACTTTGTGCACACTATAATCATGGATATATAAGCATAGGCATAGGGAGAACAGATAAGAGCCCCACCTACTCTTGGAATGCTCCCATACCCTCAGTTCAAAGACTGAAAACACAAACCAATGAATACATCCCCCATCCCCTCTGCCCCTGCCCACTGCCAGCTCCCATTGCCATGTGCCTGCTCCTACAAAGGCAGGTGTCCAGAGAACAGGTGGAAGTTACACCAGTCAGAAGAACAGAGACCCCTCCCCTTGGACCAAATGCCATGCTAGCTGTCAGTAGTCTAACTCCCAACTGTAACAGAGAATCCCTAATGAACCTATGCTGGCCACACCAGCCCCCAGAAACACAGAGCACAAAGACCAAAAATCCAAAGAAGAAACAGAAACCAAGGGAAAAAACATCCATCCAACAAACGCAAACTCAAAATTAGCACCTAGACCTAGATTCATCCCAAACCCAGATGCCTAGGTGCCCGTGTAAGAACACAATTAACAATATCCAGGGCAATGTGGTACCACCGGAGTCCAGCTATCCTTCCACAGTAACCTCAGACTATCTCAGCACAGCCAAAGCACAATAAAACAAACTTAAAATCGACTTTATAAAGATGGTAGAAGTCCTTAAAAAGAAATGGAAAAAAAAATCCCTGAAAGAAGCTGAGAAAACAAGCAAGTGAAGGGAATGAATAAAACTGTTCAAGGCCTGAAAATGGAAATAGAATCAATAAAGAAAGCACAAACTGTGGAAATCTTGGAGATGAAAATTCTAAGAGAACAGAAACTACAAACGAAAGCATCATGAACAGAATACAAGAGATGGAAGACTCGGGCATAGAAGATACAATGGAAGAAATAGATACATCAGTCAAAGAAAATGTTAAATCTAAAAGTCCCTGACAAAAATTATGCAGGAAATGTGGGACACTATGAAAAGACCAAACCTAAGAATAATAGGAATAGAAGAAGGAGAAGATTCCCAGCTCAAAGGCCCAGAAAATGTTTTCAACAAAATCATAGAAAAAAATTACCTAACCTAAAGAAGGACATACTTATAAAGGTACAAGAAGCTTACAGAATGCCAAATAGATTGGACCAGAAAGAAAAGTGGCCCCAGCACCACATAAAATCAAAACACTAAATACACTGAACAAAATAAGAATATTAAAAGCCAAAAGAGGAAAAAGCCAAGTAACATATAAAGACAAACCTATTGGAATTACAGCTGATGTCTTAATTGAGATTCTAAAAGACAAAAGGCCTGGACAGGTGTCTTGCAGGCTCCAAGAAACTATAGATGCCAGCACAGAGTACTGTGCCCAACAAAACTTTCAATCATCATATATGGAGAAAACAAGATATTCTATGACAAAGTCAAATTTAAACAATATCTATCCACAAATCCAGTCCTACAGAAGGTACTAGAGGGAAAATTCCAACCCAAGGATGTTAAGTACATCCATGAAAACACAGAAAATAAATTCATACCATCAAAGCCAAAAGAAAGGAAGCCCACATGCACGCACGCACGCACACACACACACAATTTATACACACAAAACTACCATCACCAATAACAACAAGAAAATAGAAGGAATTAACAATCATTAGTCATTAGTATCTCTCAATATCAATAGAATGATTTCCTCAATAAAAACACAGGCTAACAGAATGGGTACAAAAATAGGATCCATCATTCTGCTGCATACAAGGAACACACTTAAATATCCAAAAAAAGGCATTAACTCAGAGTAAAGGATTGGAAAACAAATTGTCTGAGCGTATGGACTCAAGAAGCAAGCTGGTATAGCCATTATAATGACTAAAAAATAGACTTCAAGCAAAAAATTAATCAAAATGGATGGAGATGGACACTTCACACTTAACAAAGCAAAGGAAAATCCACGAAGATAATGTCTAAATTCTTAACATCTATGCCCCAAATGCGAGGGTAAGATCATTTATAAAAGAAACATTACTAAAGATTAAATCACAGATTAACCACCATGCATTGATAGTGAGAGCCATCAGTATACCACTTTCACCAATAGATGGTCATCCAGAGAAAAACTGAATAGAGAAATACTCGAGCTAACAGACATTATAAAACAAATGGACCTAACAGGTGTCTGTAGAACACTTTACCAAACTCAAAAGAATATACCTTCTTTTCATCAGTTCTCAGAGCGTTCTCCAAAACTCACCACATAGTAACAAAGCAAGTCTCAACAGATACAAGAAAACTGAAGTAAACCCCTACATCTTACCACACCACCACTAATTAAAGCTGGATTTCAACAACAAGATAAATAACAGAAGACCTACAAACTCATGGAAAATGACCAGCTCTCTACTGAATGAAAATTTGGTTGAAACAGAAATAAAGAAAATAAAGACTTTCTAGAATTCAATGGAAGTAAGTATACAACATACCCAAACTTATGGAACATTATAAAGCAGTGCTAAAAGGGAAGTTCATAGCAGTAAGTGCCTACATAAAAAAAATTGGAGCATTCTCATGCTAGAAACTTAACAGTACACCTGAAAGCTCTAAAACTAAAAGAAACAAGCATACCCAAGAGAAGTAGACAGCGGGAAGTAATCAAACTGGAGGCTGAAAACAATAAAGTAGAAACAAAGAGAACAGTTATTTCATGAAATGAATAAAACAAAGAGTTGGTTCTCTGAGAAAATCAACAAGATAGACAAACCTTTCTCCAAGCTAAGTAAAAACCACAAAGAGAATATCCAAATTAACAAAATCAGAAACAAAAATAGGGGCCTAACAACAGACACCAAGGAAATCTAAAGAATCCAGTCATACTTTAAAAACCTGTACTCCATAAAATTGGAAAATCTAAAATAAATAAGCAATTTTGTCAATAGATATAGCTTATCAATGTTAAATCAAGATTGGATAAACAATTTAAATAAGCTTCCAATGCTTAAGGAAATAATAATAGTCATTAAAAGTCTCCTCATTCCCCCACCCCCAAAAAGGCCCAGGGCCAGATGGTTTTAGAGCACAATTCAAGCAAACTTCCAAAGAAGAAGTAACACCAATATTCCTCAAATTACTCCACAAAGTAGAAACAAAAGAAACACTACTAAATTCACTTTCTGAGGCCACAGTCACCCTGATATCCAAACCACACAAAGATCCAACAATGAAAAAGAATTACAGGCCAGTTTCCATGGTGAATATAGATTTTAAAAAATACCCAATAAATTGTTTGCAAACCAAATCCAGAAACACATGGACAAAGATCATCCACCATGATCAAGTAAGCTTCTTCACAGGGATGCAGAGATGGCTCAATATAAAAAAAAAAATCAATCAATGTAATCCACTATATAAATAAATAGAAAGAAGAAAACATGATCATTTCATTAGATGCCAAGAAAAAAAAAGCCTGTGACAAAATCCAACCTTCTTCATGACAAAAAGTCTTGGAGAGATTAGGGATACAAGGAATATACTTCAACATAGTAAAGGCAATTTATAGCAGGCTTATAGCCAACATCAAATTAAATGGAAAGAAACTCAAAACAATTCCACTAAAATCAGAAAGGCTGTCTACCCTCTCTATATCTATTCAATATAGTACTTGAAGTTCTAGTAGATAAATAAGACAACTGAAGAAGATCAAGGGAATACAAATTGGTAAGGAAGAAGTCAAATGATCACTATTAGCAGATAATATGATAATATACATAAGTGACTCCAAAAATTCTATCTGGGAACTCTTAAAGCTGATAAACACCTTCAGAAATGTGACTGGATAAAAGACTAACTCAGAAAAAATTAGTAGGCCTCCTATATACAAATGACAAACAGACTGTAAAAGAAATCACGGAACCCTTCACAGTAGTCACAAATAATATAAAAACCTTGGAGTAAACCTAACCAAGCAAGTAAAGACTTGTATAATTTAAGACTAAAGTCTTTGAAGAAATAAATTGAAGAAGATATCAAAAGATAAAAAGATCTCCCATGTTCATGGATCAGTAGGGCTAACATAGTAAAAATGGCCATCCTATCAAAAGCAATCTACAGATTCAACACAATATAGATAAAAATTCCAACACAATTCTTTACAGACCATGAAAGGAAAATACTCAATATGTTAAAACAAAACAAAAAAGAAAACAGGATGGTTGAAACAATCCTAAACAATAGAAGAACTTCCAGAGGTTTCACCATCCCTGATTTCAAGCTGTCCTACAGAACTACCAATGAAATTGAATAGAAGACCCAGATGTAAACCTATACACCTATGGACACCTGATGTTTATGATAAAGAAGCTAGAAAGACATAATTGTCAAAAGAAGCCTCTTGAACAAATGGTGCTGGTCTAACTGAATGTCTGCATGAAGAAGACCGTAAGTAAATCCATATATATCACCCTGCACGGAATACAAATCCAAATGGATCAAAGACTTCAACATAAAACTAGATACAGTTAACCTAATAAAAGAAAAAGTGAGGAAGAGCCTTGAATGCATTCCTGAACAGAACACACAGTGCAAGCACTAAGATCAACAATTAATAAATGGGACCTCACGAAACCGAAAAGCAAAAGACACTGTCAATAGGACAAAAACCGAAGCCTTCAGAATGGGACAAGATTTTCACCAGCTCTACGTCTGATACAGGGATAATATCCAAAACATATAAAGAAATCAAGAAGCTAGACATGAACAAACCAAATAATCCAACTGAAAAGTGAGGTACAAATCTAAACAGAGACTTCTCAACAGAGGACTCTTAAATGGCTAGAGAATGCTCAATAAATGCTCAATACCATTAGCCACCAGGAAACTGCAAATCAAAACGGCTCTAAGATTCCAACTTCCATCTGTCAAGATGACTAAGATCAAAAAACACACGTGACAGCTCATGCAGGCAAGGATGTGGAGCAAGGGGAACACTCCTCCACTGTTGATGGTAGTGCAAACTTGTACAACCGCTATGGAAATCCCTATGGCAGTTTCTCAGAAAACTGGGAATAGTTCTACCTCAAGATCCAGCTATACTATTCCTGGGCAAAAGATGTTTCACCATACAACAAGGGCATTTGTTCAACTGTGTTCATATCAGCTTTATCCATAATAGCGCCAAATTAGAAACAACCCAGATGTCCCTCAACCAAAGAATAGATAAAGAAAATGTGGTATATTTACACAATGGTGTATCATTCAGCTGTTAAAAAAAATAACATCATGAAGTTTGCAGACTAGAAAAAATCATCTTGAGTGAGGTAAGCCAGACTTCAAAAGACAAACATGGTATGTACTCACTTATAAGTTAATATTGGCTGTAAATGAAATGAAAATCATGCTACACTCCACAGAACAAGAGAGGTTACATAACAAGGAAGGCTTAGGGGGAGGCTCGTGAATCTCTCTGGGAAGGGGAAATAGAATAGATACTGTGGGTGAACTTGTGTGGGTGGAGACAAGAACAGGTAGTGGGGATGGAGGGAGAGAGTACTAGGAGAGACAACTAGAATTGCGGTGGGCGTGTGCTTTTGAGGTATGAAGCAGAAAGCTAGTACAATGGAAACTCCCAGGGATCTGTGAGGCTGTCCTTAGGAATGACTCTTAGTAATGGGGGAGTATGGATCCTGAACCTCCCACTTTCTGTAACCAGGCAAGGTTTCCAGGCAAGTGGAGGGATTGGGACGCCAACCCAACCACAAAAACATTGGCCTACAATTTGTCTTGCCTTCAAGATGTGCTGTGGTAAAAGTGGCGCAGAATTTGTGGGATTAGCCAATCAATGACTGGGCCAACTTGAGACTCATGCCATGAGAGGGAGTCCACTCCTCACACTTCCAGGAGGGCCAGGAACCAAAGGTTATATAGCCCAGATAACTTAGGATAGAACCAAACATAACTGACAAAAAAAAAAAGTCATTGAAATTATTCCTAATGATATTCTGCTATACTCATACACTGGAGCCTAGCCCAATCATCGTTGGAGAGGCTTCATCCCTCAACTTATGGGAGCAGATGCAGAGACCCATAGCCAAATGTTAGGTGGAGCTTGGCAACCCCTCGGAGGAGGAGGAGGAGGAGGAACAATTGTACCAGCCAGATACATTCAATGATATCACAGGATCATGGCCTACCGAATCAATTAAGCAGGGCTCATGTGGGCTCACACAGATTGAACTGACACTCAGGGAGCTTATATGGGTCTGGCCTGGGCCCTCTGTATATATGTTGTGGTTTTGTGTAACTTGGTCTTCTTGTGGGACACTTAACTAGTAAGAATGGGTCTATCTCTGATTCTTTTGCCTGCTTTTGGGACCCTTTTCCTCCTACTATTTTGCTTCATCCAGTGTTAATATAAGTGGATGTGCCTTGACTTACTGCAACTTGCCATGTTTAGTTGATATCCCTGGGAGGCCTGCTCTTTTCTGAAACAGAGGAGGTGTGTCTAAGGAGGGGGGGGCGATAGTTTAGGGAGGGAACTGGGAGGAGAGGACGGATGGAAGAAAAACTGCACTCAGGAGGTGAAAGAAGAATAAATAAAATAAGTAAATAAAATCTGCATAGGGAAAACAGCGGCTAATACCGTATGGAAGCTATGCTTTGGTGTTGTAATTTATGAATATTTTCCTTTTTCCACTTACTAATGATTTTGTGATGTGGTTATATTACCATTGTTTTTAGGATATTTTAAAATGCAAGCCTCATAATTTTAACCCACTATTTCTGAATTATAAACAAATCCTGAATAAAAAAAATCATAATGAGAAGAATGGCATCAGGCCAGGTTCCTAATGTCCTATAAGCGTGCCTTAACATCTAAACTCTTATGATATTGCCCAGAGGGGAAGAAACACTGGGAACAGGCTGAGTTAAAGGCAACCTATAGCTTTCAGACAGGTTGATGCGCAGTGGTAGACGTTAGTTCATGCATGGCATTTCACAAACTTCTCAACTGTGTTCTAGTCTCACAGAGGCTATGGCACACTGTGTAAAGATGCATTTCAACGAGCCTGTGGACAGAAACCATGAAAAGGCCTAGTGTTTGTAATAACAGGCAAGTCAGCCCAATGACAGGCTGACGAAGACCACAGCTGAGATTTTTTTTTTCAAAGTAATTTCACAAAACTTCTCAATAAGCATTTCCCCTTTGGGGGTTTGGCCTGAGAAGCGTAAACTTTAAAATCTGCTGCCTAGATGGCTTCTTGGTTGCTAACTGATTTTGATGCAATGTTGTTTTTGAGTTTAAGGTTAGTGATAACTACACACTCAGGAGGATCCCTGCAACTTACTTTCGGCATCCCCAGCTGCATTGTGCCGTCAGTTTGGAGGACAACTTGGAGGATTTAGCCCCTTCTGGGGGATAAAGTATTAAACTACATTTTCTTTTGGGAATCAACATTTGGCTGGCATTGTGCCACACAGTCAACAGGACTTCACAGATGAGCAAGATAAATGCGTGCGCATGCGTCTTCAGTTTCATAAGTGAGCAAGTGCAACACCTGCTCGGAACCCGTGTTCATTCTTCTTTCTGTGGCCTTGATCTCCACTGAGTAGCTGCATCTCAAGCCCAGAGTCTCATGAGTCACACATGGCACATCCTCCACAACCTGCAGTGGATTGGCGTGGAACAATTCAGCAGCATAGGACAGAAATATAGCTAAGTAAGCTTCGTGAAATAAGTACAAATGTCATGGATTGACCCATAAAGGGTGACGGATGAGGCTCTGGAACTGGAGACAACAATTCACTCATCATCACTAAGAAACTTGTTGAGACACTGGATACACACAGAAACAAAGTGTTTGTCTCTAGTTTCCATGAACTGGTAATCTAAACAAAAGCTCTGTCTAGACTGTTTTGTTTCTCACTCTGTAACCTCGGAGCTCTGAGTCACCCAGCTATGTCTAATGAGAGGTCCTATGACTCGTAAGATACTAGAGTGGGTTGTAAAATAATCTGACATAGTCAGAACCTAAACAGCTTTACTTTCAAAAATGGCTTGACTAGACACAGAAAGACCACCTAGTTTACTTTTATTCTATTTATGTAAAATGTCTGCGAAAAGCAAATTTGGAGAAACAGAAAGCGGAGTAGTGGCTGCCTGGGGTAAGAGATGGACTAGGATTAACTGCCAACAGCAGGAGAGATGTTTCGGGAGCTGTGGAAACACTCAACAACCAGACCACAGTGATGCTCACATAGCTTGGCAAATTTTCTAGGAGCTGCGAAATTCATACGCCTAGGTATACAGGTGCGATGCGTGTAAATGCTGGAGAATGGCTTTCATTACAATGCTGTTCCAATGATTTTTTTTCTAGTAAAGCTACTGCGCTTCCTCCGCTCTGTTTTGTCTTTTTCCTACCCATAGAAGAGGAATGCAGCAAATTCTGAAGATGTTCTTGGCTGTCCAACATTTTCACAATGGTATGTGTGCTTTACCCTCCAATTTTAGCCTTCTTTAGCACTCAGGTAGTTACAGCAGTCCATACATTCTCTGAGAGGAGTTATACTTTTCATGCTTTATTTCTGTCCCCCTCTCTGTGGCTCAGTGCCCAGAATGCACCTAGTGTTTCACACATTGTATCTACTCCATAAATATCTTCTCAATACAGAAAACCACATGAATGAACCAAAGTGACACTGCCAGTCCATGGCAGAATCCTCCATGAATGTGGAAAGACTTACCAAGTAATTCATACCTTGTTACTCAGTCAAGTACTTTGTGGTTATTTAAAATTAATGCACAAGTCAAATATTTTTAGTCAAATATTTTCTCTTTCTACTAAATGACATGAAATATTAGTCTCTTTCTCTCTCTCACCCCCCCCCCCCCCCCCGTCTCTCCTCTCTCTTAACAGTTGAATTGGACCCTCAGGAGGCAAGAGATAAAAATAGACACACTGTTATATCAACTTGCTAAAATACAATGAAAAATCATTTTGCAACATAGAAAGGAGATATGGCCTACTCTGCTCTACTCATGAAGCTATGCTGGAAAGACACACAGCTCTGCCCTTGGCAGAAGGCCTTGCTCAGGAAGAAAACAAAAGTCAGGTTCAGTTAAGGAGTTGATGTATCAAGGAAAACAATTTTGACGAACAAAAGAATTCAATTCTGTATATCCTGGGCTTGGTTTATGGTAGTTAATTCTATGAAGCTAAAATGATGTGAATAAGTCAGGCACGGAGCGCTAACTTCATGGCCAGTGTCTGTTCCCCACCAGGTGCAAGAGCAGAGGTGTTAGATGTAATTAACTGCCATGTTTCCAGAAATTCAGAATCTGCAATGAATCAAAACCTTGGGAATGGTTGTAGAAGTGGGAAACACTGAGCTTATATGTAGCACACTCTTGTTGCAGTTATTTAATGTTCAGATTCATTGTATATTTACTAGGCAGTTGGTTTTGGTCACTCTATACCAACATTAAACCTATTGCTGGGCTCACAGATATACCCAGATAGAAGCATGACACACAGGAACAAACCAAAGTAGTACCAAAGAGTCATAGTTATGTGGTTGTAAATATCATCATTTCAGTGTTGCACTCAGAAGATCTGATGCTTTGGAAAGCAATTATCTTCCTTTATTTCGACCTTTGAAAGGGAAATCTTAGGAAAACTTTGTAATTGGAATGTGTATGTGGCCAGAGAATTACAGCAGTAAAGAATGAAGGTCCCCTACATTTAAGGCACCTTAGAGACAAGACATCATCATGAGTGACTAGTTTGTATCTCAGAGGTGCTCAGAAGGACACACCTGTCTGTCACCTGATATCTCACCTACTGCAGTGCAGTTACATGAAAACTGACACCCTCCCGTTGATGTGTTGGTTGTCCATTTGGTGCTCAGCTGTTTAGCACACACTCTAGGCAAGCTTCAAAGAAATGGCTGTCCCTGCTCTCCATACCGTTGATCTCTAAGCATATAAAGACTTCCTAAAACTAAGATGCAGCCTCATGCTCGAGTCCAAGCATCCTCCAGTGGCAGAATGTGTCCTTCTTATTATCATTAAGGAAATGATAAGACTGTCCCGCTCTATCCAGGGCCACATCACTGGGTTTTCAGGTGTCTGAAGAAGGCAGCTTCTTTATGATAAAGTCCACACTCTGTAGAAATTCTCCCTTGCTATCCTAATGAACTGAGGTATACCTAAGAAAATGTGCTTGGCTTACAACATAACTTTTTATTGCAACCCTTTCAGGACCTTTGGAGAATCATTTGTCAATGATAGTTACTATTGGTCTTCTCCAACACATTGGTACTCCAAAAAGATAAAAATACATCCTCTCCCTGTGTTTGCCAAAGGGCACATACTGCCATTAGCACAGTTCTCAGTTAATTTGTTGACATATTTAGAAGTCCATAAAACAAATTTATGAGACTACTCATCCAACTGGCATAACTTAATTACAAACTCCCAATTTTTTATTATTCCAGATAGATTTGATAATACTGTTGTCCTTAAAATGGTCCCAACTTGCACTATAATTCTTTTTTTTTTTTTTTTTTAGGCAGAGGGTGTTTTGAGGCAAGATCTAACTCTAGCCCAGATTGCCTGGAACTAACTATGTAGCCTAGGCTGGTTTCAAACAACAAAGATCCTCCTGCCTAGGCGTCCAGGGTGTTGAGATTACTAGCATGAATTTACATCCTTTGCTTCATGTTATAACTTTTAAAATGAGGTCTCTAGTATAAATAGTTAATTTAACAAGAAATAGTTGATCTGTTTGATGTGTTGCTAAAGAATTTCTCCTTCCTGATATTGCTTGGAATTAAAAGTTACTTTGGCTTTCTTTTCTTCCTAGAAATGGGCTCCATTATCTATCTATCTATCTATCTATTTATCTATCTACCTATTATAATGCCCAAAATATGCCTGTAAACCCCACCTGCCCAAGGACCAGGTAATTTTCTAGAATGCTGGGAATTGTAGTTCTTGAAAAATAACAAATCCTCATGGGAAAGTATGGTGACCTATATGCTTGCCCTTCTAAGCCCTACATCATATGGTTCAGTGCCATTCCAGCTGGGAAATTCCAGGGAGTTTCATAAGCAAAGCCCATCTCTTGGTCAGTATTTAATATTTAATAAAGCTTATTTTAAAGTTGGCCCAAAATGTTGGAACAGGTTTTCTCCTCGAATCTCAGGATTAACACTATCTGTCTGTCTATCTATCTATCTATCTATCTATCTATCTATCTATCTATCTACCTATCTGTGCATTCATCTATGGCACAGTCTTTGTGACAGATCAGGCTGGCCTTGAGTTTGTATGTGTGTATGTATGTGTGTTTGCATGTAGGTGTGGGTGTATGTGGAGGTGTGGGTGTATGTGGAGGCTAGCAGCTAATGTTGTATGTCTTCTTCAACTACTTCAGTTTATTTCTGATACAGGGTTTCTCTGTCTCTCTCAGCACTTGAAGCTTGTCAATCCCTGTTCTTTAGATATAGACTTAAGTCTATGGGCCTTCTCTATTTACCAACTGAAACTAGCCACTTATATCTGTTTGTGTTTAGGATAAGCAGTCTAACCCAACACCCATGATCAGTCATTTTTAGCTGAAACATCTGCCCACCCCACCTCCCATGAAGTAACATTTTACTTTTCTTTCTGCAAGGCTGCCAGCTAAATAAATGTCCAAATTACCGCAAAATAAACAGTAAGAAGCCTAGTCTATGTCCTTCTCATGAACAGACTACTCATGTCTTGACTTCTGCCTTGGTCAATGCATGTCCTCAAATATGAAGAGTAGAGCTTTGGGTATTTACTCAGCATCTGGAAAGTTCTAACAGAGTCCCCAGCCCAGAGTAAAGATAGGAGGTGACGTGCCTCACTCTCCCACTGGGGTAACAGTTGAGGTAATTATGGTTCTGGTTTTTGTGCATGTTTGGAATGTAAAACTGTTGCTTTGCCGGTGTGTTGATTTTATGGTCAGTCTCAAGAGTAAGTAGGTTTCAGAAACACAGCCAGTCAAGAGGAGAGCTGGCTCACTGCTAGATAGAAGTATCTGGAACATAGGCTCCATCCCACAAGCTGGTTTGGGAAGGAGGGTTGTAATTGACTTAAGCCATTTCTTGCTGCCTGTTCTTTTAAACATGTGGCTGGAATGTCTCTCTGGTCTCTAAGCTCCTGTCATGCAGCCTAGGCTAACACAAAGAAAGCATTGTACTTCAGCCCTCGGCTCGCTTCCCCTGCAAGATCAAAAGTGAGAACATTTTCCATTTAAATTGAAAATGAGCAGCAAACATTTTCTTGATAGAACCTTTAAGATTCTTTTGTGCAGTAGGAGGGAGGCAAAGGGTAAACTTTGATTGTCTTTCCTTAAGGCAGTAAAAATGAAATGAGATTTTTTTTTTCCTGAAAATGCCACAAGTTAATATCAAAGCAACCATCAAATTGTTCGGTTGCATAAGAGACCCTAAGGAATGGAAATAGGATTCAGGAACACAGAAACCCAGAGTTGGTGATACCTTCAGCAGAAGCTTACCTTACGTTTGCATTAGAGTGATTTATAAAGAATGGGTTTATGAATCAACTCACTGGATGAAGATGCTCAATGAGGGAGTTCATGTGACCACAGAGGCTGCATGGCATCCCCTGTGTTTGAGTGCCTTTATGTTCTCCAGAGTGTCATGTTCTTAACAGCCACTATAAACACGCAGAACTCAATCATTCCTACCCAGGATTTTATATTAAAACTTGTAAGTAATGAAAGCAATGAAACTTTTTTCCTGCAAGTATTATAGAGCTATGAAATTACATCTGAACTTTTCATCATGTATTTACCAGTTCACAGCCCCTATGCTCCTTTTTGTTTATATAGTCCAACAATAGCCCTGGGTTCAAAATGGAAATAATCTTGCCCTCTTCCCCACTACAATGAGCCCCACTCATAGTTTCATACTATCAAGGAAGTATATCACTCAGGAAGGGGTGAAGAAGTAGAAGACATAAGGATGTGGACTTGGATAGTCCTGTGTCTTTCTTGTGGATTTAGGGAGGATTCTGCGGTGAATCTACATGTAGCAAAGAGTCCTGGGAGGTTGGCTGCCATGGCTGCTGGAGGTGGGATCCAGTGGGAGAGAGTGCAGGGGACAATCCCAGGGGCTTTAGGGTATTTGGTGAATATCACTGGTCTGGGCAGGGAAGTAGGAGTGAACCTTTCAGAGGGAATACAAATTAGGCTGGTATTGGTGTCCAAGAGTGGGAAGTTCATGACACTTCAAAAAGAACAGAGTGAAAGAGACACTCTCAAGAGTTGGGAAAGGCTACCACTGATGCTGGCCTGAATGGGCCTTTGATTTCATTCTGTCCCAAAAGTCTTGTCCTTCTAAAGAGGTCAGGAAGCAAAATCTGCAACGTCACTTGGCTGGGCATATTTAGACAAAAGTAATACAGAGAGCCAAATGAACTATTACTTTACATGAGAAGAGAGTAAACAAAAGGAGATTTGTGTTTGTTTGTTTGGTTGGTTGGTTGTTGATTGGTTGCTGGTAGACAGATTGAAACATGTGTGGTTTATCTAGACTTCTCTATTCTGCCTGGAGCATGGCATTAAAGACAGTGATGGTTGAAATGGCATCCTTACAGACTACAGAGAAGATAGAGTGTGTACTTGAGAAAACTGAATACTCAGGTGTAGTAGGTCCTGGTATCCATGAGGCAGACACAACCCCACTTGCTTTTTTTTTTTTTCTTTCCTGTCCCCAGGCACTATCCTCTCATAATCGCAATGCCTTCTAGTTTGTCTTCCTCCTCTTGATATGGAAATCACTTTCAAAGAATTTCTGTTTTGGCAAGAAATTCTTGATCTCCTGATTCCTAAGAAAGAACTAGTCTACAAAAGAAAAGCTTGAAAACAACTTGATGTTCCACAGCAGGGCATTTGGTGTTTTTCACAGACACATCTAACACTAAACAGTGATTTGAATGCAGAATATCAACAGAAAGGGTAGGAAGAGAGCCTCTTTCTAAAATACATTGCTACTAGTTATGGCACAGACTACAGAAGCCTCATAGGCTCTAATGCTGCTCAGTCCCGACATTGGGCCTAAGGGAGGCTAGAGCAGGAAGATGGGCTTTAAGGACATAGAAGGCTTCAGACAGCCTGTCTCTGATGTCTATAGCATGACTCACACGTGCCCCGGGATAACTGTTATCTAGGAGATCACCAGGACCCCTGGATAGAGTATGGGAAGTCCCAGTGTGTTAAGTTTTCTGTTACTGGAACAAATGCCTAAGAGAAACCATTTAGCAGATGAAAGGTTTATTTGGGCCTCACAACTCCAAGGGTATCAGCTCCTGGTTGGCTGATTTCATTGATTTTAAACCCTGGGCACAAGAGGCTGAAGGAGTTTGGTATCATAAAGAGGGACAATCTGGGATACAGGTCAGAGGAGGTGACCAAGGATTCGCCCTTCCCCTGGTGCCTTTTCTTCCTTTATTGTTCTAACATTTTTGTCTGAATTTTTTCCTTCTCACAATATTTAGAAACAAAGGATCTTTCAATGGGATTCTTTTGGGGGGTTGTTTGTTTGTTTGTTTTTTGGTTTTTCAAGACAGAGTTTCTCTGTGTAGCCTTGGCTGTCCTAGACTTGCTTTGTAGACCAGGCTGGCCCTACATGTATTATCTATAGGTCCGGCTAGCAATCAATCAAGACACAGACACTTGTTATATTTTAAAATAGCCTTAGTTAACCTGGAACAGGGCAAATACCAATCCTCTAAACTACTTTCCATAGTAGGGCCTCAGGCGTGGGATCCCTGCCTCAATCCCATGCCATCTGCTTCTAATAACTTCTATCAAGCTACCTCCCATCTATAATCCCAAATACTTGCTCATGTTCTTCATCTGGGCTGGATTCTCCATTCATGCCGGCTATGTGCTTCTCGTCCATCTAACTCACGGCAGCCTACCTCTCTTCCCTTCAGGGTCTCTCTCCTTTTCTCTTCGTGGTAGTCTTTCTTCTTCCCAGAATTCCTCTCTCTCTAAGCCCCACCTTTGCCCTGCCCAGGTGGGATGGTTTTTTATTAAGCAAAAGGGTCACAGAAACAGCAAGCAGTAATTATCATCAAAATACATCAGACCATCCCCCAAGGCTTTCCTTCCCCCCCCCCCTTTTCGTTTTTCAAGACAGGGTTTCTCTGTGTAGTCTTGGCTGTCCTAGACTTGCTTTGTAGACCAGGCTGGCCTTGAACTCAAAGCCATCTGTCTGCCTCTGCCTCCCAAGTGTGCCTAGCAACAGGAAATTTTCTTGTAAGCCATTGCCTGTGAGGGCATAAAAAAATAATTCATCTCTGTATGATCACAATCTAAGGCTATCAGCTTAATCATTTTTTTTGTGTGTGTGTATGTGTGTACATGTGCATGTAGTTATGTGTAAAATAGATTTTTTTTCCTCCATCTAATACCAATGATTTGTATCAAATGCAACATAGAAACACATTCCCACAACTGAGAGTTTTTTTTTTTTTTTAATTAAAATGGAAGGCATAGGAATGAAGCTTAGGAATAGCATAGAAATGAAGGTCAGGTGCTCTGACAGAGAATATCATGATTATTGTGACAGATTTAGAAGATAAGATAGTGAGATCGCTGTCAAGTTAGTTAGCCATACTTGGTCTCACTGTCTCCTTAAGTGAGGATAATGACATCAACATCGAGCTACAAGGCTGAAGCAATTATTTAATGGCTTTATTGAGAGTTCAGATGGTTCAAGGATAGAGGGCTCTAGATTTAGGAGTAGGCTTCTATTTCTTATCTGCAAAGCTATAATGGGAAGGATTGAAATAATACTTCCACATGAGTGACAGTGCCCTACCCATACTGAGTATTTAGTAAGTGGAAAAAGCTCTACAGGGAGGAATTGAGGGCTAGACAGTAAACATCCAATGTGTAGTCTTCATATAATCATAGGATGCCTGTTTTTCCATATCCCTATTGGAATATTATACTGTTAACTATTCGTTAAATAAAGGGCCTTGTTGAGAAAATTAAAATATAACTGGAAAAATAGTAAGACAGGATTTCACAGCTGGTTTTGACGTGTGCGTTTTGGTTTCCGTTTCTCAAAGAGCTGGGTTAGGGCATTTGCTATGAGGATGGTTGTTAGTGTGACTTGAAGTGAGGAAACTGGCAGAGGGAGGAGAGTCTTCCGAAATGAAGGGTTGGACAGACCGACCAGAGGACTGCTGCATTGTATGGTTGAGGGGAAGGGTTTTATTGTAGATCAGGGAGAGAACAGCCAGAGGCATCTGAAAGGGTCCAGAACAGAAAAAGAAAGTAGTAGACTGAACATGGTCATCAGACTGGGCCTGGCTGTGAAAAAAGAGAAAGAGGAGAGAGCAAGAAAGAAAGAAAAAAGAGAGTGCAGGCCAGAGAGAGAGAGAGAGAGAGAGAGAAGAAGAAGAAGAAGAAGAAGAAGAAGAAGGAGGAGGAGGAGGAGGAGGAGGAGGAGGAGGAGGAAAAAGAAGAGGAGGGAGGGAAAGAGGGAGGAGAGAGGGAGGGAGAGAGGGAGGGAGAAGAGAGAGACCTAGAGGGAGAGGGGTAAGGAAGAAGGGAGAGAGAGAGAGAGAGAGACCTAGGGAGAAGGAGGGAGGAGGACAGAGAGAGGAGGGAGGGACAGAGGGAGAGAGAGAGAGCACATGGCTGAAATAACAGATTATAAGGAGAATGAGTAGCTGAGGGAAGGAAGCTCCTGAGTAGAGGCAATGAGACAAAAAAAGCTGAGAAGGCCAGAATGCTAGCATGGACTCTGAGAAGTGTAATAGGTATTTGTCATACTGAGGGAGCCTGTGCTTTGGTGTGCTAATAGGCACCACAGAGAGCCCTTTGTCACTTCTGCAGTGATAAGGAAACAGTCTCTGTTGGTAGAGGGGAACTGGCTTCCCAAGTTCCTGAGATGCTGGCTTTTTGTCTTCTTGCCAGAACTGGGGGAAACAAAGTTTCCTTTGGACCTCACATGGATCTTTTGTGAGATTAGAATTGAAGGAGGTGGGAGGTGAATGTACCACTGGTTTGAAGCTTCCCTGGGCATTAAGCCTCTCCAGCACACACACTCTCTGTTGTAGACATGCTAGTGCTGGACTTGGAGGACACAGCAGTAAGTATTTTGTTTTCAGTGAAAATTAATTCTATTTATTGAGAATTCAAGCAGTTTGTTGACAGGGATCAAGTTATATGAATTTACAAACATGAAGTTTATTGCTGTTAATTTAGCTAATTCTAACCAGCCCTGAATGCAAAGATGCACAGCCACAGTAGGCTGTGGAAGCCCTTGAGCTAATGTTGACTTATTTAGGTTCAGTTTTATTTTTAAGCATAGCAAGATAGCTCACTGTTTATTCCCTTAAGAGAAGTATTTTATAAAGACTATTTAAAAGGAAATTGTTCTGGATCTTGAAATTATGGCTTTTTAGTTCAGAGACTGTCACACTCAGACTTCTACCTAAGTAACATAACTTGAGGAAATGAATCAATGTATTGGGGAAAATATAATAGCAGTTTCCAAACCACTAATACTGAAAATGATTTTACTTGACCATGTTGTTTTATAAAACTTTGGCCTAAACTATCTTTTAGGTTTAACAAATAATTGACCTTTCAGTTCACAATCCCCTTTGAAGAATGAATGATCATTCCTGGCTGTGTTTTGCATTCCAAGCATTGCCCTGTGGCAATGATCAGGCCACTGGCTCTCCCTGGCTTCAGTGTAGTCTGCCTTTCTCAGTCACATCGTCTAACTTCCAAGGGCACTTGAATTCAAGGTCTCTGATATATTCTTAGCTTTTTGGTACTTATCTTTAGGCGCTCATCCCTTTATTGGGATGTAGCAGACACTTAGAAGGACAACTTGACTTTTGATGTACCCTGTAAAATTCTTACCACAATCAAGTCCCATATGGCTGCTACTTTTAAAATGGGTAGACACTTCAGGTTCTTCTCTTAGAAAAATCGGAGGACATAAACCTGCATGCAATAGGGCAGCAGTTACCAGCTTGGGGAGCAGAATTAAGAGAAAGATGTTGGTCAAAGAGTTTAGAGTTTGCATCTATGAAACGTGAGTAACTTCTGGAGCCTAAACAATGGGTACTGCATAAAGTTTAAATCAACTACTGATGCAGATGAAGGACCAATATGAGTAACATTAATTATGCATTTGTTTTATTCTCTTTTCAGTTCCTGTTTCCTATTTAAAGCATTAATGAATAGTACTAATAAGCCTGTACTCATGACATTTAACAAAGTAGGGAAACTCCAGCAGCCCAAGGATAAAGCCTAAGGTCACTTAAGGATCCTTATTTTTATGTGTCCAAACACAGTATTTTATACATTATCAAACACCGTTCTTAAAAGAACCTTAAAAGCTGATTACATATGCTGACACCTGGGCCAGGGGGAGGGGTGGGGGAGGGGGTAGCAAGGGCTCAGGAGAGCTGGCTCAGCAGTTAAGAGCACTTGCTGCTTTTCCACGGACTTGAGTTCAGTTCCCAACATTCATGTAGATCACGGGCACCTGTAATTCCAGCCCAGGAAATATGATGCCTCCTAATGGCTTCTGCAGACACCCAGATTGATATGACATACACATATACACAGAGACCACACATAAATACATCCATTAAATAAATAACATGCATAATAAGTAGATGAAGATATTGACCCATTCATTAACTTCTACGTATCAAGGTTTTTAGAAATAATTATGGAAAAGAGATTAAACAAGATTTTTGCATGTTTATATATTATTATAACTACTGGTGATAAAAAAGCTTACTTCAGAAATAACAAATTTCAGGAAAAATTGGAATCCCTTATATCAATAAATCAGTCACAGGTTACCAACATACAAGGTAGTTTATGAACGAATGGGCAATAACTTTTTTTTAAACAAGCATGCTATTCTTCTGAGTTTTCACCTAAAACCTCCTTAGCTCATGTGCAGTTGGTAACTTTTTTGTAAATACAGCTTTGTTGAACATTCAAGAACTTATTGTCTCCTTTTTCTTGATCGAGAAACTGAGTCTCAGGTGGTGAGAAGCTTACTGGGGTCACAAAGCTGGCAAGAAGGAGACTGGTTCTGGAATTTTGCTCTGACACTCACCCCAGACCTCTGCCAACTGCATTACCAGCCCTCCAGAATTTTAATGTAGTAACACAGAAATAAAATGTCTAACCCCAAAGGTACTACAATGCTAAAATATGAGATGTGATTTAAATTAATTGTCACGTTCTGTGGTAGAGAAATGAAAATATTATTCAAGCTTACCCTTTGAGACAGATTCAAATAAACTCAGCCAAATACTTGAGGAAAATTCCACAAAACTATTCTGTAGAAGGTGAATCAAATTTAGCCAAAACCATTGGTTATTGTCCTCCTACTGTTTAAAATGGAAGCCATACCGCTGTGGTATTTTTTTAATGTCATTTCTCAGAATGCATTTTTAAAAAATCATTATACTGTGGAACACTGGTTTGCTAAGAACTTTCTAGATATATCATTTTTAATTGGTTAAGCAAATGGATAGAAAACATTTGCTGTAGTCAGACTGTCTCCTTCAACATCCTGGTACTGGTCTCTTTTATGAATTGATTGATAGACATGAGCACTGGTCATGAAAATGAACTACAACCATTCCCTCTTTTAAGATCTCAGGACCTGCCTTGTCTAATGCAGGGGGAAGATGCAACCCTTTGAGAAAAGCCACCATTAGGGTAAAACCCACTGCCCAGATGTTGCTTAACTTCATTCAGGTTTACTCGGTCATTGGTTTGATGTATATGTTGGATACTCTATGACATACAGGAGGTGTTTTAGTTTTTGACAATGGCGTCCTTGTAAAGAATCTGCTGTAGCTGCATTTCTCGCCTCCTCTTTCTCCTCTATCTCCTTCCACTCTCACCAACCCCATTCTTCTTCCCAACTAGCACCCTCCCATCCTCACCTCCTTCTTTTCCATAGGATCTAGCAGTGGCTTATCTTTGTTCATTCATTTCTTTATTTTTGCTTGGCTTGTTTGAAGTTTAGACACTGGGCACCTTTCTGGCTTGCTTTGTCCCCTTTTGACAAGTCTCATCCTTTTCTAGGTTTTCCTGTACTTTTTGCAACAGGACAAAGTTTGGTAGCAAAGAAAGTTTAGTAACAAAGGCTCTCAGACTTTTTCAGAATGTAACCATATAAAGTTTTTTTTATATATAAAAAGTCTTTAAAAGTTACTTTATAAATGATAAGCTAGGAAAAAATATCCTCTGAGACTGTCGAAAAATTCAGGTCAACAACTGTCTTTGCTCCTCTGATGTACCAAGCACTTGCCTGTAGTCCAAATAAGCTGGCCATATTGAAGAATCTGGATGCCTCTAGTATTGTAGTTTATATGAGATTTGTGGTCCTATAAGACACAACCTGAGTCCCATTCTCTTCCTTGACTTGCTGAGATGAATACACATAGCTTTCAGTATCTAGTAATATGTACTTTGCTGTATAAAGTGAGTGAAGAGAATTGTATTCACGTATTGCTGCTCACTAACGCTCCTTAGTTCCCCTGGACCAGGGAATGTAAGTTCAAGCCAAACAAAATGCTATTTCCAGAAGTCTGTACAGTGAACTTCTTGGCACTTGCACATATTTTAGGAGAATTGGAAAAACACAACTATTCTGTAGAAGAGAAGCGTTTATCTAATTAGCCTGCAACCTGTATCTTCAAGACGTGGTCAGCAAATGACAACCTATGGGCCACATCTAGTCAGTTGCCTGTTTTTCTTTTATAGCCCACAGGGTGTTTACCACATTTACAAATGATCACATTTTGTAGCTATAATTTCCCACATAATATCTACAGCTTCTACTCAAACCTCACCCTACCACCTTGCCCTGCTACTCTACCCTACCCTTACCCTTGCTTCTTAAGCCAGGCTTAATTGATCTCTCTCTGTTGTAGAAATAACTCAGCCTTGACTTGTGTATGCCACCTTATCAGACTGAAATACTCTGTGATTTGTCCATTCATCTGATGGACTTGACCCCCACACTCAATATTTCTTGTTCTTTCGACTTTTCCTGACCTCACGCTTAGCATCAAGTGCCTTTCTTCTAACCACCTGGACTGCTCACTGATAGTGTTAGGACTTGCATCTTTTCTAGTTTAGTTGTATCCTGGAGCTGGCTGGGCAAAGTCTATTTATTGTAGACACTTCCCCAACTCCACAGTCAGCGACATCACAAAGTGTCTTGAAATTTGCTTTAATGAGGGCATTTTTACACCATAGAACTTGACAAACACTATAAAGCAGGGAGCCTCCTTCCTTCAGAGACACACAAAGATTTACATTTATGATCAACAGCTTTTTATCACAGTTGTTTTTATTTGCTTGATTTTGTTTGTTTTCTCTGGTTCTGCTAATAGGCTTTCAACTACTTAAGCAATGAATCTGGATTTTACTCCTCTTTTGTATCCTCTATTCTCCTACATGGAATAATTAATTCATTATTTCTTTAGCTTAGAAATATACTATGAAGTGAATGTCATATACGTGGGGAAAATTCTTTTCCATAATTATTTATTTTTATTTCTGTGTGTAGAGATATCCCTAGTGTGCACTCGTGCGTGTGCATGCAGAGGTGCGAGGTCAGTGTTGAGTATCTTCCTCAGTTCTTTGCCATCTTAATATTAGAGGCAGGCTCTCACATTGAACCTGAAGCTTACAGAGTCATCTTGATTGATTGTCCAACAAGTTTCAGGGATCCTCACATCTCTGACTCCCCAGCACTGGGATTATAAGTTCACACCACCACCCCAACCTATTATTTAGGTATTTGGGATCCAATTCCAGTCCGTGTGTTTGTATAACAAGATTTTCCCCACTGAGTGCTCCCCCCCTCACTCTCTCTTTAATTAATTCTAATAAAAAATATTAAATTAGTGATTTGAAATAATAGTAATTTTTTTTAAACCTGTTGTTTGCCATTTTCAGAGCCTCAATAAAAAAATGAAACATAAGTCTTGAAATAGCATGTTGAATAGTAAGATATTGGAACATACCAGCTAAAATAATTCTTGGATATCCTACATCTCTGATGATCAGGGGAAACCTAGAATGAATCTTGAATACTTTAAATTCATGTCCATAGGTCTTTATATTCTTCTGAGAGCTGGGATTGAACCACACTTGTCAACAAGGCGGCCCTATTTTCATGTTTATGTTCTCTTACATTGACCTCTACTATTTAATCTTATCTTCCACTATTTAATTTAGGCAAATAAAATGGGGAAGCAGATGGCAAAGCCTGGGCACTAACTTGAAATCTGGGAATGTAGATCCATCTTTCATACAGACAGAAACATTAGTTGAAATTGCATGTTTAGTGAGGGATAGAGAGTAAGGAAGAAGTGTCTTTATCAAAATTAACCATAAAGTTGCATTCATGCCTAGTTACATCCTGGAATAGCATAATTTCAAAATCTCATTTCTGATCATTGTAAAATAAATTGTAAGAGAAATACATTTGAAGACACATTATTTATTACTCAGGGTATTAGCTTCCTTTAGTTCAGCAAAAGGATATGTAATGAATAAAACTGGAATTCTCGAAGCATAAAATGGTTTCCCTATAATGCTAGTCAAGCCCTGTCTGGAGATCGTAGGGTCTCCGAGAACTTTCTGTGACTCCTGATTCTGTGGATATAAGTACACTCACCACTGACAAGCTTACTCTTCCTGCATTCTAGAAATTCAATAAAAAGACTTGTGTTGTATAATTTAGTACATGTACTTTAAAGTAGAGAAAGTATGGCATATGATTTATAATTAAATTGTAAAAGTCACTGGTGTACCCTTTTAATCCTAGCACTTGGGAGGCAGAGGCAGGCAGATCTCTGTGAGTTCAAGACCAGTCTGGTCTACAGAGTAAATTCTAAGATATCCAGGGCAACAGAGAAACACTGTCTCAAAACCCCCCACACCTCCCCCCAAAAAGTTGGAAAAGTCACAATGTCCACTGGAGAAGCCAGAGGGAAAGGTTATCTAATTAAAGTGTCTTTGTATTAATCCAGTATCTACATATCTCAACAGAATTTCTCCATCATTCCCAGGCACCAGGTCATTTTCACTCCCACATAGCTGTATTATCTCAGAAAAGTGATAGAGAGGTTGACTTTCTTAGTATCAGAACAGTACATTTGCAGTGAGTAATGGTTTTCAATTTCACCTTAGACATAATAACTATGCATACTTGGGGTGTTCTTTTGTTTACATGACTTACTGAATACTGCAAAACAAAAAAACAAAAAACTGCTGCCGTATGAGTTATGCAGGGTTAACTGAAGTTGCTTTTCAGTTTTAAGCTATTTTCTTGGTCCCAACTTATACGTGCTACTGAAACTCAGTCCCAGATCTTAAAGGAGTTCAACAGACCAGCCTGACTCAAAGCAAAATACAGACAATCCAAGGGATGCTGTTACCAAATCAAGAGGGTTGTGTTTGGCTCCTCTTCATGAGTGACAATCTAGCCACTGTGAAAAGCCTGGGAATTTAACTTCTGTTGTAATTGGATCAGATCTTTCCAACAGCTCCTTCAAGGGGATATTAGTTTCATATGGAACCTGCAGTTCTTCCAATTTGAGACTTTGATCATACAAATAAATGTTGAAACACTGGTTCTGATTCTGTCATGCTCATAGAATTGGGGACTGGCTTTGTATCTGTGTGGAAGGCACAAGGGAAAGGACTGGTCAGTAAACGGTCCACTTGTTGGAAACGTACTGTGTTGGTCTAAAGACAATAGAAAGACAGTCCAACATTAAGATTTCAGAAGATTTTCTTTTATTGCTTGTATTAATAGCCATCCCGAATTCTAATAAAATCTGAAGTAGCTACTGAGCTGTGAAAGATCAGACTTCAGATTGCTTGAGGAAATGTTTTCTGGTGTTAACGGCCTCTTGGGACTATCTGCCTCTTCATCGTTTGCCCTGCGGTTTAAGACTGATGCAGCTGAAGTGTGTGGCATCCTCTTTCAAAACGTATTATATTTGATGCCTGCGCTGTGAATATTAGAATCCTGCTCAGGAAAGATTCAAATCAAATATGACATTTTGCTTTTATACAAAATGTATTTTCCCTTTTAAAATACTCTTGGATTGCAGGAAAGTTGCAAAGATCATATACTTTCGATACAGCCTGCTAGTCAGTCTCTCCCATTAAAATCTACATTAGCATGACACATTTGTCACAAGTAATAAAACAGTGTGGAGGCATGGTTATCATCTGAAGTTCATATGTGAGACTTTAATAAATTGGTCAGATTTTTCTTGGAACTTGTCTAAGGTGCTCTTTCTGTTTGAGGTTACCATCCAGGATATGGTTTTCCATTCCGTTTTTCTACTCGTTGGTTCTTCTCCGCCCTGACATCTTCTAAGGCTCGCCTTATTCTTGATGACCTCGACAATTTTGCACGGCACTGGTAAGTTGCTTTATGGAGAGTCCTATACTCTGCGGTCATCTGATCCTGTTCTTACTGTGGGTGGGGCTATGAATTTGAAGGAGAACATCCCTGGCAATGAGTGGGACACAGCGAGGTGATGTGCTGAACATCTTTCTTCTTTCTAATGTTGTTCTTTCTTTTCCTGCTCCATACTGACAGTTTTAGAGGGAATCACTGTGGATAGGTGCTGCATAAAGACTGGCAGTGCAGGGCTTATGTTTCATTTCCTTGAGAAAAATATATCTGTTTTTAACAGAATTGTTCCAGTTACATAGAATTTTTTCACATGGTAGATTTGTCTATATTTATTCTTCTAACTTTTCAAACAGACAACTTTATCACCATATATTCGTGAATGCTTATTTTATAGACTAATGTAAACGTCATCTATCTTTTATTCAGAACTGTTTTGGAGATGGCCATTAGAAGCTGTAGGATACTTTCTCTGTCTCTATGCCACCCCATTCTCCCCACAATGCACATACATACAAAAGTTATTTTACTTCCAATGTTTTCTTTTAGAAAAGAAAGACCATATAAGCTCATTTTATGTATTCTGTCCTCTAGTTCTTGAATTATCCACAACTGAGATTTCCCTGTTAAAATCTAATTCTAAGTAAGATTTCTGTGCTCTGTTTTCACATTTTAGTCTTCATTGGCCATCTGTACAAACTATAACAAAAACATCTTCCTCTGACAAACAAAAATTTTAACGCTTTTCTTTGGTTAACAGATTATAGTTTTAAATGTAATCAAGTTAACAGATTTATTTTTGTTATTTTTAATTTAATGGCTATATGGGATAGTTTAGACTATCCATTTTACACACTGTAGAATCACCCAGAAAAAGAGTCTTAATGAAGAATTACTTAGAGCACCTTGGCCTGTGGATATGTCTATGTACTGGGGAGATAGTGTCTTGACATTGATTAATATAGGAAGAAAACCCACTGTAGGTGGCACCATTCCCTTGGCTGGGGTCCAGGACTGTGTAAGAAAGAAGCAGGCTAGCTCAGAGCAGTAAGCGAGAAAAGATGTATTTACACCTCTTTCTTCTTAGCTTTAGATGATATGACGTTTAAATTCTTGCCTTCACTTCCTCACAATAACGCAATGCACTGAGGAATTGTAGCTCAAATAAACCTTTTCTTCCCTAACGTGCTTTTTTTGTTGGGGTATTTTAGAGAGCTACAGAAAGGAGAGCAGGAACATGGCTTTTAAATCACAGTTTTAAGTATAATCCTAATTACCATTGTTCCATGCTGAAGATTAAGTGGTGTGGGTATAATGTGGATAACCCAATGAAATATTTAATGAAATTATGGCTCTAAATGTGGAGATACTAATGTAAAACCCATCCTACAGAATGATTGGAAATGTGTAACCCTAATGAAATTCTAGTTACTACCATAGGAATGAGTGATCAGTAAATGACATATTGACAATTTAAAATGACAGGGAGTGAGGTTACAGCTCAATCTCCTGAACTTATCACCTGATTGAAAATATGAATCTGATGTGTAAAGCAAGATCTGACTCTGACATGAACTCTGGTGCCCCATATTTGACCACTTCCCCTCGATGGGGAGGCCTGGTGGCACTCAGAGAAAGAATAAGCAGGCTACCAAGATGAGACTTGATAGCCTATGACCATATAGTGGGGGAGGCGGTTCCCCTCAGTCATAGACCTAGGGGAGGGGAATAGGGTGAAAGCGGGAGGGAGGGAGGAATAGGAGGGTACAAGTGATGGGATAACAATTGAGATGTCATCTGAATGAATTAATTTTTAAAAAAGATTAAGCAGACACATAAAAAAAGAAAAAAGAAAAAAAATATGAACCTAGAAGTGATAGTATGTCTTCTTACTTGAGGATACATTAATAGAAAATAAATCCTAAAGAATTCTAACAAAGTAAAACTCAACTGTTATGTGCCTTTAAAAACATTGTAGGGGGCTCAAGGTAGTATGGGGCCACACGGAGGGAGTGGGGCACAGGGCCAGGGTTTGAAAGATGAGGTCCTCCGTGCATTCTAAGGAGGATGATTGTGTTCCAGAGCTACACAGAAATGTTAACCCTGAGAGCAGTCTGATTGGGAGGAAATACTTAGCAGAATGTATGAGAAATACCCAAGCCAAGATCATCCAAGATGGCACCAATCGTACACTGTATTGATCCTCAGAACAGCAGTGACTGCACAGCCACCGAAGGACCATACAGTGCTGGTATTTCCCAGAAAGAAAGAAATTCTGTCATGTGAATCGTCCATGCCCTCCACTGCAGGACCATGGGATCACCCTCAGGTGAGCCCCAGGGACCCCAGGCCGCTGCCGCTGCCACCGATTTTAGGGTTGCGGCCCAGCACAGTGCAGGTCAAGGAGATGGCATTTGAGGAGAGGGTGCTGTTCCAGTTGAGCCCAAGCAAAGATTGCACCACCCACATCACAGGCCTCATGGACCTCCTCTCATGGACCAGGGCCATGTTCAGTTCTGAGAGCTAGATCATGCAGAGGTGGATACTAGAGGCAGCACTGAGGTGGGGACCCATGGTGGAAGGAGCACACAATGAAACCAGAGGCTCAGGAGGCACGGATCAACAGAGCCACAAGTTCTCCGGGACAAGAAGCTAAGCTGGGCCAACATCAATGGTTTCTGCAAACTATTCAACGAAAAATTTGAGGGGCCTCCACTTGCTACCTGCTTGATTGCCCACAAGATCCAGTACCCACAAGACTAGGAGGCCATCCAGGCCTTGATGGCCAGCAACAATCTGGCAAATTGAACAGGAGCAGGAGAGCTGGCCCTGAGGACACAAGAACAGGAGATCTGGCCCTTAGGATGTGGGAGCAGATGAACCAGCGCTGAGGAAATGGGAGACTAAGAGCTGGCCCTGCCTTGAGGATGCAGGAGCTAGAGAGCTAGCCCTGCCCTGAGGACACGTGAGCAGGAGAGCAGACCCTGCACTGATGACACGGGAGTGGATGCGGCTCTGCCCTGATGGCATAGGGGTGGGAGAGCAGGCCCTGCCCTGGGGATGTGGGAGTGGATGAGCCTGCCCTGTCCTGAGGACACGGGAGTGGGTGAGCCAGCCCCATGCCCTGATGACATAGGAGCAGGAGAGCAGGCCCTGCCCTGAGGACATGGGGGCAGGAAAGCCAGCCCTGCCATGATGACATGGGAGTGGGAGAGAGGGCCCTGCCCTGAGGACAGGGGAGAGGGTCTTGATCCAGAGCTCTGAGTGAACCTCACCCTAACATCTACCTCATGTATGACCTGCTGAAACACATGAAGGGGCCAGACCTGCAGATTCAAAGATTGAGACTCTCCTTGCTTGCTTGACATATGGCAACAATGGGACATCAGTCCCAGTGAGGATCCAGTAATGATAGTGTAGGCCTCCAGCCAGACCCGTGCCTTGTAGCAATGAACATTTGAAAGTAAACATATGTGGACAGAAGGCTATACTGCATGATACACTACAGCTTCTGTGACAAGACTTTTTGTTTGTCTGTTTGTTTTATTTTACTGGGAGGAGGAGAAGGATTTTGGTGCATGATGTGTAAATCATAGACATTCAATAAAAATATTTTTAAAAAACATGGTAGGCACTGGAAATATGGCTTAGCAGTTAAGAGCACTTTGTGCTCTTTCAAATAACTAAGTTCTGTTTCCTGTACCCACATGATGGCTCAAACTGCCTATAACTCCAGTGTCAGGAGGATCCCCCACAGGCAACACACACCATACACACACACACACACACACACACACACACACACACATGCAAATATTCATAGACATAAAATAAATAAATCTTTTAAAATCTTAATGGAGAAAAATGAGATTTAATTTTAAAAATTAATTCCATTTTGGGCAAGAGTATGATGGAGAGACTGCCAGAAACAGTCTGTACATTTGTTGCCATCCTCTAGATTTTCCCAGAACATTAGGTGTGAGTCATTAATTTCTAGTAGTCTCATCTCAGGGAGATGAATATTCTCTTGGGAGAAACTTTGTTGTGGTTTTCAAGAAGATGATGTACATTAAGGCTAGCTTTCTTCATATTTTTCTAGTTTATTTTGAAAGCAAACATTGAATTGCTTTTGGTATTTTGTCACATTAGACTGTTTTGTCACATCAAGGCCATTTTTGCTTTCACCTGAAGGTCAGGTTCCACTTTTTTTTTTAAAGAAAAAGTGTGTTAACTAAGTCCTAATGTTTTTTCATTTCAATAAAGGCTGTGCTTTTCCTTTTGCTATTTAAAATAAACTTACTTTTTATTATGTGTATGTGGCTTGTTTTTCCATTCATAAAGAAAGCTCTTAATTTTTTTTGGAAATGTCTCAGGGTGTTCAAAGGAATGAGAAGAATTGGCTGACTAGAGACAGGGCCATGGCATGCTATCAAGAATCCACCGAGAGCATTCAGGCTTCGTTTACTTGGTTTTCTGTCCTTCCACCCATTCATTTATCATACTGACACCACTTGATGGTACTTTGAATAACACTGCTCAAATGGAACCCCATGTAGCATAATTGTAATGCAATTCTGATTATATATATATATATAACATATATTATATAATCATATATTATATAATCATATATGATTATATAACAGGAGGCTCATTTTCTAGCAAATATCAAAATATGAATTTTTTCAAAAGGAAGAAAATATTATGTACCAGATTAATGACCAAGACATTATTAAATGTGATATACAAGAAAAATAATCATTTTCTTGAGATTGGAGCAAACCATTCATGTTGTACATAAAAAGCATCCAATGGCATTTGAACTAATCCTTCATTGGATTCAGAAATGAGCATATATTCCCTCTCTCTCTCTCTCTCTCTCTCTCATTCATTCAGAGTGTCCATTAAGCATTTCAGTATAGGACATTACAGGAGTTCTGGAGCACAGAACATGATCATTCAATCCTAGCTCACAGTTCCATTTCTTTGGAGAATTGCACTCATGCATCAGTGGAATACATGGCTTCAACTGGGAGTTGAGAATGGATTCTGAAGAACTTGAATGCATGTCCTAGATAAATTAAACAATCGATAGCTCTCAAGTAATGTTTGTAAAGTAGATGATGGCAAGTCCTATACTGCAGAGACAGATCAAGTAAGTCATAGTGTCAGAACTTTAGTTTATGGGAATGTGTACAATATGATTTTAGAAAAGCACTGGGCTAGCCATAAAAAATAAATGAGAGAATTCCTTTAGAATTTTATGGGGAACTGAGAGCAGCCAAAGTTTGGAAACAGAAACTATGAACTAAAGGCTCCCAGAATTAAAGTGAAGCTTCCTGACTTGAAAGGAAATGGGACCAGTTTAGAAGGTTCACTAAGGAAGTTGTGGAAATTGAAAAGTAACTGGTTGAGTTCAAGAAACTCAAGATGTCAATTACACTTTATTTAGAGAAAGTGGTTGAAGGATAGACCTATTTATAGATGAGATGGTATATGTATTGCGGACAGTGACACTGCCTTCAGCTTCTAATGACACCTAAACTGTAAGCCTTGGCATACCCTCTACATTGCAGCATTTTTAATGTCTTTGCTTATATAAAATGTGTACATGTAGAAGAATGCAGATAGATGCATATTTATCACCCTACTCATAACTCAAGTAAAAGTAGATCAAAGACCTCAATATAAAACCAGAAAAACTGAACCCAACAAAGAAAAAGTGGGGATCAGCCTTGAAAGTATTGGTATAGGAGACAACTTCCTGAACAGAACACCAACAGCTCAGGCTCTAACAATTAATAAATGTCAATCTCATAAAAAACTGAAAAGCTTCTATAATGAAAAGAACACCATCAGTAGGACAAAACAGCAGCCTACAGAATGAGAAAAGATTTTCACCAACTCCATCCCCAATATAGGCCTAATACCAAAATACATGAAGCATTCGAGAGACCAGACAGCAACAAACAAAATAATCCAATATTTAAAATAGGGTACTGTAGAAGAAATCTCTTGTGTATTGTATGGATGCAACACCTGTCAACTAAAAAACCAGTGGTCTATGGTTGATGCAAGAAATGGGTGGGACATCTGGCAGACAGAAAAGAGTCTGGGATAGAAAAGGGCACATGAGATTTCAGCCAGCAAGATGTGAAGAGGATGGATGCATTTTACCTGAGCACAGGTAACCAGCCACGTGGCAGAATGTAGATTAATATAAATGGGTTATTAAAGTATTAGCTAGTCAGAGAAAACCCTAGCTATATGGCCTAGGTATCTGTATAATATTTAATAAGTCTCATGAGTCCTTATTCCAGGAGCTTGGGGTAGGGAGGAAAACTTCCTCCAACAGGGTTCAGATCTAAATAGAGAATTCTCAATACAGGAATCTCAAATGGCTGAAGAAAGTTCAAAGAAATGTTTAATACCTTTTTCCACCACGGAAATGCAAAACAAAAATAACTCTGAGATTCCCTCTTACATCTGTCAGAATGGCTAAGATAAAAAACACAAGTGACATGGAATACTACTCAGCTATGAAAAACAAGGAATTTCTGAAATTTGAGGACAGATGGATTGAACTAGAAATGATCATCATGAGTGAGTTAACCCAGAAGCAGAAAGAGTCAAATGGTTTATACTCACTTATATATGGACATTAGCTCAAGGGGCATGTCCCATCAAAGTCTTCACTTATCAGGAAAATGGGACAGAAGGGAGGACATCCTATTGGGACTTTAGGCAAGAGAAGCATGGGAGAATAGGGAAATAGAAGGATCCAGAGGGTCCTAGAAACCTACAAGAAGAACAGTATGGCAGGCGGATCTGGACCCAGCGGTCCTGCTCAAACTGTGACACCAGCCAAGGAATATGCGTGCAGTAAACATCAAACCCCAACCCAGATCTAGCCAATGGACAGGACATTCTCCACAGTTGAGCACAGAGTGGGGACTGACTTTCACACGAACTCTGGTGCCCCATATTTGACCAGGTCCCCTGGATGGGGAGGCTTGGTGGCAGTCAGAGGAAGGATAGCAGGTTACCAAGAAGAGACTTGAGACCCTATGAGCATATATACAGGGAGGAGGTCCCCCTTAGTCACAGTCATAGAAGAGGGGAGTAGGAGGAAAGCGGGAGGGAGGGAGGAATGGGAGGATACAAGGGATGGGATAACTATTGATATATAAAATGTGAATTAATATAAATAAATAAATAAATAAATAAATAAATAAATAAATAAATAAAAACACAAGTGACAACTCATGCTGGTGAGGATGTGGAACAAGGGGAACACTCTTCCACTGCTGGTGGGAGTGCAAACTTGTACAAGCACTATGGAAATCAATATAAAAGTCTCTCAAAAAAACTAGGAATCAATTTTCCTCAAAGCCCAGCTATATCACTCTTGGGCATACACCCAAAGGATGCTTTATCATTGTCACAGTCGGAAGATCTCAACTCAATGCTCAGCTGTGCCCTGCAATGGTTTTTCTTTGGTAAGCCACTTAATTTGGGATATCTTAGCTGTTGTTTCTAGAAAGTCATATTAATTGCAACTACAATCACACATAAATATCCTAATTTCTTCTCCATTATTTTCATATATTTTCATTAGCTGTAATCTTAGTTATGTGTATTCACATACTATGCTATATTAGTGACTCCTTTATAATGATCATCTGTAAAGTCAGCTGTGGAGATCCAATGCTTGCTATCTGTCTGTATTTCCATTCAGTTACTATCCTTTATTGACAAAACCGTTTTATCTAAATGTGATATAGTAATGAATATTGACCACTTGCTATGCAGTCTTCTGAGTCTTCTTCAAAGATTAAGTGATTTGATTTTCATTACAAGCCTATAAAGCAGGTACTGGTCTTATCTCTCTTAGAGCTTAAGAAAATGCCTGTGCCTACTTGGAGTTGTGATTTTCATCATTCAACTCCAGGACTGTAGTTTTAAAATATTACAGAATGTTGTATGTGTACATATAACCATGAACCCTAATACATAAATAATTTAGTATGAGAATTTAAAGGTGTATTTGTTTTATTGGTTAATTTTTAGATATAAGGCTTCAGTGAAATTATTTTCCCATTAAAGATTTTTCTCATCAGTGTTTTCACCAAAGCCTGTTACTTTGTTTCATCACCCCGTTGAAACCCACTTACCATGTGTTTCATTCTGGCTTTGACCACCTCCATTCACTGCACCTGCTTTCCCTAAGATAAAAATAGTTAAGTGAGCCAAATAACTAAAATGCTCTATTGTTCATTTGTTAGCATATTTGAAACTCTTGCAAAAAGGTATTCTCCTTGGTAGTGTTGTAATACATTATGCAATTTCTAGAGAAAATAGTTCACTATGTTTTTGATAACAAGTCAAGAAAACATAAACCTGCGTCCACATTAAGTAGTTGTACCTTCTGAAGATTTGGCATCTGATGAAGTCTGTTCAGTGTCACCAGGATCTACAGCAGTATAGCTGTAACAGTCCTTTGGCATGAACTTGCATTAGGCAGAATGAAGCAGATTTATGTCATCAACCCCCACTAGGCATTGTTCATTCTTTTGAGGTCATTTTGAGATATAAGAGTAAGTACATTTGAAAAAGAAATGTCAAAACTACATCCAGGCCAGGCCCTGTGTTTAGCTTTCAGGGGGTAGAGAAACAAATTTTGAAAATTCATAAAATCAGTTTCTTGGCCGAAAGTTTGGAGAATCAAACACAAGTGCTGCCATTCATGAGCTCACTAAAACTGTAATAGAAACCAGGGCGCACTCCTGGGCACATAAGCAGAATTTTTATCAGCCCAGTTATAACTGGATGGACTTCATTGTTGAAAGATTTCAAATGTCTCTGTAAAATCCTGACAAGTGGCTGGGATAAGGTGGGACTTTTGTGAGGCTTTAGAACAAGTCTTTAGAGCTTGTTCCACTTGCCTCACTCAAGGCTGGACCCACCTCAAAAGAACTGTGTATTTTCAAGATTTTGCTTTTGTCAATGGTAAGTAATAGGCCATAGGACATGCCTGCAAACTGATCGGTAGCTAGCTAAATGCCTGTAGTGTGGTTGCAGGACTGAGAAATGTCCAATCAAGAGTGGCCTATTGTCAAGGGTGTCAACACTTGGCTGACAATGGATCTGCATCCTCACTGAAAAACTTTGAGACCCCGGAATATGAGAACCTGTGCTTCCAGAATGTGTGAAGGAGATGGGTATTAGGTCATCTGAAACATCCACAAATTCCATTCCAAAGTCTGGGAAATGTAATCCTCAAATATTCTACTTGAATATTTCATGTGGAACAATTGCTGTGCTTATGTGTCTATTATTCAGATGCTGGAGTGCTGGATCCTTGAGCAAAGTCTTCCCTTTCCTATAAAAAGTATCGAAAGGTAGGTGATTCCAAATTTATTGGAAATGTTAGTGTCTTAACAATATTTTCTAAATGTATTTAAATATTTTTTAAAAATTTACTGGGTTTTGTAGAGTATAATATACAGGGGGAAATGATCAGAAATAGAGAAGAAATTGACAGCAAATTATATTGGTTAGCCATTTCTGGCTGGGGAGTGATTTGGTGAGTAATTTTCCAAAACTTCTAGGATTTACCTTCTGAGGATTTCTTCTTTATTCGGATTAATGCCTATCTCACTGAAGTTCAATCTTGTAAAGATAAAATGACCTATTTTTCTCATCTGTATAAAAATCTACCATAACAGATATATCACTGAGATAACAAACTTGGTCAAGTAGAAAGGAATATCTCTTCAGCATAGAATTACTTACTCCTCGGAATTTCCATACCTGATTTCAAATTGTACTATAAAGCAATTGTAATTAAAACAGCATGGTACTGGCACAGCAACAGGCTGGTTGATCAGTGGAATCGAATTGAAGACCCAGATATGAATCCACACACATATGGTCACTTGATTTTTGACAAAGAAGCCAAATCCAGTCAATGGAAAAAGGATAGCATCTTCAACAAATGGTGCTGGTCTAACTGGATGTCTATGTGTAAAAAAATGCAACTGGACCCATATTTGTCACCTTGCACAAAACTCAAATCCAAGTGGATTAAAGACCTCAACATAAACCAGAGACACTAAATCACTTAGAAGAAAAAGTGGGGAAGAGCCTGGAACATATTGGCACAGGAGCAACTTCCTGAACAGAACACCAACAGCCCAGGCCTTAATGTCAACAATTAATAAATGGGACCTCATGAGGCTGAGAAGCTTCTGTAAGGCTAGAGACACTGTCAAGAGAACAAAGCGACAGCCTGCAGACTGGGAAAAGATCTTCACCAACCCTTCATCTGACAAAGGTCTAATATCCAAAATATATAAAGAACTCAAGAAATTAAACACCACCAAACCAAATAACCCAATTCAGAAATGGGGCTCAGAACTAAACAGAGAATTCTCAACAGAAGAATATCAAATGGCTGAGAAACACTTAAAGAAATGCTCAACCTCCTTAGTCATCAGGGAAATGCAAATCAAAACAACTCTGAGATTCCATCTTACACCCATCAGAATGGCTAAGATCAAAAACTCAAGCGACACCACATGCTAGAGAGGATGTGGGGAGAGAGGAACACTCCTTCATTGCTGGTGGGAATGCAAACTAGTACAACCACTGTGGAAATCTATCTGGTGCTATCTCAGAAAACTGGGAATAGGGCTTCCTCAAGACCCAGCTATTCCACTCCTTGGAATATACCCAGAAGATGCACCAGCACACAACAAGAAAATGTGCTCAACCATGTTCATAGCAGCCTTATTCATAATAGCCAGAACATGGAAACAGCCTAAATGTCCCTCAGTAGAAGAATGGATAAAGAAACTGTGGTACATATACACTATGGAATACTACTCAGCTATTAAAAACAAGGAATTCCCGAAATTTGTGGACAAATGGATTGAGCTAGAAATGATCATAATGAGTGAGTTAACCCAGAAGCAGAAAGACTCAAATGCTATATACTCACTTATATCTGCATACTAGCCCAATGGGCATGTCCCATGAAAGCCTTCCCTTACCAGGAAACTGGGACCGAGGGGAGGACATCCTATTGGGACTCTAGATGAGAGAACAATGGGAGAACAATGTAGAAGGATCCAGAGGGTCCTAGAAACCTACAAGTAGAACATTATGATAGGCAGATTTGGGTCAAGGGGTCCCGCTCAAACTAAGGCCCTAGCCAAGGACAATACAGGCGGTAAAATTTAAACCCCTACCCTGATCTAGCCCATGGACAGGACAGTCTCCACACTTGAGTGGAGAGAGGGATTTGACTTTCTCATGTACTCTGGTGCCTCACATTTGACTATGTCCCCTGGCGGGGGAGACCTAGTGGCACTCAGAGGATGGACAGCAGATCATCGAGAAGAGACTTGATACCCTATGAGCATATACAGAGGGAGGTAATCCCTCTGAGGAACAGTCATAGGGGAGGGGAATAAGGGGAAAATGGGAGGGAGGGGAGAATGGGAAGATACAAGGGATGGGATAACCATAGAGATGTAACGGAATAAATTAATAAAAAAAAATAAAAAATTAAAATAAAAAAAAAAGAATTACTTACTCCTCTAACAAAGTAATAGAATTACACAGAGGGAAGATCCAGAGAGAGTGGCAACTACAGTTTCAAGTATCACTGTAGTCCCTAACACACACACACACACACACACACACACACACACACACACACACATATATATATGAACTCTAAGAACAGATCATCTGTTCAGAATGATCCCATGAATAATGATGGCCTTCAGTACCTGTGAGATATGAATATCATTTCTTCCACTCTCCTATTATTTTTTTTCCTCCTGAGGAAAGGAAAAAAGGAAAGGCCTTCCATACATTTTTTTTTACTTTTTACTGATTCTTTGTGGGTTTCACACCATGCACCCCAGTCCCACTCATCTCCCTGTCCCTTCATATTTCCCCTCCACTCTTGCAACTCCCCTCAAAATAAAAAACCACACAAACAAAACTAAACAGAGCACAGACAACGCCTTGTAATAGAAATTGTAGTGTTTCACAGTGTGTCTCACAGTACACCCTTCTCTCCACACATTTTACTTTGTGAATATTCATTGCAATGAGTCATTTGGTCTGGTTCGTGGTCTCAGGCTTCTGTGACATCAGCTGGTTGCTCACCAGGACGCCACTTGATATCCTGTTGTACTGTTTTGTGGAGATCCTACAGGTTTGGATCAGCAGGGCTGGCCCTTTCACATATCCCAACCATTTCACAGATGATATAGATTGTGGGGTGTGCCAACTCAGAGCACTGGATCGGAGACTGTGTGATAGCTGTGCTGGTCAGTGCTCCAGCTGTCGGCAGGGCTAGCTCTCCAGCACAGCTCCAACTAGGCCCCTCAGTGTGTCCTTCGATAGGAGGACAGGAGGCAGAGTCAGCTCTCCTGCTCTCATGCATACAGCCAGCTCACCCATACCACTCCTCCAGAGCGCAGTGGAAGCATAGTGCCCACCCTCTCTCAAGTACTGCAGCAAACGAGGGAATGGGACAGCTCTCCTGCTCTCACACCCTCCGGGCCAGCTCTCCCAACTCCCACAGGTGGTGAGGGAAAAGGGGGAGAGGGCATCATCCCATATCCATGACACCTAATGGCAGATGAGTGTGGGGCCATCTCTCCCTAGGTCTCTCCTTAGTGGATGCCTTACCCACATCTCCTCCACCAGAGCCAGCTCTACTGTGCTGCTCAGACGAGGTGCAGAGCTAGCTCTCCCAACGGCCACAGGCAGTGAGACGAAGGGCCGGGCCATTACCTCCACACCCGCGCCACCTCAGAGCAAAAGAGTGGTGGAGCCCGCACTGTCATGTTCTTGCCTTAGGGCTGGTTCACCAGCTCCTGTCTGGGCGAAGTGAAGGGCCCTCTGCTCCCAGCAGAATGGGACCAACTCTCCAGAGTACTGCATGCAGTGAGGGGTAGGGCTAGTTCTTCACAGCCCCTGGACATTTGTGTGGTCCCAGGCTAGTGATGTCCCCATCATCTCTAGTGACAGTATGAGCCATGAACATTGACACCAGTCTACTCCTGCTGCTGCATAGTCATGGACCCAGGATGGCCCTCAGCAGGCTGGGACTTCACCACGGCCTCAGGTAGCCTTTTAATTTTTTTATTTATTGATTAGTTAATTCATGTGGGAAGTGTGCAAATACCACGGCATGTGAATGGATGTCAGACGACAGTTTGAGGGTGCTGGTTCTCAACTTTCACCATGCAGGTCCTGGAATTCACTGAGGTCATCAGGCTTAGTGGCAGGCACCTTCGCCTACTGAGCCGTATCACTGGCTCCTCTTAATCCTCATTAGTTTTAACCGTATTTGCAGAGAAAAGCTGTCTGTAAGATAAACTGAAAGCAACATGATCATTTCTTCTGACCTTAGACATTTTACTTCATATCATTTCTGTTTATATCAATAGAGAATGGAGAAATTTGGGGTGAAACAACACCGCATCTATTAAAGAGATCCACCTCCTTACACTTAAGCTGCGTGTAGTCCAGAATGCAAAACTGCTTTCCCGTTAGCCACTGACCTACTTTCATAATTGGAAATGATGAAGAGTTCTGCTGCACTGATATCTGAAGAAGGTGTCACAATTTCTGCCCAATAGTGTGCAAGTATTGTATGTATGTATGTATGTATGTATGTATGTATGCATGTATGTATGTATGTATGCAAGAACATTTAAAACCTATTATATAATACCAGCCATATGTTTTTATATAATCTGCTACATAGATGATATATAGTAAAAAAAAAAAATCCTTTAAAAATTGAAGCTGATGATATACATCAGAGGATAAAGTGCTAAAAGTGTGAGGACCAGAATTTGGATTATGATAGGTGGGTTTGGTGGTTTGTCTATAATTCTGTATTTCAGAGTGGAGACAGGATTTTTCCCATGGCAATCTAGCTAGCTAGATTAGCCACATTGGTGAGCCCTTGGGTTCAACTGAAAAACCCTACATCAGTAAGATGTAGGGAAGACACCTGACATCAACCTCAGGCCTTCACATATGCTCACACACATCAGTGGACCCTCATACATGCATATGCACCCAACACATGCAAATGCAAGTTCACATATGCACATGCAAAAAGTTAAGAAGTGTCTTTTTAACAATATGCTTTTAAAACTCTCAAATATCATGAAATACATAATGGATTCACTAATAGTTGTTTTAAAACTTCACTGCAAGGTTCATGTTAATTATAAAAATATATCAGTTTTATAAATATTAAAACATAAAAATATATAGGATTTATAATCATAGAAATAAGATGATTTTTACTTTACATGCTTTAATTTTTACTAGACATACTATTAAATCATAATGATTAATAAATGTTAATACCACCCACTTAAGCTATAACAATATGTTATATTCTGGGTGGTCAGCCATACTAAATGTTAGAAAATGGGGTACTAAGATGGAAAATCATGTGCTTTCTACTATGCAAACTTGTTCTTGGAACAACCCTCCTTTGCACACTACAGTAACTCTAAGGTTCATGAACCTTCTCTGTGTCCCTCCAGGAACATATCCAGATCAGCATTTCTCCATCTTTCATAGAATAAAAGGTAGGGATATGGTCCATTATCCTGAGACAAGTTGCCAGAATACTAAGGTTATGTCAATAATAAAGTGAATACAAAAAATGAGCATCCTGTTAAAATATGAGGGAAAGAGACCCATCTTAATAGAGAGGTTTGCTATTAACATTTTATCTGTGTTCTGTAGAGACTTGGAGTTGCTTCTTTCACCACACCCAGTCCCACCAGGATTTTAATTGACATGCCTGATAATATTGTTTTAAATGTAGTAGGGAGGCCTCCCACCACTAACTGTTTCTATAGAGCATTATTGAACTCTTGGGGCATTTCCCTTCCAAAAAAAGCATGGAATGCCTCTCTGAACTACTTATTTTTCCAGAACTCTAAATGGAAATGTCTAGGGAGAGAGAGAGAGAGAGAGAGAGAGAGAGAGAGAGAGAGAGAGAGAGAAGAAAGGAAAAGGAAGCATGAATTTGTAAAAAAGAAACTTGTATTCATTTGTTTCAGCTGTTGTTTTGGAGGCTTACTGCATCCATCTGCTAACCTAGGCCTAGTCCCAGAAGAAGCTTCTAGCTTCCATACAATCTAACCTAGGCCTAGAATGCTTTCAGCCTCTGAGACTTACTGCTTAATAACCTCACCCTTTCTTGTACTTATTGAGCTCAAAGCTGGCTGGTTCAGTTCCATTGCTCTGGCTCAAACTCCTCTCACAGCTGACTTACTCAATCTGGCTTTTCCTTGCCCTCTGACTTGCTCTGCTTGGTCTTACACTAACTCCAGCAATCTTCTCTAGACTTCTGTCTCATTTTCATTCTCTGGCTCATTTTGTCTTCACCTGCATCTAGATGGTTTCTCCCTCCCTCCCTCCCTCTCTCTCTCTCTCTCTCTCTCTCTCTTTCTCTCTCTCTTTCTATGGCCCCTTAAGCAGTTTCCCTTTCCTCTCTCTCCTTGTGAGTTGGAGGTATCCTATTCTGTCAAATCTTTCTCTGATTTGTCATTTTTTCTGCCATTCAATTAGACATCACCTTCAAACATGGATGCTTCATTCTACAAAATAGCTTTACCTTCATTGTTTAGGATTAAAGGCATGTAGCACCACACCTGGACCTAAGTTTTTCTTTACTAGATATTTGCTCTATAGCACGATGGGCTTGAACTCAGATTTGCTTGCTTGTGTCTTCTAGATTAAAGGCATGTTTGTATTCCAGCCAGATCACATAGACCTAGAAGGTCCTTGGACATGATCTCTTGCTAGAAAAACCATGTTCTGGATAAAATTCCTCTACACAAATTCTCAACAAATTATCAGGTTTTGTATTCTAAGTTGCTTTACTACCACATCATCTTTATTATAAAAAGTAGTACAATATTTTATCAGCAGTTGGGCAACTTTAAAGGTTTCCATTTCCATTTTACATGGCATCCTGTTGATAGCACATCTGTATTCACCCAAATGCATGTTTGACACATGTTATATAAGTAGGGACAATAAAGAAAAATTGCTTCTGTGATTAAACACTCTGATGGTCATTCAAAATGCATTTGATAATACCTCCCATTCCTTTGCAATTTTTTTTTAGCACCAAGAGAATTAACAGCTGTGTTTATCCAATAAACAAATCACATTTCCTTCTTGAATTATGGCTGCATCTAAAGTCTGTGCTGCAGAATTCAGCATATTATTTTGAGTCAGTAGCAATATTGCCCTTTCTAATAGTAATTTTCAGGCAGGCCCTGAACTCAGTTCTAAGTAAGATGGTAGACTGAAACATTCTTGACTCTGCCACTTAGATGAGTATGATCTGACGATCCACACTTTCTTTACTTTGCTTCTTTTAGTGTAAAATGTTACTTTGGAATACTTTCGGAAGCATGTAAGTCCTGCTGTATTTCATGTTCCTCCTATCGTATCCTTCACGTGATCTCAAATGATCCCATCCTTTCTTATCCATTATTTCATTACCCAGGGATGGAAGTCAGCTGATATAAATGACAACCTGAAAACCATCCAAACGAAGAGCCATAGTCAAGACCTTGATGCCTTTCCAGCTGTGACTCCCCAAGCAGTCCTTTCAGGGATCCACATAACATTTGGCTCCAAAACCTGTGATTTAAAACATCTGCTGCCAAGTTGTCAGAGAGTCTTGGAACACTTAGGCAGTTTCACAAGGACATCATTAGGGACTGACGATGCTTATTGCTTTCATATCTTTAATTGTTTCTAGCACCTTGGCAGATCAAAGTTCTCTTCATAATCCGTTCTTTCCATCACGGCAAATTTATTCATTTTATATCATAATCTTTGCCATCTGGTTTCATAGAAGAATATAAATCCTTATTAAGCTGGATTAACATTTAAGTAGCCATTTTCAAAGGCTTGTGCCTTTGTTTCTCTCTTTGCTCAGTATAAAAACAGCATGCCCTCTCCTATGATATACTCAAAATTTAGAAACAGGCTCCCTAGACTTTCTAGTTGTGTGTTTTTCTATGCTTCCTCATTTGCTAATTTAGAGGGATAAATTTTTTTCTGTACCAGAATAATAAATTTTTCTCAAAATAAATATTAAACAGCCTTTGTTGTAATTTTGCACAATTATAAATCTGTGTCATGTCAAAACAGTATAAATATCTGGAACATAATAACATTAGATTTTTAAAGATTTAGTACTTGGTTCCATGCCTAGTTCATAGAAGGACTCAGTAAATTATTATATTAGCAATATAATAATTCACGTTGTATCTTCAATTCAAATTATGTTTAATTGGAATTTTTGCATTAAAATGAAAGCTGCAGTTCAGTTACTATAGGCAAGATCTTAAATAACAATGTGTCAAAATTATACATAATCCAAAATACAAATGATGTATCTTTCCGCTTGTTATCACTTATCAACTCTTAAAACAGTACCCAATTTCTTGTGGTGTCTCAGAGACATTGTGCTTTCCCAGTGCCACACATGCAGTGAGCCATATTCTATCACATCCGCAGCGCAGTACCTCGGTTCTGTCCTTCTTATTCTTTCTAACAGGCCCACATCCTGGGTCTCTACATAAATATCACATTACTTATGAAATAGTAAAATATTGAAATATTTATACAGTCACATCACCATATATTGTACCATCAGATGCATTTTTAATGCTGAGTTTGTAATAGACTGAGCCACTCTTAAAAGCACAGGAAAAAAAAAATCTCCTGACTAATACTAGTAAGTGTTATCCAGAGATACAGGAGCAATATGAAAGATTTAAAGACAGAATACTAAGATTTTACTTGTATGAGTGTTTAGGTTGCACAGGCGATTTGTGGGATACAAAGAGGAGGCCCGCGATGGCCATGGTTCCAGTCCAAACACAAGGCCTGAGATCCAGAGCAGTCGCAACGGCAAGCCTTAGTCTAAAGGCTTAAACAAGGAGCACCAATATGTGATTATATAAAAGCAGACGTATGTTTCAGCTAGAGCAGAGAAAGGTCACACTTCCTCCGTACTTTGAGGATATTCATGAGTTCATCGAGTCATGTTATGACCTTCCCACATTGAACAAAAATGATCTTTACTCATTCTGCCAAAGAACATATAAATTTCTTCAATAAATATAAGACATCCAGAAACTATGCTTCACCAACTATCTGAGTATCCTTTAACCCAATCAAGGAGATTCATAAAATCAGTTATCACAGCTTTCAGTATTAAGATCACATTCCTTGAAATTTCCAACTCTTCAAAATAAGCAGACTTGGTAAAGACTTTTTAAAGATACTCCCCTTGAAAGGAGATTTAGAGAATTAGTAGGCAGCACTTTTCTTTACTTTTGGGTAGTTACCAATTCTCTAATCTCGATATTAAAAGTAACACTTCAACCATGTTCTTATCCAGGATTAAATAAATGGGGGGATTTTTTTTGTAGGCAAAGGCCTCTTCTAAGGAGCTCTTTATGAATTCTAAATATACCGTTTTATTCTTCTAAATGATATATGCCAGTAGGAACTACAAAGAATGAGAAATTTTAAGACACAACTCTGAATAAGACAGTATGACATTTTTCTTTTTTATTAATTAATTGATTAATTTACTTTAGATCCCTATCAAAGCTTCCCTTCCTTCCTTATTCAGCTGAGGGACATCTAGATTGTTTCCAGTTTCTGGCTATTACAAATAAAGCTGCTACAAACATCGTGGAGCAAGTGTCCGTGTGCTGTGGTGGAGCATCTTTTGAGTATATTTGCCCAGGAGTGGTATAGTTGGGTCTTGAGGTAGGTCGATTCGCAATTTTCCGAGGAACTCCTTTGATGCTTTTCAAAGTGCCTGTACAAGTTTGCACTCCCATCAGCAACAGATGTTCTACTTGCTCTGTATCCTTGCCAGCACGTGCTATTGCTTGAGTCTTTGATCTCTTAGCCATTCTGTTGGGTATAAGATGGAATCTCAGAGTCATTTTGATTTCCATTTTCTGATGACTGTTGAGATCTGCTTCAGCCTTTAGTGTAGAATAATTATAGTGATTATGTTTTTTAAGTTTTCAGGCTCTACCTGCCTGGGAGCTTGATTGGCCTTTTACTTACACTTCCATACTTGTTGAATGTTCTGCTTGAATTAATGATATATGTTCTGCTTAAACAAAACAACAATGCCCTGCTATGTTCCTTTCTTCCAGAATGGTGGGGAACTGGAAAGTCCCCAAGACTATATCCTAGCCAATCAGTTTAAAATGCTTTGTCTAGCTACCTGGACACAGTGTATTTGAAACAAAATTGATTCTTCTTGTGTTTAGCTGGTCAAAATGATGTAATTTTGCCCTCCCCATGCTTCTCATTTGGTTGCATGGTTGTTGCCTGGTTACTGTTGTTCTTATAAAAGCCCTGCCTTGCACTGTAGAGATGGCTCAGAAGTTAAGAACTCTGATTCTTCTTCCAAAGGTCCTAAGTTCAATTCCCAGCAACTACATGGTGGCGCACAACCATCTGCAATGAGATCTGGTGACTTCTGGCCTGCTGGCTCACATGCAGGCAGAATATTGAATAAATAATAAGTAAATAAATCTTTTTTTTTAAGCCTTGCCTTTAAAACATGTTGGCATCACAGTTAGGCTCCCAAGTCCTTTCTGTTGCCCTGATTGCAATCAGTCTTGTCTTGGGGGAGGGGCGGTGAGGTTCACTCAATAAACCATCAATATCTCGTTGAGGCTGGTGTTCAAGTGGCTTGTGTGACAATTCTTATGTCACAACAATGACTACGGAGATTGAACATTTCTTTTTTTTTTTTTCTCCATTTTTTAAATTATGTTTCTTTTTTAACATTTACATTTATTATATTACACATAAATAAAATAAACTACATACAGCAGGAAGAACCACAAAACAATCAGAAATCATATAAATGTTACATTCATAGTGATTTGGCTATTTGTATTTGGCAAACTTGAAATAAACATCTTTCTTATCTTGTTGAGTCTAAATGAAATGAGCGTAATTGATTCTGAATGAAAATCAATATATATCGTATCTCATCTCTATTAACTTAAAACAACTATCTACATCTAAAAACGTCTTAACCCCTAACCAACTAAGCTTAATTGTGTGACTAAACTATCTTGTCTTCAACCTCATGAGAGACTTGAGAAGGAATAAAACTTAAATACCTGAGTAAATCAGAAGTGCAGGTTAGCAGCTCCCAAAATGAAAAAGTTATAGAGATATTTTACTGCCTAAACAGTCACCCAAAACTCTCTACAAAGTTGGAGGATCATCTTCAGCCTTCTAGCCCAGCATATCTGACAGACATATTTGTGAGACAGGAACTATTGAAGACTTGCTTACCCTGTCTTGGCAGTTTGGTTGTCGACTCTGCCTGCATCCAAGATTGCCCATTTTTAGGCAGAATTCTGTCTGTGGCCGAAATGAGGACATTTTGCCCATTGACTGATTTGCCATATTTGAAGCCATCTCCACAAGGAGGTTCTTTGATGCTCATCATCTTCTTTGAGGTAGGCTGGGTGTTGCCAGGAGTTAACTTGTCTTGTTATCAAAGAATCTCTAGATTAATAAAAACATATTTAAATGCCATATTCTGTAGGTCTATGAGGCTTTTGAAGACCTTATTTAAGTATTTTACCTTATATATCTATAGAATCATAGCTATCTGTTAGATCTAGGTTATATATTCTTCTGATAAAATTAGACTAGTATTTTTACATATACATTTATATTATTACACATATATACAATAAAATACCTATAGCAAGAAGAACCATGACACAATCAGGAATTATATAAATGTTACATTCTTAGTGTTTTGGCTACTTGTATTTGACAGCCTTGAAAAAAACATCTTTCCTATCTTGGTACATCTAAAATTCTGAATATAAATCAATCTCCATCACATCTTGTCATTATCAACTTAAAACACCTATCTAGACCTAAAACCATCTTAACTTCTAAACAACTAAGCTTCATTGTAAAACTAAGCTACCTGGTCTTCAGCTACATCAGAAACTTGAGAAGCAATAAAGTTGATTACCAGATTATGCCAGGAGAGCAGGTTAGTAACTTTTCAAATTAGACAATGACTGAGACATTTTGCTACCTGAATAGTCACCCAAAACTCTCTGTAACATTGGAGCATCTTCTTTCAGACTTCTGTCCCAATGTATCTGACAGACATATTTGTGAGGCAGAAACTATTGAGGACTTGCTTACACTGTCTTGGCAGTTTGGCCATTGACTCTGCTTGCATCCTACTTGGTCATGGTGAATGATATTTTTGGTATGTTTTTGGATTTGGTTTTCAAGTATTTTGTTGAGTATTTTTGTGTTAATGTTCATAAGAAAAATTGGTCTGAAATTCTCTTTCTTTGTAGAGTCTTTCTGTGGTTTAGGTATCAAAGTGACTGTGGCCTCATAGAATGAGTTTGGTAATGTTTTGTTTCTATTTTGTGGAGTAGTTTAAAGAGAACTGGTATTAGCTCATATTTGAAGGTCTGGTACAATTCTGCACTGAATCCATCAGGCCCTCGCCTTTTATTGGTTGGGAGACTTTTGATAACTGCCTCAATTTCCGTAGGAGATAGAGGACTATTTGATTTAGTTACCTGATCTTCATTCAATTTTTGTAGTTTATATCTATCAAGAAAATTATCTATTTCATTTGGGTTTTCAAATTTCATGGTGTACAGGCTTTTGAAGTACAACCTAATGATTCTTTGGATTATGTCACCCTTTTCACTTCTGATTTTGTGGATTTAATTACTCTCCTTTTGCCTTATAGTTATTTTGGCTAACTGTTTGTCTAGCTTGTTGATTTTATCAAAGAAAAAACAGCTCTTGGTTTTGTTGATTCTTTGAATTGTTCTCTTTGTTTCTATTTTATTTATTTCAGCCCTGAGTTTGATGATTTCCAGGCATCTACTGCTCTTTGGTGAGTCTGCTTCTTTTTGTTCTAGAGTTTTCAGATGTGTTGTTAAGTTGGTAATATAGGAGCTCTCCAATTTCTTTATAAAGGCACTTAGGGCTATGAATTTTCCTCTTAGCCCTGCTTTCATTGTGTCCCATAAGTTTGGGTATGTTGTATCTTTGGATTCATTGAATTCTACAAAGTTTTTTTTTTCTTTTTTCATTTCATTCCTTACCCAGATATCATTGAGTAGGGAGTTGTTCAGTTTCTATGAGTTCGTAGGCTTTCTCTTGTTTTTGTTGTTATTGAGATCCAGCTTTAATCCATGGTGGCCTGATAGGATGCAAGGAATTATTTTGATCTTTTTGTATCTGTTGAGGTTTCCTTTGTGACCGAGTATATGGTCAACTTTGGAGAATGTTCTGTGAAGTGCTGAGAATAAGATGAATTCTTTTTTATTGGCTGAAAAGTTATATAGATATAGATATAGATATAGATATAGATATAGATATAGATATAGATATAGATATAGATAT
>OU015742.1:131416319-131429242 GCA_907169655.1 Acomys percivali | reverse complement strand
GATATAGATATAGATATAGATATAGATATAGATATAGATATAGATATCAGTTAGGTCCATTTGGTGAATGACATCTATTAGTTTTCAAATGCCTTTTTATCATGGATCATAGAATTTCAATACTCAAAGGAATCTTATGAGCCATATAGTCCAATCTTTGAATTTTAGTGAGGCCCAGAAAAAAAAAATTTCTAATCACCATGTCTACTGTGGTTCTACATACTAAATTGTAACACAAGACTTTGGATTCTGACTTCAATTTTGTAGTTTTTTTATTCTGTGTGGCTTCATTAAAAGAATGAAAGATTGTGATCTCTGGTGTTTAAAATATTTTTATCCTTCGAAAACATATTTATTTTAATGGTTAAAATAGTTTGTTTTATCAATATAAAATTTATATTTCAGGAAACACCTCAAAGTCTACAAACTATAACTACAACATAACTTTTTCCACAGTCTTGTGTTTTAATGAGTCTTCTACTTTCCCTCTACAAATTCTTTCATCACTTTTATGAAATTTACTCTTAATACACCTTATGGTTTGAAATTTATTTTAAAAAGATGTCATGGTGTAAGCCCAGCAACTGTGAGCTCTGCCCTGTTCCATGTGCTCTCCAGTTCCCAGGTCACAGCTCTGCCTGCATTCCCAGATGCCTGCTGCCACCAGGAACTACTATGTGAGACCTCTTCCACCAAATCCCCGGCCCAATGGTCCCCCTTAAGTATACAAATGATGGGCATCTTGCAATTAATGTGGATCCCCTAGCAAGAGGAGTGGGGCTTGTCTCTGACATGGACTCTGTTGCATGATTTTTTTATCAATTCTCCCTGGCAGGGCTGCCTTGGCAGGCCACCTTGGAAGAGGATTATTAAGTCCTAATGCAACTTGATTTGCTGGGGCAAGTTATAAGGGGGCTACCCTTTTCTGAGGGGTAGGGAAGAGGGGATAGAGGGAAGAGGTAGGGAGGGTGAGGCCAGGAGGAGAGGAGGAAGGAAGCTACAGTTGGGATATGAAGTGAATAACTAAACAAATTAATTAAAGAGAACTCAAGTGACAGTACATACTAATGAGTATGCAAAGCAAGGGGTACACTCCTCCATTGATGATAGGAGCGCAAACTTGTACAGATATTGTGGAAATCTGTTGAATGAATATTAATATTTAATATTGATTTATAATTTTATTATAATCACCAGTTACTCCTTAACCACTTTATACTCAAACACACATACATACACAGAGAGAGAGAGACAGAGAGACAGAGAGACAGAGACAGAGAGAGAGAGAGAAAGAGAGACTAAGATCTACTTAATTACCCTAGGATGCAATGCTGAGCAATAATTACTCCATCATAAACCTCCAAACTAGTATAGTTTGCTCCCATTCATATTCCTCACATTATACTTGCTTTGTACTCATATCCTAGGTCTGGCTCATTTCTACTTGTGTTTCCTGGTATACTCCATATGCATCCTTCCTGTCCTCCCTCCACTTTCTCCTCCCTCCACCACCATTGGCCTAGGATATCCCACCCTATTCTCTATATTACTTAGCATTGAATAGTTGGCTTTTATTGGCAATAGAGAGGACAAATGGTGACATGTTTATACACACTTGAGAGAGGGGATACTTAGAATATATACAGAGCAAGACTCTTTGTGAGGTGGAGACAACAAGACAGATGAAAGATACAAAAAGAGAAATGAAGAATTTAAACTTCGGCTCACTCTTGAGCAAAACTACTCCAAGAAATGCAAACCAAAACAACTCTGAGATTCCATCTTACACCCATCAGAATGGCTAACATCAAAAATTCAAGTGACACCATATGCTGGAGAGGATGTGGGGAGAGAGGAACACTCATTTATTGCTGGTGGGAATGCAAACTAGTACAGCCACTTTGGAAATCTATCTGGTGCTATCTCAGAAAACTGGGAATAGGGCTTCCTCAAGACCCAGCTATCCCACTCCTTGGAATATACCCAGAAGATGCACCAGCACACAACAAGAAAATGTGCTCAACCATGTTCATAGCAGCCTTATTCATAATAGCCAGAACATGGAAACAGCCTAAATGTCCCTCAGCAGAAGAATGGATAAAGAAACTGTGGTACACATACACTATGGAATACTACTCAGCTATTAAAAACAAGGAATTCCCGAAATTTGTGGACAAATGGATTGAGCTAGAAATGATCATAATGAGTGAGTTAACCCAGAAGCAGAAAGACTCAAATGCTATATACTCACTTATATCTGCATACTAGCCCAATGGGCATGTCCCACGAAAGCCTTCACTTACCATGAAACTGAGACAGAGGGGAAGACATCCTATTGGGACTCTAGATGAGAGAAGCATGGGAGAATAGCAAAGTAGAAGGATCCAGAGAGTCCTAGAAACCTACAAGTAGAACATTATGATAGGCAGATTTGGGCTCAAGGGTCCCGCTCAAACTAAGGCACCAGCCAAGGACAATACAGGCGGCAAACTTTAAACCCCTACCCAGATCTAGCCAATGGGCAGAACATTCTCCACAGTTGAGTGGAGAGTGGGGTATGTCTTTCACACGTACTCTGGTGCCTCATATTTGACCATGTCCCCTGGAGGGGGAGACCTGGTGACACTCAGAGGAACGATAGCAGGTTACCGAGAAGAGACTTGATACCCTATGAGCATATACAGGGGGAGGAAATCCCCCTCAAGAACAGTTAGGGGAGGGGAATAAGGGGAAAATGGGAGGGAGGGGAGAATGGGAGGATACAAGGGATGGGATAACCATAGAGATGTAACAAGAATAAATTAATAAAAAATTTAAAAAGAAAACAACTCTTTTTGGTTTTGCTGTTTTTGTTTTGTTTTGTTTTTCATTTGATGTGGTACCAATGCAAGACTCCAACTGAACAGTACTGCATAGGAGATCAAGCTTCCAATACATGAATCTCTTCAGAACCCTGGCAATCCAGCTAGATAGAACACATTCTATGCTTGGACATTTTTCTGATATTGTGAGAGTCAAAACATAGTTTGACAATTCTGATAAAAGTCTACATGACACTTATTAAATATGTTCATCAGTATTTGCTCTACAGATAATATACTCTGCCTACTTTTATCTATAAACTGATTATCATTGTTTGAGCACTTTAGTTATAGCTCATCACAAGTGCTCATGGCCATTCTTTCCTTCTACATCATTTACAAAGCACACTTCTCTAACTTTCCTTCAGTTTGAAATACATAGAATATACATACCTGAAGAGGCCTGAAGATCATCATTCTACTGAGTTCCCCAAATTGTGTATGTGTGTGTGTGAACATGAATAACTGAACACATGCCATAGTGTTCTTGTGGAGGAAAGATGGCAGATTTCAGATCTATCCACTATGTGTGTCCCAAGAATCAAACTCAATTTGTCAGGTTTGGCAACAAGTGCCTTAACTTGCTAAGCCCTCTTACTGGCCCTTTCATAACTTCTTTCTTGACTTTTTAATAGCATATTCTTATGTCTTTCTGGCCTCAGGTTTATACCATATGAAGTTCTTCATCATGACTTCACCGTTTCAAAGGCATTTTACACAAATAAAATAAATATCAGACCTAAGGATTTCAGAATAGAGGATTGTGCTTAGTGTACCAAATGAGGGACTGCTTATCCTAGTTAAATCTTGGGAATGTGTGTATTATTTACTAGTATAATTTTGGGATTGCCTAAATGTTATTTATTAGTAACATCAACAACCCATAAGAGAAAAACCACAGAAAAGGTCCATACGTGACGTCTTTGTAAAATGTTGTATTCAGACATTAACAAGTCATATCTGCTGCCTAAGTCTTAAGACATTTCTATGAAGCTGGGTGTGATGGCACACATCTGCAATCCCTGCACTCAGAGAGGCAGAGGCAAGTGGATCTCTGTGAGTTCAAGGTCAGCCTGCTCTACAAAGAAAGTCTGTGACAGCCAGTGCTACACAGAGTAACCCTGTCTCAAAAAGGGGGGGCATTGTTATGAGACAATTTCATCATGAATTGTTCTGTTCTTTCTTTTACTGCTGTTTAGACTTGTCTCCATTCAGCTTTGCAATGACGAATTCCCCATCTCTGAAACGTGAGACAGAATTCCTTTCTAGAAGAGCTGCATTTATCTCGATGAGTCACTAAGGTTCATCTCTACTGCCAAGTGCACATTACCCTTTATTCAGTATGATAAGCTGAGTCCATAAACTTCAGAGACTATCTATTCCTTCACCTCAGCTCTGACAGATGTGCCTGCTATTTCCAACCCAGCAATTTGGCTATAAAGCTTGGGACTTCTACATTTATAAGGTCACCCACCACTGCTGGATTTTGATTATGACATTGTTTTTCAAATGTACCTCAAGAATGAAAGGTTGTGTCACCAAATCTCCAAGCCCCCTAACTCATCCTGTATGTTTATATGTTGCATTTTCTCAGCTGCAGTGTAGCAGCCAACGTAGGAAGAGACAACAGAGGGATCTGGAAGCACATTCAGCTTGCCTACTGTCCTAAGCCTTCTCCTGAAGGGTTCTTAGAATTGTGTCTTTGTTCCAAGCTTCCTCAGCAAGAATTTTTTTCTTTTACATCAGTTGTTAGAGGTAATAAAATAATATCCAGTTCACATGATGCACCTTTTGTGAACTGAGAAAAAAAAGTTTAAGAACTTTGAAGAAAGTATCTAGGGGAAGTTAGAGATCTATTCCTTTGAAAATTCTAAAATGTTCAATTGAACAATTGTTGTGGCTTGGATATGAAATATTCCCCATAAATTCTTGTGTTTATGCACTAGTCCTAGCTCATAATGCTATTTTGGGAGGTTGTGGGACCCTTTAAATGGTAAGACTTTGCTGGAAGAAGTAGACCACTGGGGGAAAGGTTGAGTTTGAGGCATAGTTCAACCCTACTTTGGACCCAATTTCCCTTCATCTTGACCTGGATAAGATATAAAAAGCATTGGCCACACTCTTCTGCTCCCAGTAGAAATGTCATTCTACATTCTCCCTCCCATGATAGAGTACATCCCCTGGAACCACGAGTACAAACAATAATCTACTCCCAAAGTTATTTCATCGGGTATTCCGCCACAAGTGGTTAATAGTACAGAAAGTTATTCCTGGAAAGTAAGATGTTACCTATTGTTGAAATACCAGGCTGTGTGGTTCTTAGGTCTCTGAAAATGGCTTGCAGGAAGACTATGGAAGAGTTTGCTACTGTTTCTATTGTCCTAGACATGTGACTGGCTGAGCTTCATGAGCCTTTCCCTGCTTCCCAGAGAGTGTCTCATCTGAAGAGCATGTTATAGTTCAGAAGAAAGTGAGTGGCAGACCAAATGGATTTAGCATTATGATAATGCCACCAGCATATGGAGACCAGGGACAGAATTATGGAGGAGAGATAAACGTGTTTTTTTGTGTAGATCCCAAGTGTGGGATGAGGAACAGACTTGTGAAAGAGCAGGTGATGTTTATCCCCTTAGAAGTTGAACCAGTTTGTGAGAGAGCTTGGCTATTACCAGCTGAAAAATATCCTTGAACAAATTCTGAGAGGAGATGTAAATGTGAGCCAAAAACAGGAAGTATGGTCTTTGGAGATTTGGAAATGAGTGGCTGTTCATCGCTGGCTTTCGAGAACTGCTCCAGTGAAGGCTTTGAGGTTCCAGGCTTTGGCTGCTGTTCCAGGCTCCAGCTGAGGTTCAGGTTCCAGTTGCTCCAGATTCCAGCAGGAGAAATCCTGCTGACAGCACCAGGAGAGTCATTCCTGGGAACTGATACTCAGAAGGTTTCATTTTTGTGTTCTTTAATCTTCTTTTCCTTAGATTTATGCTAGTTGGGTTATAAGGGAGGTACACTCCTTTGATAAATTCATAATAAAATATAATTGTTAAGAAATTTGAGCCTGTACACAAAATAAATAAATAAATAAATAAATCTTTTTTAAAAAAAGAAAGAGGGATGAAGGAAGGAAGAAAGGGAGAAAGGAAGAAAGTGCCCCCCAAAGATGCCAAGGAGTTCATTTTATGTTAGCCACCTATCTACTCCTAGGCATGGGCCCTGCCCTTTGGAGTGGTTTGTTTTCCCAGTAAAACTTCACTGGAAAAAATTAATTTCCATTCGCAAGTGGTTATCAGTGGGATACAGCCTCTGGGTTAGGGAAGAGGACTTGTGTCCATTTTTTTCACTCAGTGCTGGGACCACATCTGGCCCAGATCTATGCAGGTCCTATGCATGCTGCCTCAGTCCGTGTGACTTCACATTCATATGTGTGTCAAACCTGCTCTGTTTAGAAGGCATTGTTTCCTTGGTGTCCTCCATATCCCCCCTCTCCCCCCTACCGCTCTCCCTCTCCCTCTCTCTCTCTCTCTCTCTCTCTCTCTCTCTCTCTCTCTCTCTCTCTCTCTCTGTCTTATAATCTTCTGCCTTCTCTTCTACATGGTTCCCTGAATCCTGATAGGAAACATTTGGTGGAGATATCCCACTTAGAACTAGGAACACTCTCGCTGTCTGGCTGTGGGTCTCTGTTTTGTTCGCATCTACTTCAGGAGGAAGCTTCTCTGATAATGGCTGAGCAAGGAGCTGATCTGAGTACAGCAGAATGTCATCAATAGTCATTTTGTTGCTACGTTCCTTTAGCAGAACAATAGTATTTTATTTCCCCTCAATTCCTATTTGATCTCAGGTTCTTGGCCACCAGAGCAGTGTTGAGGATGAGTTTTTAACTTCTGTGGTTATACAGATTATAATTTGTTTATTGAAGACTTAATGGTTAGCATTCACATATAAGTGAATGCATGCCATATTTGTCTTTCTGGGTCTGGGATACCTCATCAGGATGATTTTTTTCTAGTTGCATCAATTTACCTGTGAATTTTGTATTTTCATTTTTAATCACTGAGTAATATTTAATTGTGTACATGTACAACATTCTTTTTATCTATTCTTCCAATGGGGGACATCTAGGTTATTTCCAATTTCTGGTTACTATAAATAAAGCAGTGGTGAGCATGCTTGAGGAAGTGTCTCTGTGGGTATATGCTCAATATTCGTATAGCTGGATCTTTTTTTTTTTTAACTTTTTGTTGATTCTTTGCGAATATCACATTACGTACCCTAATACCACTCATTTCTCCATCCCTCCATAGCCAGGCGCTGCCTTTGTAATATTTGCCAAAAAAGAAAACAAATAAACAAAGCTTGCCATGGAAGCTGCGATGTGTCACACTGCATACCCTTCTGCCCAAAGAGCTTTTCTTGCAAATGTCCATTTCAGGGAATCATTGGTTTTGTTCAAGGCCTGTGCCTTCTGCCATCAATACTGGATCCTCAATGGGATTTCTCTCAGACATCCTGTTGTTGCCCTGTGTTATGTAGATCTTGCAGCTTTGGTTCTGGAGGACCAGCCCCTTCATGTGCTCCAGCAGTTCGTAGATGGGGTAGATACTGGGGTGGGCCAACCCAAAGCCCTGGAGCTGAGCTTCAGTGGTAACTCAGTTGGTCAGCCTAACATCTCCCCCACACCCACACCACCTGGGCCAGCTCTCCCACCTGCCACAGTTGGCAAAGTGTGAAGGGGGAGGAGAAAGGGGCGGCATCTCCCATTTGCCCATGCCAATGGGTGATGAAGGTGGATCCATTTCTCTTGCACTCACACCCTTAGTACCAGCTCCCCACAACCACCACAACCAGGTTCAGATCTACTGTGCTTCCCAAGTGAGGTGAGGGCCCCTGCTCTCCCATGTACTATAGCTGGTGAGGGGTGGGACAGCTCTCATGCCCTTGAGGCTAGCTCTCTTACAGTGTCCAGGTGAGGGACAGGGCCAGCTCTCTCAAGTACTGCAGCACATGAGGAACAAGACCAGGTATAGCTGCATCTTGAGGTAGATCAATTCCCATCTTTTTGAGGAACTGCCACACTGATTTCCATAGTGACTGTACAAGTTTGCATTTACTCCAGAAACAAATGAGTGTTCCCCTTACTCCTCATCCTTAGCAGTATGACCTATCATTTGTCATATTGATTTTAGCCATTCTGATAGGTTTAATATGAAATCTCAAAATAGTTTTGATTTGCATTTTCTTGATGGCTAAGGATGTTGAACATTTTTAAGTGTTTCTCAGTAATTTGAGTTTCCTATATTAAGAACTCTCTGTTTAGATATGTACCCCATTTTTAATTGTTTAATTGCACTGCATTTCGTTTGTTTGTTCATTTGTTTCTTGGTGACTAGCTTCTCGAATTCTAAATACACTTTGGCTATTAGTCCTAGATCAAACGTGAAGTAGGCAAAAATCTTTTCCCATTCTATAGGCTTCCACTTTGTCTGAATGATGGAGTCCTTTGCCTTACAAAAGCTTCCCAGTTTCATAAGGTTAAATTTATTAATTGTTGATGTTAGTGATAATATCTTCTTCAATTTTGTTTAATATCTTAAAGATTTTTTTATACAAATCTTTTACTTGATTGATTGGTTAGAGTTGCCCCAGATACATTCTTAAGGTTATTGTGAAAGATGATCTTTCCATGATTTCTTTCTATGTCTATTTATTATTTTTATATTGAAGAGCTTCTAATTTCGTGAGTTAATTTTGCATCCTGCTACTTTGATGAAAGGGATTTATTAAATTTCTCTTTAAGGACCTTATCATCTTTATAAGGTGCGTTTTTAAAGTCTTTTTCTTCTGCTTCAGCTGTGTTGGAATCTCAGAGTTTGCTGTAGTAGGATATCTAGGCTCTGGTATTGATAGATTGGCCTAGATTTTATTGATTATGTTCTTACACTAAAATCTGGGCATCTTGATTTGGGATGATTATAGGTCTTGTGGCAATTTCTGGTTTGTCTTTGTTGGACACATGTTTTGTTCCTTGGTTTCTGTTTCCTCTCTGGTCTTCTGGCCTGTGTGGCCTGTGGTAGAATAAGGGTTTTGTGTCTGGGTTGGGGGCTGGAATTCAGGTGGCTGGCATAGCCTCTGGTCCAGGAAAGAGTCTCCACCTGAGTTGGAAGTTTTCTACTACAGAGCTGGAGATAAAATCGAAATATCATCTTAGTGGATTTTTCCTTTGCAGAGTGTGTAGTATCTTTCCCTACCTTTTCTTATTAGTTTTGGTTTGAAATCTGTTTTGTTAGATATTAAAATGACCACACTGGCTTGTTTCTTAAGACCATTTTTCTGGAATTTTTTTTCTATCCTTTTACCCTGAGGTGATGTCTATCATTGGTGTTAAAGAATGTTTGTTTCTTGGGTACAGCAGAATGATTGATCCTGTTTTCACATCCATTCTGTTAGTCTCTGTGTTCTTATTAGGAAATTGAGACCATTAATGTTGAGAGTTATCAATGAGTACTTTTTATTAATTCCTGTCACTTGTGGTGGTGTGATTTTTCTGTTTGCCTTCATATTTTGTTGTTCTGAGATTATTTATTCTTTGTGGGCTTTTTTGGTGTGGTTAAGATCTTCAGTTGAAGTATTCCTCCTAGTATCTTCTATAGAGCTGGATTTGTAGGCAAATATTGTTTAAATTGTGTATTATTGTATATTGCCTTTCTTTTTCCATCTACTGTGATTGATATTTTTGCTGCATACAGTAGTCTTGGCTGGTGTCTATGGTCTCATGGAGTTTGTAGAATATCTTCCCAGGCCCTTCTTGTTTTTAGACTCTCCACTGAGAAGTCATGTGTAATTCTAATAATTCTTCCTTTATATCTTACTTAGTAACTTTTAATATTCATTCTTTGTTCTGTAAATTTAGTGTTTTGATTATATGTGCAATGGGGAATTCCTTTTCTGGTCCAGTATGTTTGATGTTCTGTGTGCATTTTGTACCTCGATAAGCATCTCCTTCTTTATTTTAGAGAAATTTTCTTCTGTGACTTTGTTGAAAGTTTCTGTGACTTTCACTTAGGTTTCTTCTTTTTCTATTATTCCTATTATTCCTATATTTGATGTCTTCATTGTGCCCAAGGTTTCCTGACTATTTTATTCCTGGAGTGTTTTAGAATTAACATTTTCTTTGACCAAGGTATCCATTTCTTCTGTTTTGTTTCCAATGCCTGCAATTCTCTCTTCCATGTTTTGTTTCTGTTAGGGAGGCTTAACTCAGAGGTTCCTGATTGAGTTTCTAAATTTTTCCTTTTGTTTTTCTTCAGTTTGGGTTTTCTTTATTAATTCTATTTCCATTTTCATGTCCTCAACAGTTTCTTCATTTCCTTCTCCTGTTTGTTTGTGTTTTCATAGATTTCATTAATGGATTTACACATATTCTCTTCAAGGTCCTTGAGGATATGCATAATAGGTCTTGTGCTACAGCTATATTCCATTTCCCAGGGCCTAGCGTAGTTAGGTTGCTAGGTTCTGGTGGAGACATATTGCCCTGCTTGTTATTGATTGTGTTTTTATGCTGGTGTCTAGGCATCTGGGTTTAGGATGATTATAATTCTAGGTGTTCCTATCTGATCTTGGCTGTTGGGTGGGTGCCCCATGTCTTGTTGCCCTCTCTGGATCTTAGGAGCATGTGGGTGGCTGTGGGTTGCTTGGTAGGGTGTGCTTCCAAGCCTCTACCAGGTGTGAACACTGTCAGGTCCTGGATAGAACTTGTTCATAGGTATTGGAAGTTGGCACATAGGAATAGGGACAGGGAGAAGAGTGCATATCTAAGAAAGGCCCACAAGAGGGAGTAACTTTGGGTCTGCTGTAAGAATCAGTGGTGCCCATGGAGAAAGAGAGGGAAAACAGGGCCCTGGCCAAGGTCTGCTACAGGACTGGGGATGATAATCAGGGATTAGAATTAGAGGATGGAAGGACAGTGAAGATCAGCTACATGACTTTGTGGACAATATAGTCAGTGGGATTCCAGAGAGAGTGTCTTGTGTGTTGTGTTGGTGGATGAGAATGAGGGATGGCATGAGGAAGGAAGGCTGATCCTCTAGCCAGCATGGGTTCCCAAGGAAAACAGTGGTCTCTTCTGAATCACCAGACCAGTTGACCAGAACTACAGATTCTTAATACAAAATATCAAGCCACATGATAGAGTCTTTCAGAGACTCTCAAACTTTCCGCTGAAACTTCCCAAACCAAGACTTGGTCATCTGCATTGCTCTCAACATTCTTCCAAGTTTACACCAAACAGCCCCCACTTAGCTTTGAGCAGTCAACATCATCTCTAGCCCAAAGTTTAAATGCTTCCACAATCTTTCCCAAAATGCATGGTCAGGTGTGTCACAGCAGTACCCAACCACCTAGTGCCAGTCATTATCCTAGTTGCCGTCTCTATTGCTGTGCTAAAACACCATAACCAAAAGCAACTTGGGAAAGAAACAGTTTATTTCATTTTATAGCCTGTAAAACACCATGAAGGGAAGGCAGAGATGGAACCCAAAGGAAATCTGGAGACAGGAACTGATTCAGAGGCCGTAGAGGAGTGCTGCCTACTCACTTAGTACCCATGGCTTGTTCATGGTACTTTGTTATACCATCCAAGACCACCAACCCTGGTGTGGCACTGCCCTCAACCTACCTGCCATAATACAGGCTATTCCTAATGGCTCACCCACATCAATCACCAATCAAGAAAATGCATCACACACTTGCCCACAGGCCAATCCAGTTGGGGGCATTTCTCAGTTGATGTGCCCTCTTCCCAAATGATTCCAGCTTGTATCAAGTTACCAAAAACTAAGCAGAAGACTACCTCTTGAGTAGCTTACAGATTTCAGAAATAGTGAATAGAAAATCCTCATGCATGAAGACACCAGCATGAATATTAAAGGGCACACTCATGATCCATAATGCTGTTAGTGAAAACCTCAGTTCCATGGGAAAGCCAAGTCCATGTGAGTTCTTAGCCATGTCTACCGAGCCTACCTGCCACAACTCAGGCTATTCCTATTATTGTTGCCTGCGTACCAAAACCAAATGGTATGTGCTTATTTCTGAAGACACCCCATGCTTTGGCTCCAGGACATGACTGACACCAACACAGAAGCTCTCTTCCTGCTGTCTGACATTTATTATAATGGAAGGTATTATGGAGGGAACTCAGAGAATTTTCACTGACAGTTCTCCTGGATTAAGGGCACTGCGTGCTACATTACCAATGTCAGGCACCATAGACACACCGGTACAATAATGGTGTGACTAGCATGAGTGAAGCCAAATATTTCCCAATTATACTTAAGTTTTACTCAACAGGAAAAAACTGACATTAGGTTCTATAGTCCAAGACAAAGGTCCATTTGAGAGACCATTATTAATATTTGATAATCAGATAGGGTATGACTATCAAATTACCTTCTAAACATTTGTTTTGTTTGCTTTGGAGACTCATGACAAGTTAAGCTTTGGAGAGTAAACAACTTCTTGTTGTAGGATACGTATCCTGTGCTCAGGAGTAACTACAAAAAATTTATCAGGGAGACCACCCCTCTAAGGGTCAGGAAACATTGTGGAAGAATGTGTAGAAAGTACCTAAGAGCCATACAAATAGGTGCACTATTTCCTACAAATTGAATATACATACATACATACATACATACTCCCATAAAGCTTAATAAAGTCAATAAATGTCACTATTTTCAGGCTCTGTCTCCAAGATAATAAAACTAGCAAACCATTACCAGAGAGAGGAGCCCCCAGCTAGTACTGATTCCAAGGTGTGCAAGAGCTTCAAGAAAGTAGTTTTGTGAGTTGTTTCCCATGCTGGCTAAACTCTCAGTGATGCAGCTTCATTTGGGATTATTTACTTGTTTTGTCGTGAGTCTCTGTTTGGGTTGAACAGACATTTGCTCATATCACCAAAAGATTGAAAAGCACAATATTATTTCATACAACAATTGAAATATCTGTTTTAGGTTTTTTACTTCCTCTCCTCTCTCTCTCTCTCTCTCTCTCTCTCTCTCTCTCTCTCTCTCTCTC
>OU015742.1:131391496-131416309 GCA_907169655.1 Acomys percivali | reverse complement strand
TCTCTCTCTCTCTCTCTCTCTCTCTCTCTCTCTCTCTCTCTCTCTCTGTGTGTGTGTGTGTGTGTGTGTGTTGTGTGTGTCCTCTCCTCTCCTCTCTACTACTGGCTGATTGAAAATTGAAAATCCTGAATTTTAAACAGGACTGTGTGAATTTTTGGATTGGGCTATAAATCGCTGAACTTCAACTGAGCCTGCTCAAAATCCAAAAACCTAATAAATATTGGACTGTTGGTTTTTATCCTTTCAACTGTGGCACCCCCTTTCCTATAGCAGTCCTCTCTGTGACCACATGAGTTGTCTCTTCCTTTCCTTGTATGTTTTGGAATGTGAACTCCTGTCTTTGCCAAGCAGGTTTAGTCAAGGTATGAACATTCATTTTATTTATTTGAATGTGTATTTGTTAGCTCACCTTTGAGTATTCTTAAAACATTGACCAGAGACTGTCAGGTCACTTTACTGTCTCTAAGAATAAAAAGGTGGACCTGGAAGTTGATGCTTTTTGTATCTTCTGACTCTAGATAAAAATTTCCTTCCAATAATACCAAATATTCATTTCATCAGAAATTTATGCTTGAATTAACTTATTAACAATTATCTGATTAGTCTGTGTCCATGTTTTTATTCAACTAACCTAAATTAGGCTCGGTCCACATCTTGGACCATATTCTTGGCACACATAATAGAAGAGCTGGTATATTGCTTGGTGGTATACATAAGATCAATCAATGACAATAACATTGCACTTGAGGCACAACGGCTCTTAGCTTGCAAGTACAATGTCATGGTATCCACTACAGACAAAATGAATTAGGGAAAATTTTCTGGAGTTGGTGTTAATTAAGATAAATCTGTAGGAAGAGAATAGTAAAGTGACACAGCATAAACTCAAGCAAAAAGGGATGAAGAGCTTCATAACTCTGGAGAACACAGAGTGGTTCAGCTTGGCTGGGAAAGAAAAGGGTTTTCCTAAGAATTCATTTGTAAAATAATGAAAGTGGCTTGTGCCATATTTAAAAGGGACCTACAATAATACCAGAGTGAAATGGATTTTTCCAAAAGTAGGTGTGATAATAATATAAAGCCTGAAAGGGCAGCACCAATCCCAGCAGGGAGGAGAATGAGACAGAGAAGTTTGAAAATGGTTTGGCTTTCCATTACATTAAGACAGGTAAGGGTCTCTCTATGGTCCCATCAGTACAAATCAAGTCAGCCAAGGTGCAAGTCACCTGAAGAAACAGTCATAAGTCACTGTGTGCATTTATTTTCCCTACCACAGTCCAGAGGACCAAATCAATTCTGAATCCACAGCTTTGCCTGCATGAATGATAGCAGGTCATTTTCAATGGGTCAAGTACAGCATTGTATTTACTCAGCATTGAAATGTAGTTAGGGGACAGGGAATTGGTTGACTTCCAGTATTATGAAATCAAACATTTGGCAATAAAATTAATCAAATGAACAAATGCCTTTTGAGGTCTTCTTGTTAGCTCAGTTTTGCATGAAGACAGGTTTGGTTATTCAGAGCTTCATCTCATCCTGCATATTTGTCCCACATGATTTAAAAAAACATTAATATTAGGTACATATAATGTTTATACTCTGAAGTTCATCATTTTATCCCTGAACCCCAATAGAAAGTGATACCTGAGTCATCAAAGTGGAGATTTGCTTTGAACACTACCATTTCACCAGGGAAGCCTCTGAGTTTGATTTTAGTGCTCAAATATTATACCTTAATAAACTCCCTGAAATTACTCTTCACTGAAATCAGCTTCTTTTGTCAGCTAAGCTCAAAATATGCTGCCCAACTAGACTCGACTAGATTTCATTCTCTTAGCTCTGGATTTTATTATTCAGTAGTCCTGGTAAAATGGAATTCCCACCCATTCTATCATTATCTCCAAACTGGAAAGGAATACATCAAGTGATTTTCATTTCTTTAGTTGTGGCATCCTGTTATAAATTCTAAAACACAAATCTAAAACATGATGTTGGATAAGAGTTATAATTTACCATTTTGTAATAGCAAAGGCGGTATTTAGTTTTAGTAGAGCAGAAAACTTGGATCAGAGGGCCCAAGTTTAGTCCCTAGCTTAGAAGTACTAACACTTTTTATATTGAGTAAGTCAAGCCTATTTATTATCCAGGTCTTCCTGATTGAAATAACTTGCATAGAGCAGTTCTCTTCTGTTTCTTTCCTATGTGTTTGATAATGTTTAGGCAAATACAATGCATTAACGGGCACTGGGAGAGGAGGAGGTCAGAGCAGCAGAATGTATCTTACCATGACGTCATGACATCCAAACCTTTGCCTAGGTTCTTCTATAAACACCTTCATCGTGACAGAGTATTCATCCCAGGTCTGTGTGTTCCTGTCCCAATGCTAGACATGGAGATCTATCAAATGAATTCAGCAGACATGGTTCTGGCTGAACTCCTAGTAGCACAGTAGATAAAAATAGAAACTGGTTTCCCACACAGAACTGTTCTCTCAAAGGAAATATTTATCAGCTTTTCCTTCAGCGTGATTCATGGTGTGCGGCCCTCTGTATGCCTGTGGGTTAAGAAAGAATAACTGAGAATAGAACAGACAGCTAAGTCAGTCAGTGCCTCCTGCAGTCAGAACAATGACATAAAGCCTGTCACTCCTTAATGGGAAAATCACCGAGACTATAATAAGAAAGTCAGCAAAGATATCAAATACTGCATACATATTAGATAGACCTTGCAGGGAGGAAGACTAAGAAGGAAAAATTCAGTGCCTTTATGTTTTCATTCACTAGATAAATACCATAGCTGTTATTACAAATTTAAATCCAGAAAGCAATTGTCTATATATTTCATTTACTATTTTTAATTAGTATGTAAAACAGTTTCATTATCAAACATTGCACACACATACATCATGATATTTCTGATATTAGCCTTCCTCATTGCCTTTCCCTTTCTCCCTTCCCCTCCTCTAACTAGTGTCTTCAGTTTTTATTTTACACATAGAGAAACATAACAGTGAGCAAAGGACACATTTATTGGGATTAATAAAAACAGACTATGACCTGAACATAGTGACTACTGTGGTATTCCAAAGATGCTTTGACTTAGAAAAGAATTGGAGCTTTCCTTGCTGCCCAGGGGCAAGTCCATACGGCACCATTGTTCTTGATTCCTGTGGTAATTTAAAGGGAAACTTATACAATGTCCAGAGCCCTTGACATCCAACTGATGAAGGAAGAGAATGTCCTCAAATTCCTTACCACATGAACCCACTTAGAAGGCAGAAAGCCTGACTTCAGATGGAGTCGTGCATCTAAAAAAGGAGGAGTGATGGTATCTACATCACAAATCTGAAGAGGACCTGAGGAAAGCTGCTGCTTGCAGCTCAGGCTGGTGTTGCCACTGAGAACCCTGCTGATGTCAGCGTCATCTCCTCCAGGAACACTGGCCAAGTGAGCCAAGCTAAAGTTCGCTGCTGCCATTGGAACTAATCCCACTGCTGGTCCCTTCACACCTGGGACCTTCACTAACCAGATCCAAGCAGCCTTCAGGGAGTCACAGCTTCTAGCAGTGACTGATCCCAGGGCTGGCCACTAGTTCCTCACAGGGGCGTCTTACGTCAACCTGCCCACCGCCACTCTGTGTAACACAGACTTTCCTCTGCTCTGTGTGGACACTGCCATCCCATGCAACAAGGGCACTCACTCAGTGGGTCTGATGTGCTGCCCCTAAAAGTATTCCACATGTGTGGTACTGTCTCTTATGAACCCCGTGGAAGATTATGCCTGGTCGCTACTTCTACAGAGACCCAGAGGAGGTTGAGAAAGAGGTGTAAGCTGCTGCCGAAAAAGCTATGTCCACAGAAGAATTCCACGGCTATGTCCATGGAGGGTAAATGGACGGTGCCAGCTCCTGAATTCACGGCAGCTAAGCCAGAGGTGGCAGACTGGTCTGGGGGTGTGCAGGCACCCTATATACCCATCCAGCAGTTCTCTGCTGAAGACTGAAGTGCCCAGCTGGCCACTGATCAGCAGCTCCCACAGCGCTGGCCACCAAATTGGTTGGAGCCACCAGGAGTAAGCCTAAGCTTCTCTGGAGACACCTGAGCCAAGGAGAAAGAGTGGAAGGGAAATACAGTCCCTAAAAGCTGTCAAAGAGAGAGAAGGGGAGAGAGAGAAAGAGAGAAAGAGAGACAGACAGACAGACAAGTGCTTTAGATATAGCAAGGCAAATTCATACCTTGACTTCATCTTATCTTCAAATGATGACAATAAAAATAAAAATATGTTGATATAATGTAAATATATTATAAGTAAAATACTTTAACTCTTAAAGGGGAAGATAATGAGGAAGGTATATGAAAATTACAAAATGTCAGTCATCTCCTAGAATATGAAAGCTGGCCTTGAAGGGATTCAGTCATTTCAATAATTATGGAGAACACCCTCACGTTTTCAAATACTTAATCTTCTCCCTTTTCCCAATTAGCTCTTTCGAGTAGACACATAGTAACTTATGCTGATTACTCTAATTTCTTTGTGTTAATTACTTTAAATTTCACAGTTTCATCTCCTCATTTATATACAAACTAAGAATTGCATTTTCAGTTGTACCTGTTGCATACTTTGTAACATGTAGATATTTTTCAGTGCACTTTCTTCAGTGTTTTTATACATCTTAAGTTTACATGACAGAAACTTATAGCACTGGTAGATTTTTTATAATAATTAAAATAATTCAAATGACTTTTGGGGCCTTGAAATGGCTCAATGTGTGAAAGCATTTCCTGGGGCATTGTTTTGAAGAGAGCAGTCCCTGCTATGCAGACCAGGCTGATGCATGCTACCTCAGACTTCAGTGGTGAGAGGTCTGCAGCATCAGGCAAGGTGTTGATGGCTCTTGCCTCCCTCAGTGTTCACTTATGCAGTGTGTGCACTATTGTGCTGTGTTTGACAATGACACTAATATTCAGGCTTAAGGCTCTAGAATTTAAAATGTAAAAACCACCATAAATCTGCTGGTTCCTGCTATGTTCAATCAGTCTTCAGACTTTATTGACCATTATTACCATGACATCAATTCCATGGATTCTCAAAGTTAATGTCAACCAGGTTTACTTCTTTGCAGGCTATTTCCCAAGTCTCTTGTTTCTCTGGTCCTTAGAATATATCACATATATTTAGGTGCTTTGGTAAGATTTAGTAAGTTCATATTGAAGTGAGTGAGCTACGTGACCTATACCTATGTTACTGTTCTTTCATTTTCTTCTGTTACTCCTTAGCCTAGACATTGAATCACTTAGAAACTGGGAAAATCATCCTCAAGATTTGCTGTCTTTAATGTTCCTATTCATTGCTCCTGTAATAACACTACTATATATCTCTCTCATATATCTCTCTCATATACCTCTCTCATATATCCCTACAATCATATCACTTCTCTGACTAGATATTTGTAGACTTTTTCAAATTATCAAATGCCCTCAATATCTGAGTACAACATACACCTTGAAAAAACCTGTCTCACATAGTCAAGCCTCATCTACTTGACAAATATTCACTTACCCTTTACCTCCCCCCTCATTGTCAGACAGATTTGCCTTCAGCCTCAGCTCTGCCATTCTTCACACATATACATGCAGCGGAGTCACTATGCTTTCATTATTTATTCACTTATTAATAAAATGTGGAGAGTAATCTTTAACTTTCTTCCTCCAAAATTTATTACACATACATTTTTACAAAATGATTGGTTTTGTAGTAATGATAGATAGATACATAGATAGATGATAGATAATAGATGATAGACAATAGATAGATAGATAGATAGATAGATAGATAGATAGATAGATAGATACTTTCTTTTTCTCATCTCTGTGACAGAATATCTGACAGAAGCAACTTAAGGGAGGGTGAGTTTATTTTTGTCTCTCGGTTTGTGGTTACACTTTATCACAGTGGGGAACACTTGGCAGCAGGAGCATGAGGCAGCTGGTTGCACTGCACCCACAATCAGGAAGCAACAGATGAGGAAGTCTGATGCCAGTGAAGAATGGAAGGGAACAGTGTAGAGGTGGATGCACTCACGAGCAAGAAGTGAAGGCAGGTGTGCAAGCCACACTGCTGTCCTCTCAGCTCTCTCTGTGTCTGGGCCTCAGGCAAAAGGCAGCATCCACTCTAGGAGACAGCCATCACATAATGATCAAGTGTAATTCAACCTACATTTGCAGTATTGGTTTGTCATTTCAAACTCAGCTTAACTCAGCATGTTGACTATCTGAAGAAGAAAAATCTCATGATCACAATCTTAGATGCAGAAAAGTCACTCTGCACTAATTTACCATCAGTTCATGGTAAGCACTCTTATAAAACAGGAATATATGAAAAACCCTCCCTTGATAAGGAGTACCTGCAAATATGCAAATCACAGCATCCATAATAGTTAAACTTGAATCATTCTCATACACCAACATGAAACAAGAAATTTTGAAATTGAAAATATATTACTAGTCATAGTAGCAGATTCCCCAATTTAAAAAAAAAAAAAAAGAACTCTATCAAGATGTGTACACAACTTAAAAGAGAACTCTATAAAACACTGGTGACAGAAATCAAAGGGCTAAATAATGGAGAGATATAATACGGTCATAAATTGAAAGACAAAATTATCAACAAGTCAGTTATTCCACATTTGATATATAAGGTCAAGGAAGTCAAATCCCACCGTCTTGTTTTAAAGGTAATATCAAGAAGTAGTGGACTGAGGACATCCAACTTCATAATGATGCGTGCACGCACACACACACACACACACACACACACACACACACAAAGTAAAGTTGGAGAGAACAGAGTCTATCTGATTTATTAATGAAGTCTTAGTAAAGTATTAGAAAAAGCAGAATGGTAGACTCACATAAATATTATTCTGAAAGAGATAGAATTCTTAAGAGGTAAGAGAGCAGAAACCATTTGGGAAGTGAACATGATATTTTAGATGCATGAAAGACACACTTAATGAAGAAAATAATGAGATGGACTTTATTAAAATAAAAAAGTTTTTGCCCCATAAAAGGCATAATGAGAAGACCACTTACAAATTGTTTGCAAAGACCACATCTATTTTAGTCAGATTTTCCATCACTGAAAAATGCCTCCAAAAAGTGAAAGAAGGCAAGGTGTGGTTTGGCTCATGGATTCAAAAGCTTCAATCCATGTCTACCTCCATTGCTGTGAGGCTGTGTGGTAGGGCGAGCATATGTCGAGGAGCACATTGGAGAGAAATGCAGCTTACCACATGATATAAAGGAAAGAGAGGGAGAAAGGCCAGCAACAAAACATCCTATTACTTACATTGCATCTGACTTTTAATGTTTCTGCACCTTCCAAAAAAGTGCCAACAGAAGCCTTCAATAAATAAGTCTGTGGGAACATTTTATATCTAGCACACAATATCTATTTTTTTAAACTCTTAAAAATAAAAATTAAAAACCTCTTATCTATCATATGCAGAAATTCTTAAAAACTAACAGTAAGAAAACAACAGATTTTTAAATGTCATAAACAAGGATGCGTTTTAGTAGATAGAAATTGTAATGTATCCAAATAACAGTATAAAATTCAACAATAAAAAAAAAAGAATGCAGCCACAAGGGACATGAAATAAACATATGTGCACATTATGACATGAAAGAAGACATGACTTTAAGTTCTATATAACATATGATTCTAAATACATGTCTTCATGAAAAATAGAAGCATACAAACAGTAAAATAGGCCTAATTTTCATTGAGTAAGAAAAGATCACTAGTATAATGGTTAATCTTGGGTATCAACATAGCTGCATTGAGAAATGCTTACGAGTTCATTATAGCCCATCTCTGGATGTGTCTGAGAGGGCTTGTCCAGAGCTAGTTAACTGATGAGAGAAACCCACCATGAATATTCAAGGCAGCATAGCATAGGTTGGGCACCAGCACAGAATAAAAATGGGGAAGAAGAAAGCCAGGAATTGTAATTGTAATAGCCAACCTCTCCATTTCCCTTCCTCTCCTCTTTCTGTGGACAACAAAGTGACTGGCTCAGCTCTGCTAGTCCCTCCTCACTGGGATGAGCTGAAACTGTGGAACTACAAGCCAAACTTTTCCCCTAAGTTGCTTTTTGATGTATGTTGTCACAGCTATAATAAACTAATTAACACAAATAAGCAGAACATAGAACATGTTGAGGACAGTGAAAATATTCTCTATTATACTAAAATGGTAGGTTCATGCTATTATCTGCCAAAAAGAGTAGAATATATAAAAAGATTAGACCCTTCTACAAAACTATGGGTGTTAGGGGAAAATAATACATGCATTCATTAGTTTTAACAGAAGCACTGTTGTAGTTCATGTTTTTATAGTAGAAATTATGTATATATGATGGAATATATATGAAAAAATATTTTTCAGTAAAGCGCACACACACACACACACACACACACTCGTTTGCTTTTTATTGCAATGATAAAACACCATGACTGAAAGCAACTCATGAGAAAAAGGTTTATTTCTTCCTAAAATTCTCGAGTCACATTCCATCACCGAAGGAAGTCAGGGCATTAACTCAAGTCAGGAACTGAAGCAGAAGCCATGGAGGATGCTGCTTACTAGCTTGCTCCCTGTGGCTTGCTCAGATTGCTTCCTTATGCATACCAGGAGCACCTGACCAGGAGTGGTACCATGCAAAGTAGGCTGGGTGTTCTCTCAAAATAATCAATTAAGAAAATGCCCCACAGACTTGCCTACAGGTGATCTGACAGACACAAGTCCTCAGCTGAGGTTCTCTATTCCCAGATGACTCAGCTTGAGTCAAGTAGACAAAAAAAAACCTAACTAGCATAATATATACATATAATATACATAATGCATAGTTTATAAATTATAGAATTGATCTACACAACTGATACAATTATAGACCAGTGTATCAGAATTAAAAGTCCAGAAATTCTATTCATTTCAATGAACAGTTGGTTTTCCACAGACACCCCAAGACAATCTAGTGCAGTGGTTCTCAACCTTCTCTTCCTAATGCTGCAACTCTTTAATACAGTTTCCCATGTTGTGGTGACTCCCAACCATAGACTTATTTCATTGATACTTCATAACTGTAATTTTGCTTCTGTTATAATTTGTAACATAAGTATCTGAAATGCAGAATATCTGATATGTAATCCCCAAAAGGGTTGCAACCCACAGATTGAGAACCACTGATCTAGGAAAAACAGTGCAGGGACACTCAAACATCACATCAAGAGAATGTTCTTTTTTATTCTTGGGTAAAGCTAAATGTAATAGAATAAGAGCTCAAGTGTAAGACCCAAACAATAAACCTATCAGAAGAAGGCATCACTCCTATGCTAGTTCTCAGTGGCACTATATTTGCCAGGAAGTATCTTAGATTTTACATCAATAGCAAAAATGAAAAATGAGGGAAATTTGACTTCATAAAAATTAAGTCACTAGTTCACTTGACATGACATCACACATCTTTAATCACATCACTCTAGAGGCAGCATCAAGGGATCTTTATGAGTTTGAAGCCAGTGTGGTCTACTGGAGGAGTGCCAGGCCAGCCAAGCTACATAGAGAGACCTTATATAAAAAAAAAAAAGTTTTTAATTAATCCCTATTTATATCAAATAGTATTATCAGGAAAATCAAAAGGCAATCTCCAGAATTAGAGTAAACACTATATGATAGTGCTTTAACATTTAGGTGTAAAGAAAACCAGTCTATTTTTTAAAAAGACAAATACTGTTATGAAAAGTAGTAAAAGATCTTGAACCCATGTTTCTCTAGGAAGAAATGCCAGCGAGCACTAACATGAGACGTTGTTCATCATTGTCAGTCATTGCAGAAGCACAAACACAAATAACTTCACATATGATAACAAGTTATGATTCTGTTAATAAGGACAAAAGTATTAACAAGGGGGTAGAAAGTTTGTAGTCCTTGTTTACTGATAATGAGATTTTTAATGATACATTTACTGAACAAAAGACTGACAGAATCTATGTCAGAATTAACATCGATTAAGAATCTAAACAGAATTAGCATTTGATTCAGCTGGAGATATATAGCAAAAGAATTGAGAACGAGGCCTCAGATGGGTTCTTTCACACCAATATTTGCTAAAGGTGTGCCTTAAGATTTCTATTGCTGTGAAGAGACACCATAGCCATAGCAACTCTTATGAACGACATTTAATTGGGGCTGGCTTACAGTTCAGAGGTTTAGTCCACTATCATCATGGCAGGATGCATGGTGACATTCAGGCAGACATGGTGCTCGAGAAGGAGCTCAGAGTTTTACATCTGGAGAGAGCTACTGGGCTTGGCTTGGCCTCCTAAAACCCTAAAGGCCATCCCCAGTGACATACTTTCACCAACAAGGCCACACCTCCTAAGAGTGCTACTCCCTAAGCATTCAAGTATGAGTCTATGGGGGCCATTCTTATTCAACCCGCCACAAGGTGGAAGCAATCCAAGTGCCCTGGCAGATGAATGGATGAACAACAGAAGTATATACATAGAGTGGGCTATTGCTAGGCTTTAAGAAGGAATGAAATTCAGGTGCATACTGCAACATGAAAAGACCCTGGAAACAGACTAAATGAAGAAGCCAGATACAAAAGATCACATATTTCTTAACATCTTGGCAAAGGAAGCGTCTGGTCTAGACAAATGTCTAAATACAGAAGGTAAATTTGTGGTTAAAGGGCTGAGAGGAAGAAAAAAAAAGGAATGGAACATAGAGAGCTATAACTTGATGACTACCAAATGTTCTTGTAGGGTGATAAAAATTTTAAACTCAGAGCCACCAGGGTTGCACAACATTTTGACTGTGTTAAAGGTTGCTACAGTATAGACTTTAAAATGATTATATGTATGTGATATAAATTCACTTTAATAAAAATTGAGGTTTGCACTAAAACTTAAATGTTTAGTTTATTATTACACAATAATTATAACAGGGGCTGGAGAGATGGTGCCACTGTTAAAGAACGCTTGTTGCTCTTACAGAGAACCCAGGACTGGTTCTCAGCACCCAAACAGTGGTTCTCCTTATACCTCCGTGGGCACTAGGCATGCACATGATGCTTGTCCATATACAAAGGTGAAACACACAGAGAAATAAAAACTTTTTTAAAAATTATTTTGACAAGAAAACACCAAGCACTGTTTGATTCTAAGATAATGGCTTTCAGTGTCATTTTTTTTTTTTTTATTTAAATTGTCATCCCTCTTTACCTAATCTTAATCTCCACATCTAGACAGGATGCTGCGGGAAAGTATTCATTTTCTTTTGAGATGCTTCCCTTGGTGCTCCGAGTTCGAAGGTGGTAACTGGCTGGATAGGTGTAGAGTCATCTCAAGTGGTTTTGGTCTAAGTCGTGTGCACACAGCACTTCACATGTTTCAGTGTTCTGCCCTAGAAGTGTGATGTGGATCACCAAATACTATTCAAATTTGTGTTCTTTAGTCTCAAACACAACTGGTGAGTGTTTGAGTCATATCCACATTGCTGTTCAACCATAACTCGTGCCACTGTTCTTCTGGGTAGCAAGGACAGTCAGGCAGAGATATTGTGGGTATGTAGTGTTATGACTATCAGTCCACAAGATGTCTCACAAATCGTTAGGTTCTGGGAAGATAATTTGTACCTGTTCTGGATTATAAGCACAACTGGGGTTAATTCTTCTGCTTAGTGACAGAGTTGACTTTCAGCTTGTCAGGCTCTAGAACCACCAAAGAGACAAGCCTTTGGGTGTTTCTGCAAGGGAGTTCCTACATAGAGTTAACAGAGATGCGAGGAACCGTAAGTGTGACTGGCATCAAATGTAATAGGCTGAGCAACGGCATTCACGACTTGCTTCCTGCTTCCTGACTATGGATGCAACCCAGATGAATCATGCTTCTGTCAACACACCTTCCCCACCACAATGCACCCTCAAGCCATGAGCCAGATATAAGCTTTTTCTTCCATTTCGATACGTTGTCTTTGTCACGTATTTTGTCACACCAACAAAAATTAGTAACTAGTACAATGCACTTGTCTAGGATATCCAGGGTCCTAGGTTCAGACCCAGCATTGCAACAAAAGCCTTTCTGCTGGATAGAGTGGCCAAGGTCTAACGTTGTAGGACTCCAGAGGATTATGTAGAGGGACTGTTGGAGAGGGATGGCCTGATGTATTGTGATGCTAATTACTACTTGCTGTCTCTGAGACTTACTCTTTTGCTTAATAAAAAGCCATCCCATCCCACCTGGGCAGGGCAAAGGAGATACGTGAGGCTTAGAGAGAGAGGAATCCTGGGAAGAAGAAAAAAAGAGAGACCACCACAAGGAGAAAGAAGAGAGACCTGAAGAGAAGAGAGGAGGCTGCCATGGGTTAGATGGAGGAGAAGCACATGGCCAGTATAGTTGGAGAATCCTGCCCAGATGAAGAACATGAGCAAGTATTTGGGATTATAGATGAGAGGTAGCTTGATAGAAATTATTGGAAGCAGATGGCATGGGATTGAGGCAGGGATCCCATGCCTGCCCCACTATGGGAGATAGTTTAGAGGATTGATATCTGCCCTGCCCCAAGTTAACTAAGGCTATTTTAAAATATAACAAGTGTCTGTGTCTTGATTGATTGCTAGCCGGGCCTATAGATAATACATGTAATTTAAAAACAATAAGGGATGAGAAACACGAGTCCAGTCTAGGATACATAGCAAACTACTATCTCAAAAAATAAACAGATGAATGAATAAACTTATACATTGCATGATTAAAATAATAGCATAACATCTTTGCTCTTAGCTAAGCTCGGAATCGTGAATATGAATTGACTACAAATGAGTGGACACATTTAATTGGCAACAAAATGATTTTAAAGCAACTCAAGTAGATAGAGATAGCTCAGCAGTTAAGAGTGCCTGCTGCTCATTCGAAGTATCTAGGTTTGGACTGGAGAGATGGCTGAGAGGTTAAGAGCACCGACTGCTCTTCCTAAAGGTCCTGAGTTCAATTCCCAGCAACCATGTAGTGGCTCATAACCATCTATAATGTAATGCAGGCCCTCTTCTGGCCTGCAGGTGTACATTCAGACAGAGCACTGTATACATAATAAATAAATAATTTTTTTTTTTTTAAGTATCTAGGTTTGATTCCTGCAGCTCACAATCATCTTAAACTCCAGTGCCCTCTTCTGATAATCTTGGGCACCAAGCACACATGTAATGCACAGACACCCATACAAAAAAAGCACTCATACACATAAAATAAAAACAAATAAATCTATATAATAATAATAATAATCAATTAATTAATTCAAGGGGAAAATCATATTCTCAAAATAACTCAATGGAATTCAGTATTTTTCAACACATTGTACATTATCATAATTACTAAATATGTGAAAATATAAATAATTAAAACTGTAGGCATGTCATGACTCCTGCCTTTGGAGGAAAAAAAACTACACAATACTGTGAAAGCTCAATGCCACTTTATGTGCCTAAGCCATACGATTTTCTTGTGATCATAATAATCTGTTTTTCTTCTATTTCAGTCCCCTGAATAAAATGTTTACTTACTATTCTTAATTTTCACAACTAATAGCTACATTAAGTCCTATAGTGATTAAGATTTCAATAGTTATCCAACCATCATCAGAATTTTGACTACTCACTTTCATAGTTCAATTAATCTAGCTATTTATGCAGTGCAGAATAAAGTCCATGTTTAAAGCAATACTCCACCTTGTGGTGATGAATGTGAAATGCATAGAAATTCTTTAGAATAAATCTGCTGACTCTGAAATAGATTGGTTTTCTCCTTTTCCTCCTTGAAATAAAAAAAGCTAGAAATACATATTTTTAAATAATTATCACTGAAAAACAAATATCATCTAATTCACAGAGAAAAAACCTTCGAGAATAAGATTCCAGGTGCAAAGACTAATTTCAATATGCATATTTTGATACAAAGTATGTTTCAACTTTATATAGAAAAGCTGGGTTAGTTTTCCCTAAAGTAAAAACAAGGCATAAACACTTTCTAAAATTTATAAAAGTCAAAATAAAACATAAAATTTATATAAATGATTTTCTATGCTATTGACTGAAACACCTTTGATAGTAAATGCATTTTACAGTGAAAAGGAACCCAGTGTCTTACATTTAAAAGGTGCCCTCAATTCTTTTAAATTTTAATTACAAAGATATTTTATTTTGAGTTTTCAAGGTTATTGAATTAGTTACATCACTTTGCTAGGATGAAATACCCTGATAAAAGCAACATAAGGGAGACCGGTTTATCTTGGCTCACCTATCCAAGATGCAATCAATCATGGTGAGGACATCCTGACTCGGGAGCTTAAGGTGCTACTGCTGTGTGTATAGTCAGGACAGAAAGATGAATGCCTGTGCTTGGCTTCCTTTCTCCTGTTTAATTCAGTCTCTGACCTCCAGCCCACGGAATGGTGCTACCCACCATCAACATGTCTTTTGATCTCTTGTAACCCAATCAAGATAAACCATGGCCAGGAGCTAATATAATCTTTATTATTCCTCATAGAAAAGGGGTCCCAGAAAGCTTGTCTTTTAGGTGATCCTAAATTCTGTTATGTTGATTATCAATATTGGCCATTAGGGATATATATATTTACATATAAACATATTAATTAAATATAATTGCAACACTTCCCTTTCTTTCTCCAAACCCTCTCAAACCTCTCATTCACTCTTAAGTTGATGACTGCTTTTTCTCTGATTATTGTTATTATATAAATGAATATACATATATGTATAACTATATAAATTCAACCTACTGAGTCTGTTCAGTGTTTAGTGTTGCTTGCATGTATGTGATTTCAAAGCTGACAACTTTTTATTGGATCATTTACAAGAACTCCTTCCTGGGAGATACTAAAATTTTCCCTCTCAGCAGTTCTTTGTCTAGCGGCAGGACCCAGTGATCTTCCCTCTTCTTCATTAGCATGTCTGTTGGTATTGTCAATGTTCAGGTCTTGTTTAGGCAGCTATGTCGCAGAACTACTGTGGGTTTAGTTTCCATGTCATTTGTAAGGGACACACTCTCACAGTAGATTGATTGAACCCCTGGGTCTTAAAATCTTTGTGTCACCTATTCTGTCATGTTCCCTGAGCCTTAGGTGCTAGAATTGGTCTGTAGATGTATCTGTTGGCTTTGGGTGCCCATAAACAGTAAATAACATCATTTTTCTCAGGGTGATTTTCTGTAACGGTCTACATTTACTGCAAAGCACCATTGATGAGGGATGACAGCTACACCCATCTGTGGGTAAAAGGATAAGTATTTAGAATGCAGTTACAAATTACACTGGACTAGTTAAGTGGCAGTAGTAGGTTCTCCACTAAAACCATGCCTTCACTATACCCAGTAGTTAGCTGGGCTTCTATTACTGGGCATGATTTCCTTCCATTTGAACAAGACTTGGGTCCAATTAGACACTTGTTGGTTACTGCCTGGAGATAAGTGCTACTACTGCACCTTTAGAAACATCTTGCCATGCTGCCCTTTATTTTTAACACGGCAAGATTTTATTTTTACTTTTTAAGGAAACTCTGTAATGTATGTTTTTCGCTCATTTTTCCCATCAGTGAAATAAAAACAAATTTAAAATGTTTATTTTACTTAGTTTTGAAGATTATAGCCCAGGCATAAGCCATAAAACCTGCTGCTTTGGAGATGTGGTGACATGGCATGCAGGGAACCTAGCAAAGCCAAGCCATTCATCTTATAGTAAAGAAGAAAAAAAGGGGCCTGGAGGGATGGCTCAGAGGTTAAGAGGACCATCTGCTCTTCCAAAGGTTCAATTCCTAGCAACCACATGGTGGTTCACAACCATCTGTAATGGGATCTGGTGACTTCTTGTGGCAGGCAGGCGTACATGTGGGCAGAATACTATATAAATAATAAATAAAGGAGGAGGAGAATGGAATGGAGAAGTGGGGCAAGCAAGGAAAGAAAAGTAGGCTAAAATAAGAAAACGGAGATTCTATTCCATCTGATGTCCACTCTCAGTACCTAGAACAACTCACTAACCCCACATTAATGGCACTGCCACATCCCAGTAGTGATATGCTAGGGACTGAGACTGTAGCACATGAACCCTTGAACTATAAGTATGTAGATACACATTGCACCAACAAATTCTTAGATTCTAACATAAAGAATATGCTAAGAAGAGACCTCTAACCATGCTTTGGGTTGCAAAATTTCCGCCATTTCCAGTGATTGCCTTTTGTTACGGATCACTTCTTGTAAGCACTGACCAATTCCTTTTCTTATTCTTGCTAAATCATTTTACAAAACAAATCGTATTACCCATACTTAAGAGACTAGGACAGGACATGGGATCAGAATTAGTCTGCCCAAACACTGGAGCTTGATTCTGCCATATTCACACCTCTGCATTGCTTTGTTTAGTTCTTCTGTTTTCATAGTGGATGCAGGTGGCTCATATATACAACAAGGCAAATTTTGCTAATTGAGTGAGGAAGTGTGATGGTTGATATTGTCAACAGACTCACCTAGGAGATGAGTGTCTGGACATGCCTGTTAGGTAGTATCTTGATTAACCTAAAGGTTGTGTAGGAAGAGCCCTTTTATTTGTGGGTGAGACCAGGGTTGGGCAGCCATCCTGAATTTGTGTTACTTGCAAAAGCAAACTGAGCCCTAGCATGCATGACTTTATTGCTCTCTTCTTCTCATTGAGAAGAATGTATAAGTAGGGGACTGAAGAGATGACTTAGCATTCTCCTGAAGGAAACAAGTTTTGTTCCCAGTACGTTGCAAGACCCATAACTACCTGTAACTCTGTCTCCAAGGACTCCTTCAGGCCTCAAATTCAGATAACCACACAGAAGTGCACTGATAACCATAGTTTGAAATAATTAAATAAATCTTAAAAATAAATATGAGTTAGACATTTAGAGCCTAATGATTCAAGAGATAAAAGGTAAGTGTCCTCCTTTTTAATTTATTATAATTTATTCCTAATACATCCTGATTGTTATCCCCTCCCTTGTATCTTCCCGTTCTCACCATCCCGCCCTCTTCTACCATATTCCCCTCCCCTAGACCTCTGTATGGGGACCTCCTCCTCCACCATCTGACCAAAGCCTATCAGGTTTCATCTAGATAGCCTGCATCCCCTTCTACTGTGTGCCCTAATGGTCTCCCTGCCAAAAGGATGTGATCAAATAGGGAGCACCAGAGTTCACATCAGAGTCAGCCCCCAATCTGCCACAACTGTGGAGAATGTGCTGTCCATTGGCTAGATCTGAACAGGAGGTCTAGGTTCTCTGCATGCATTGCCTTGGTTGGTGCAACAGTTTGCGCAGGTCCCCTGGGATCCAGATCTGCCTGTCTTGATGCTCTCCTTCTGGGATCCTGAACCTCCTTTTTTAATATATTTTATTACTTTATCCATATTACATCTCAATTGTTATCCCATCGCTTGTATCCTCCCATTCCTCCCTCCCTCCCATTTTCCCCCTACTTCCCTCTCCTATGACTGTGACTGAGGGGGACCTCCTCCCCCTGTATATGCTCATAGGGTATCAAGTCTCTTCTTGGTAGCCTGCTATCCTTCCTCTGAGTGCCAGCAGACCTCCAGGGGACGTGGTCAAATATGGGGCACCAGAGTTCATGTGAAAGTCAGACCCCACTCTCCACTCAATTGTGGAGAATGTCCTGTCCATTGGCTAGATCTGGGTCGAGGTTCGAAGTTCACTGCACGTATTGTGCTTGGCTGGTACCATAGTTTGAGCAGGACCCCTGAGCTCAGATCCACCAGTCATAATGTTCTTCTTGTATGTTTCTAGGACTCTCTGGATCCTTCCATTTCCCATTCTCCCTTGCTTCTCTCACCTAGAGTCCCAATAGGAAGTCTTCCCGTCTGTCTCACTTTCCTGATAAGTGAAGACTTTCATGGGACATGCCCCTTGGGCTAGTGTCCAGATATAAGTGAGTATATACCATTTGAGTCTTTCTGCTTCTGGGTTAACTCACTCATTATGATCATTTCTAGTTCAATCCACTTGTCCACAAAGTTTGGGAATTCCTTGTTTTTAATAGCTGAGTAGTATTCCATAGTGTAAATGTACCACAGTTTCTTTATCCATTCTTCTACTGAGGGACACTTAGGCTGTTTCCATGTTCTGGCTATTATGAATAAGGCTGCTATGAACATGGTTGAGGCTAGAAGCTTCTGTAAGGCTGGAGACACTGTCAAGAGAGCAAAGCGACAGCCTACAGACTGGGAAAAGATCTTCACCAACCCTACATCTGACAAAGGTCTAATATCCAAAATATATAAAGAACTCAAGAAATTAAACATCACCAAGCCAAATAACCCAATTGAGAAATGGGGCTCAGAATTAAACAGAGAATTCTCAACAGAGGAATATCAAATGGCTGAGAAATACTTAAAGAAATGCTCAATGTCCTTAGTCATCAGGGAAATGCAAATCAAAACAACTCTGAGATTCCCTCTCACACACATCAGAATGGTTAAGATCAAAAACTCAAGCAACACCACATGCTGGCGAGGATGTGGGGAGAGAGGAACACTCCTTCATTGCTGGTGGGAATGCAAACTAGTACAACCACTTTGGAAATCTATCTGGTGCTATCAGAAAAGTGGGAATAGGGCTTCCTCAAGACCCAGCTATTCCACTCCTTGGAATATACCCAGAAGATGCTCCAGTCCTGAACCTCTTAACTCAGAGTTAATTGGTCTTTTAAAAAGCATTAGGTCTGGGTCTATGTTATAATTCAGTGGTTCAAGTTGCCTGCCACTAACCCTGATGTCTTGAATTTTATATTTTATAAACTTAACCTGTAATCCCTTAACTTTGTGCAAATATTATTATATATACTCACTACTCACATATATCATTACATATTAAGAATCTATCTTGTTCAATTGTAGAAAATTATTTAAGGAATTTCATTGATTTTTAGCCTTAAATGTAAAACTTATAAATTTAGCCAGGATATGTAAGAATTGGCTGGTTTTTGTGTTTATATATTTACTCATCTATGCATTTAAAGCTAACATTCCCAAACCATTTTTTATCATTTCTTATCATTCCCAAAAGTGTTGTTTAATCATTTTTGTTGTTGTTGTAGTTTATAGCAAAATAATACCTGTTGGCATCAACAGAAATTTAGAAAAACAGAAACAAGTTTTTGCTTAAGACAGCCAGGGATCTATGGGGTGACTCCAGCTAAGAGCTCTATCTGTGGGGGATGTGGTACCTGAAGCAGCCATCTCCTGTTACCAGACAAGACTTCCAGAGGAAGGGTAGGGATACCAACCCAGTCATAAAACCTTCAACATACAATTTGTCCTGCCAACATGATGTGCAGGGGTAAAAGATGGAATAGAATTTGAGGGAAAAGCCAACAAATGACTGGCCCCAATTTGAGATCTATGCCATGAGAGAGAGCTTGCCTCTGACACTATTAATGATATTCTGCTACACTTGTAGTCAGGAACCTAGCATAACTGCAATCAGAGAGGATAAAAACTGATGTGAGACACACACAAATAAACATTAGGTGGACCTTGGGGAATCCTGTGGAAGAGGGGGAGGAAGGATTGAAGGAGCCAGGAGGGTCAAGGACACCACAAAAAAAACCTACAGAATCAACTAACCTGGGCCCATAGGGGTTCGTAGAGACTGAACTGCCAGCCAGAGAGCATGCATGGGACTGACTTAGGCCCTCTGTACACATGTGACAGTTGTGCAACTGTGTCCTCATGTGGGGCTTCTAAAGCAGGATCGGGCTTTTACAACTTTTATGCCTCCTTGTCTGCATAGATCCCTGAACCTTGAGAAGAAGGGTTTGATGAAGATATCTCATTTAGGACTGAGTGCTCCAAGGTGACACTCTATTTCTTTTCTCTCTCTCTCTCTCTCTCTCTCTCTCTCTCTCTCTCTCTCTCTCTTTCTCTCTCTCTTTCTCTCTGTCTGTCTCTCTGTCTCTCTCTCTCCACATTGTCCAGTTCTGGATCTCTATGTGAAAACATGACCTTAAAAGTATAATTCATATAAAAATGAAAAAAATAAAACATATTTATATGAAGTATACAATTAAAACCAGAGAAGAGGAAAATAACAAATGCAATGGATAGGCAAATGAAATACCACAAGTATAAGACAGGTATTGTTAGTGTGGATACAAAATAAGACCCAACTTATGCTGTCTATAAGAAACTCACTTTAAACATAAAAACGGAGTTAAGAGGAAAGAAATAAGGAATATCATGTTATTGCTTATGCAAAGAAAACTAAGGTAGCTGTGTTGATTTAATGCAAAGAGGATTCAAAAAAAAGAAAACCTTCCAGAAAAAAAGGGGGATGAATCATATATTGATAAGGAAATTACTTCTCTCAGAAGATACAGTAATCTTAATCATGTATACACCAAACCGAAGTCTCTTCAAATCATCTGAGACCTAGTATAAAGATCCATTCAATGAGTCATTGGACATTACATTTATGAATACCCAATGTATTTCAAAAACTGACAAAAGACACAAAAACTAAAAAAATAATAATAATAATACAAATTAATTGAAATATAAAATACCACCTTGACAATGTGTAGGCTACGGTTCATGTAGTATTTACAGGAATTTTATAGCAAAGATTACTCACATTAAAAAGAAATAAAAAACCAGTAACATAACTTTCCACTTTGGGAAATGAAAAAAAAACTTAGCCTAATATAAAAACAGTAAATAAAATTAGAGCTAAAATCAGTGTAGTTTATAAATATGAAAATACAAACTGAACTTTTTATTTTGAAGATGGTAATAAGTTCCATATACCACTAACTTTGAATAGAAAAAGTCAGACATAATCAACATCAGAAATCCAAGCAGCACCACCACCATAGATCTCACAGTGTTACATAAGAATAACTTTATCCCAGGAAGAATTATGTGTCCACAGCTTAGACAATTAGAATAAATTCCTTGAAAAGCATTAACTAAGAAAACTCATTTGAGAGCAACATTTAATTGTAAAAATGCTAACATCCCTAAGAATATAACTAATTATTAATAACTTTCTAAAAGATAACCCCTGCTGTGGGTGGTTTTCCTTGTGGAATTTAACAAATTCTAAAATCTCTTAGGGAAAAAAAGTAAGCAGAATCAACTATTCATAATTTATTCCATGAAGTCAATACTACTCTAAATTTAAAATTGGGTCAAATGCATTTCATCATAATAAAAAAATCTATAAAACTCATCTCCATAAACACACCCACAGGAGCCTACGGTTGAGTATTGCTCCTCTTGTGTCTCTGTCTGCACACAGTACACATTCTTAAGGTCTCAGTCTGAGTGTACATCTTGGTCAAAAATGGGAAACTACTTATTCCAAGCATATTCATTTCTAGTTTCCCTCCCCAGTGTATTTGCTGGAAAAAAAAAAAAAACCAAAATCACTACTACATCTAAATTTTTAATTACTCTTTTATACACAAAAAGGCCTTTAATTTTAAATGGCTCTCTATACCAATCATGCCACGTTAACAAGTTCTTGAATCCTATTGTGTAGTAATTTTGGTTGTGGTGAAAGTAGCAGCCCAAACAAGTATTCTGGCATTCACTCTCGCTGCTCTTAGCCAGAGCGAAGAACTTCCAGGCAGTCTGACTGTTGCTTCATGGAAGCCAAAAGCATTCACTACCGTGTTCACAGGTAAATCCCCTCCCTGCCTTTGAGAAACTAGTTAATACTTCTTCAAAAGATTAGTAATTTTAAATTTTAACCCAAGAAAATATAAGTCAATATTGATACATATTGTCTGAACTACAAGCATAGGAAAAATAAACAGCATGCACTCACTAAATCTAAGAAATATTAAAGTAGAAGGATAAAGCCTTTATATAAGTACTAAGCCTCTCCCAAGCTAGATGTGTTACTTTCCAAACAGACCTACTATCACATACAGAAATACTCCAAAGCCTTTCACAAAAACAGCAGCAAAACTTTCAGAGGCTACAGATTCCATGCTCACATCTGCAGTATCCTCTCATGGCACCAGGCCTTCTCTGTCCTCCTCTTGTTTCTTTGAGAAGTTTGTGTTGATGTTGGTGGTGGTGGTGGTGGTGGGTAGTGGTGGGTGGTGGTGGGTGATAGTGGTAGTGGTGGTAGGTGGTGATATGTGGCAGTGGTGGTGGTGGGTGATAGTGGTGGTGGGTGGTGATGGTTTGTAGAGTGATGGTGGTAGTAGTGGTGGTAGGTGGTGATGGGTTGGTAGTGGTGGTGGGTGGTAGTGGTAGTGGGTGATAGTGGTGGTGGTGGGTGGTGGTGGGTGGTGGGTGGTGGGTTGTAGTGGTGGTGGTGGTAGTGGTAGTGGGTGGTGGTAGGTGGTAGTGGTGGTGGTAGGTGGTAGTGGTGGGTGGTGGTGGTAGTGGGTGGTGGGTGGTGGTGGTGGTGGGTAGTGGTGTTTTTATTTGTTTTTTGAACTTTTTGTCAAGTGCTACACACAAAGGTCAAGTGATTATCCAAGTCATTTTTCTGCCAAGAAGTCTGGAAGGTGTTTGCTTTCTCCTTCTCTCCCTCAGTGCTGACCTGCCATGGGTTGCAGTAACCAGATTCCCTGGCCTTGACCTCATATTCCCTTAGTTCTGCTGTGTTTCAACCTGGGCTGCTCTGACTACTGTCAAATCTGGTTCTTTTGACTGAGGAGCCTCTGACTCGTGAGCAGCCAGCTTCTTGGCTGGCACCTGGCTCCCTTCCCAGTGGATGGTGTGACTCAGTGGATAAGCTCAGCATATTTATTTTCAATGTGGTAATGTTGCTGAAGGTGGTCAGGTATATCCTGAGCTCACTCTTGTCTCATATTTCTAAGATTAAAAGAGAGTGAGACAGACAGGCATAAGTTAAGAGGAAGATGAGTTTCTCAGCAAAATTATATCACATTCCAAATTTGTTAATAATTTAACTGTCATATGTTCACAAAACAATTGTAAGTTCACAGCTTTTTGCTTATAAGCAGAAAAAACTAATCCAAATAAAGAGAAATTTCTTGTACATTAATCTGCAAATAAAACACAGGATAGGAATATCTTATCAAATGTGTTAACACTAGTGACTATGAGTTTTAAAATTATTTCTATTATTTATACTTCTCATTACTTAAGTACTTTTATGCAAATAGTTAAATTAATGGGCAGAATATTAGGAAAGATGAAAAGTCTAGACAATTTAAAGGTATTATCTTATATGTGCTATAATTAAATTTTTATTAAGAAATAATAAAAATATTAAAAGTTAGGGCACGGGGCCTTGAAGAAATTATCGGGACCCTGGCCCATCCCCAGCCAAACTGAGGTAAGGAGACCTTCTCTCTGCGGTACCTTCCATGAAGGTTGGCCTTACCACAGGCCTGCGAACAATAGAGCCCTCTTGCCATGGACTGAAAGCCACAAATTCATGAACTAGAAGAGATTTGTCTTGGGTGTTTTGTCATAGTAACTGAAAGGTAACAGATAACTGATAATGAAAAATGAATTAGTGTCTGTGATTATATCTGATAATAGGATTCACAAGCTTGTGGGGTTCGCTGGGAAATTTTGAAGCATTTGGAGAAGTAGGCACAATGCCTTAGCAGACAATTCTAGTGAAGGGCTCTCATCAGATTATTGGCAGGAATGTGAGCAGAAAAGGTCAAGCTGAGGCGGATAGAAACACAACTGCAAGCTCTCTTGGGAACTGGGCTAGAGAGCCTTGAGGTCACACTGTAGCACAATCTTTTGTCAGTGCCCTAAGACATTACATGAGGCTAGGTTTAAAGGCAACCTGGATAAAGGCGACATAGATAATATGCTCAAGTGATGAGGAGCAAGCTCATGAGTTCTGAACCCCAGACAAAGAACTAAATCCAAAGCCATTCATGTTTAAAGTTTTAGAGAGATCAGGGATACAAGGCACTTTCCTCAATATAATAAAGGCTATATACAGCAAGCCAATAGCCAAAATCAAAGTAAATGGTGAGATACTCAAGGAAATTCCTCTAAAATCGGAAACAAGGCAAGGCTGCCCACTCTCTCCATATCTCTTCAATATAGTACTCGAAGTTCTAGCCAGAGCAATAAGACAACAAAAGGAGATTAAGGGTATCCAAATGGGAAAGGAGGAAGTCAAATTATCCCTATTTGCAGATGATATGATAGTGTACATAAGTGACCCTCAAAATTCCACCAGAGAACTCCTACAGCTGATAAACACTTTAAGCAATTTGGCTGGATACAAAATTAACTCAAAAAAGTCTGTAGCCTTCCTGTACACAAATGACAAGCTTGCAGAGGAAGATATTAGGAAAGCCATACCCTTCACATTAGCCACAAGAAATAAAAAATATCTAGGAGTTACTCTAACTAAGCAAGTGAAGGACTTGTTTGAAAATAATTTCAAAACTCTGAAGAAGGAGATTGAAGATGACATGAGAAGATGGAAGGATCTTCCTTGCTCATGGATAGGGAGAATTAACATAGTAAAAATGGCCATCCTACCAAAAGCAATCTACAGATTCAATGCAATCCCTATTAAAATACCTACACAATTTTTTAAAGACATTGAAAGTTCAATTCTGAACTTCATATGGAAAAACAAAAAACCCAGAATAGCAAAAACGATCTTGTACAATAAAAGGTGCTGTGGAGGAATCTCCATACCTGATTTCAAATTGTACTATAAAGCAATTGTAATTAAAAC
>OU015742.1:131297459-131386496 GCA_907169655.1 Acomys percivali | reverse complement strand
TGTGTGTGTGTGTGTGTGTGTGTGTGTGTGTGTGTGTGTGTGTGTGTAAATGCTGGCGTGGTAACCTATATGTCAAGCATGGAAGCCAAAGCTTGACATGGAGCTTCCCCCCCCCTCACTGTTTATGAGACAGGGACTCTACACTTTGCCACTTTGTCAGAACATTATCCAAAGAATGACCCATGGTGAGCAATGTCTTGTGGAAGCTGTGGAGAGAGGTTCCAGAGAAAAAGACAGAGGGCCTTTTACCTCAAGTGCAGTTTGTTCCTCAGATTGTTCTTGGACTTGATTTTGTGCCTCTTGTGACAAACTTTTACATTCAAATTATACAAACAAACAAAATATACGTTTGTTCTTGTTGGATGTCAGAACATGGCAATAGAACCCAATCTTGTCAGTGTACCCTGAATCTGGATATGGCCTCCTGCCTTGCTTTTGTGCTTTCCAAAATAGAATCTATACAATGTGCCAGACAATTGTGTTTCTATTGCTCTTTCCTGAGAAGGTTCTGGGAAAGGACTGCTCTGTCACTATTCAGCATATGCTTACTGACATTTATTTACATGCTTCTCTGATCATGGTGTTTTTTTCTGAACTCGGCCTTCCTTGGATCATTGCTTCCTTTCTTTTATTTGTGTATAAAAGATATGAAGGCTGGACAGAGCCAGACACATCATGGTGAGTTCGAGGCCAGCCTGGTCTACAAAGTGAGGCCAGGACTACAAAAGAAACCCTGTCTCAAAAAAAAAAAAACTGAAACTGAAGTAAAGTTGTCTACAGCATTAGTCTGTAGTCTTTCCCATTCTTCCAGGTTCTCAGATGCCAGGTCTCCAAGACACAGACTTGCACAGGTGGACAAAAGTCGACACCATACCAGCTATACTGGCTGCACTGGACCTGCCTGCCCGTGACTCCTGTGCTGTGCTGTTTGTACAGATGCTCCCAGCTTTTACATGAGTGCTGGGGGCCTGCACACAGGTGTTCCTCTGTGCACAGTAACCACTCCACTCATTGTGCTCTATCTCCCTCCCTCTTTTTCTTTTTAAGTCTTAGGGTTAGTCAAGGTTTACATTATAAGAAACACATAGAGCAAAACAACTGCCAAAATGTTCACTAACGCCCATGTCATAAATTTACTTACTGGATGTTAGTCCTTGTCTTGGGGTTTCTATTGCTTTGAAAAGACACCATGACCACGGCAACTCTTATAAAGGAGAACATGTCATTGGGACTCATTGGGACTGGTTACAGTTCAGAGGTTTAGTCCATTATCATCGTGTTAGGAAGCATGGTGGCAGGCAAGCAGACATGGTGCTGGAGAAGGAATGGAGAGTTCTACATCCAGACTGTGGGCAACAAGAGGAGGCAGACACACTGGGCCTGGGTTGAGCATCTGAAACCTCAAAGCCCACACCAGTGACACTTTCTCCTACAAGGCCACACCTACTCCAGCAAGGCTATATCTCTTAATCGTGCCATTCCTTATTGGTCTATGGGGAACATTTTTATTCAAACTATCATAGTCCTGAGATACAGTAAGTATTGGGATTGACTTTTCAACAGTGTCTTAATGTAGCAAGTGATGCATAGAAGTATAAACTTCATTTATTATGAAACATGCAAGTTACTCTTCACTTAAGGTAGCATACACTTCTCTAACACTATTTACTAATCTCATTAATGATTACTATTTAAACCTTCGTTCACTTTCTCCTTTGTCCATGTAAACAAAGGTTGTCTGGTTTTGGTTTGAGTTTCTAAAAAAAACTAATCACAGGGTGATGACATATTTTGGGCTCTTTAAGAAGTGTACTAAATGTTTTATAAACTAATGCTATAGACATTTCCAGGTGTATCCAAAACCTGTGAGAAAGGGTGACGTAACAAGCTTTCTGAATATGAGTCATGACTCCCCAACACAGACAAAGGTCCTGCCCTTTAACTTTGGCAACTTCCCACTTCCTTTGTACTCATTAGCAGCCCTAAGGCAAGCCCTTTTGCCCTGTCTTACACCCACTACTACAATGCTCCCTCTAGCTTGTCACGGAGGTAGCAGCAGTCTGTAGCTTGCCACATCTGGATATGTGAGCCAAAATAAACTGCTCTCTTTCTCTGCTTGATTATCTGAACTATTTTATCACAGAGACAAAAATGAACCTTAAAGGCATGGTTGCTCCGCTGGCAAGTATTTTCTCAAGATCTTTCTGAAAACATCTCAGTCCACATCCTTGGTCACGCATCTTCCTTGAGTGTTCCTCTGACATCACCAATAAATGTGGCTTTAGCTCTTCCTTCATTTAAAATTGTTCCGATGGACCTCGCTATTCTGATTTATCTTCTGCCTCTTTTTTCTTTAACATTTATCATCTAGTTCACTTCCGTTTGCATTTTCCACCCATTTCTGCTACTAAAATATCAATAGTCACTACTAAGCAATTTTTTTCTGTGTTTCCTGATATAATTCTAGTACTCAGATCAAGAGTTTAAAACATAGTAGCCATCCAGTAAATGTTGGTTGTATGAATTAATGTATCGGGGGTGGGGAGGGAGCGAAATGAAAGATATGTGCCGATGCTGGTGGGAGGGCTTCTTAATGTGAGGGCATATTTACATTCTTACAAAATCACTAGCACTTTCCAGAGCTGGCTAAGTCTGACTGTAAGCCACTGTGTGGCAACAAATAGGATATGAGCATGAAACCAAACAGACAGAAAACAAACTTTAGTTAAAAACTCAAACACAAAAAAATACTCAAGCCCTCTAATTCTATCAGCATTAGAAAGATGCTCTGTGGAAAAACTGGTAGAAACTCTTTACCAATGGTTTGTAGAACCAGAAAATTCTTGTCCTTCAGGTTTGAACAGTTGCTTTTACGATTTCAGAAATTTTAATTCCTCAACTCTACTTGAAAAGATTACAAATCTGCTCTGTAATATACATAGATTAGTCTTGCTATTTCTGTCTGCATTGAATAATACTAGCTAATGGGATTATGGTTATAGTTGTAACAGATGAATAAGTATTCACACCGAAACTACAGATGAAAGTGTTACATTTCTTTTTTTAAAAAAAATGGTTTTTTTATTTATTTATAGTTATGTCATAATAATCAATTTGCAGGCAAATGGATAGAACTAGAAAAGATCATCCTAAGTGAGGTAACCCAGACCCACATAGCCACCCATGGTAATAATAGCCACTTATAAGTGGATATTAGCCCAACATAGACATCCTCTGAGAGACTCCATCCAGCGGGGGGTCGGGACAGATGCTGGGACTCGCGGCTGGACTCTGGGCGGAGTGATAAGGGAAGAGTCGGGGGAGGACCCAGGGGGTCCAGGAGCCCCACAAGGAGACCATCCAAGCCAGTGGATCTGGACCCAGGGGGCCTGCACAAACCGTATCACCCACCAAAAACAATGCACGCAGTAAACCTAGACCTCCTGTTCAGATCTAGCCAATGGACAGCTCATTCTCCATGGTTGTGGGAAGAGCAGGGACTGCCTCTGACATGAACTCTGGTGCCTCTTATTTTATCACTTCCCTTTGGTGGGGAGGCCCAACGGGCACACAAAGGGGAAGCAGGCTATCTGGATAAGACCTGATAGGCTGTAGCCATATGGTGGGGGAGGAAGTCCCCTCCTGGCCTAGGCTTAGGGGAGGGGAATAGGGCAGAAGAAGGAGGGAGGGTGGGAATGGGAAGACACAAGTGAGAGACAACAAATGGGATGTAATATGAATTATAATACATTTTTAAATATTTTAAAGGTTTATTTATTTACTGTTAGGTATACAGTACTCTGCTAGCATGTACACCCACATGCCAGAAGAGGGCATCAGATCACACTTGGAAAGATGTTTGTGAGCCACCATGTGGTTGCTGGGAATCGAACTCAGGACCTCTGGAAGAGCAGTCACTGCTCTTAACCTCTGGGCTGTCTCTCCAGCCCCTGCATTTCTTAATTTCTTTAAAAAGAAAATAATGTGTCATAGTCTTTCCTGCTCTCCTTACCGCCCCCCCACCCCATCACAAGCCCACTTCTTCACTGGAAGTATTCATTTCAGAGACCAAGGAGGATCTCTACCATTTGTTTTTAATATATACTGGTTGTACAGGTTTCTTCATATCTTGAAGTAAGTTAAACTTAGACGAAGATCCGCCTAAGAAAAGAAGCCATATTAGGCTGTGAGCATGCAGGACTTTCTCAGTGTGACTGGTGGACTGGTAAAATACACAGTAGAGAAGCTCCAGCCTTGGGGTGGATGAGCACACGGCCTCCCTTGGCTTTGGCTTAATCCACTTACTGCACCCACCCACGACCCAGCCTCCTTGGCAGTCCACTTTGTTTTTCTCAAAGGAAGCAATGGTGTTCCAGAAGGACAAGCTCTAGTCTCTGGGGAGACGCCAACCCTTGGATGGGAAGTCTGGAACAAATCCTGCTGCCTCGGAGCTCATGAGCAATTTAAAAACTAAATAGCTTCCTGCCTTGGTTTTTAGTTTATTGTTTCTGAAAGGAGGAAATGGATGAGCCATGCTTGTCAAACAATAAAATAAAATTTTCTAGAACTGAACAAATGTGTAAGCACCTCCCTGAAATACACACACACAAAGACACATTGTGTGTGTGTGTGTGTGTGTGTGTGTGTGTGTGTGTGTGTGTGTGTGTGTGTGTGTGTGTGCGTGCGCGCACTAATCCACAAAAAAAAATTTCTTTGGGTTACTAAAATGAGAATATATGCCTTTTTGAAATTGATATTCCCAGACTGATGGATAAATTTAGCCACCACTTCAGCTTGAGACTTGCTGATAGGCCCAGGCACTAAAGTCTTTCTTAGGGCCATTCTCTATCCACATATACTGTGAGGTTATTACTCCTAATTCGTTAACAAATGATGTAAGTCTACAGAGAAAGAAAGAAAAATACACAAAGAAAATGTTCAAGTGTTCGTTAGGATGAATTGTAGTGTTTCTTCTGGTCTTAACGTCACCTTTCACATATCTGTTAGTTAACAATGAGCTGCCTGCTGCTCAACGGTTTTCCTTCGTTTTAGATTTTTTTTTGCTTTTATCCCCTTTCATAAACTTTGTATGAGGCTGCGACGACATCATTAATACCGGGAGTGGAACCATTCCACCCAGGACTCTGTTAGGACTGAGCCCAAAGCACCAATGTCCCTGTGGTTGGGCCTTAAAGTGACTTTGAGGCATTCCCAGGAAAGACTGAGTCCGGGGCTCTGGATGCTTCCCGGAAACGTGTGCTTTTCATGGCTCCAGCTGCTTCTTCGTTCAGAATTCCTGCACAGGCCTGACGTTTTACCACACATCTTGTGCCTATTTGCTTACATTTTTTGTTTCTTACCATAATAAGTTCCTGTGGGTTTTGTTTGGCAACAAATCATTCTAAATCTTTAAAAAAAAAAAAAAAGGATTACATGGAAGTAAGTAAGTGCGTTGTTTTGTGTGTGTGTGTAAAATTCTTATTTGTTCAAAAAGAAAGAAAGAAAGTCAGTCTGAGTGGAAATGTTCATTTGATGCAATAAGAGAATCCAGCTCTGAAAAAGAAACAGCCCAAATAGGTGTTGTGTAATATCGGCTTTTGACTTCAGAGAAGAGAATGGGAGCTTTTTCTCATTTTAAAGGCTTAAGAGGATCTCATCTCAGAGGACGGATTATTTGGACTCCTTAGCTCCATCCCAAAAAGGTCAGAACCAAGATCTGCCTGCTGGAGTTCGTCTGTGAAGGCATACCTTTGCACCCTAGACATTCTTTGCACAGTATTATGATCTAGCAGTACAGTGGTTGGAGGTTACAGGAGAATGTATAAACTTAATGGTCTGGTTAAGAATAGAAATTGTTCGTGCAGAGTGTGCTGAGTGGGGGAGGGGCGCGGCGGCACATCGTGTGGCCAGCCAAGTATTCATGCTGAGGATTCAAAAGTACCTGGATCCTATATGTTCCTGCTTTCACAGAGGAGGAGATTTTAATTTATGATCTGCAAAAGCACAACTGGAGACTGACTAGGAATTCAAATATCATCAGTTTCATTACGTCTCTGGCCCCACTGTCTTGATTCTGCCATTCCATATGGCAGCCCAAACTGTCACCCTCACCAGTGGATCTTACAGCACTTAGTGATCTATGTCAGTCAAATCTTCTGAGGGGCAGAAACATAGACATGCAAAATCCCATTAGGTAAAATGCCTATGAGAGACCTTAGGTATGCTAGATAATTTGGCATGCCACAATGTAAGTTTGACTCTGAAGGAGACTAAGAGGGAAGAGCATCCTATGATGCTGTGTAACCTACAGGTGGTTTTGGTTAGAGAGTTACTTACGAGTTAGGAGTTATTTCTCAGGTCAGTCTGGTCATTAGAGGAGCCTTCATATCTGCTTTAGCAGCGGAACAATGTCTAGGAGCAAGGGTCAGGGGCAGTCTCGATGGAAATGCATATTACAGACAGTAGCAGTTGAGACCAACTTCAAAGGTCTGTGAAGTGCATTCCCACAGCAGTTGAAGGAATTAAGAAGGAAGAGCATAAGCTACAAGATCAAAGTCAGCCCTTTCAAAGCTTTCCTTTTTTTCTCCCACCTGGCCATTTCAAAACCCATGATTTGTGGGATGGGGTCACAGGGAAATGCAAGACTGGGTCTAGTAATTTCATGCCCCATGGTGAATCCAGGTAGTGGACGAGAGATGGTTTCTCAAAACTAACAGATATCCACCAGCATATAATATACATATAAACATACAAATGTTTGTAATAGAGTGACATGGTGTGTATTTTACAGAATACACCTATTTTCTATTTTTGTTTTTCTTGCTACTAGAGGTTGAACTTAGGGCCTTGAACATGCCAGGCAGAAATTCCACCACTTGCATTCCTAACACTCGGACTTTTTTTTGACACAGGATTTTGCTAAATTTTCAAGGTTAGACTTTAGCTCACCCAAGTATTGAACTTGCAATCCTCCTGCCTCAGTATCCTGGGTAGATGTAATCACAGGCTTGTCACCAGATCTATCTAATCTTCTATTTCTAAAACAATGGAAAACTTCATAAATAAACAAATGACTTAAAGACAACTTTTCTAACAATAAGCACATAAAAAGTTACATTTTCAAGCAGTTTTATAAAAATAAGACATTAGTGTGTCATTTCATATTAAAGCAAAATAATGGATTCTATAATTATAAGAATCTATGTGGAATATACTGCCTGCGTTTGAGGTGATACTGAGAGAAAATATGTCACAATTTTTTTTCACATCTTATGAGCAGAAGAGCTCATGGCTTTTGTTCCAAACTAACTTTGCCAGGATATTAATATGTTTAAAACTTTGGAAAATAGAAATATTGCCTCTTCTATAACAAAGGCTAATAATTGTCTGGAGGCAGTGTTTGGGAAGGTATGTTTAATTTTCATCACTAGGACAGAATACCTGGCCAAAACAATTTAAAGGGTGAAAGGTTTATTTTGGCTTAGTTTTAGTCCTTGGTCAGCAGCTTCACTGTTTCTGGGCCATGGTGAGGTAGAATATGATGGAAAGGCATGGAGAAGGTTGACTACATCAGATAGCCAGAAAGCAGAGAAACTATGGGGTGGAAACAAGATCCATCATCATTCCAAGGCATGCTGCAGAACACAATTCTTCCACCTAGACTCCATTCCCATCACTATACTGTGCAGTTATTAACATATGAGCCCACTGATTAGGCCATAATTCAGCTACCTTTCAATGATTCGGTCTACCAGGTGGGAACCAAGGCTTAAACACAAGAGCTTTCAGAGGGAAAATTCACATTTACAAACCCCAACACTCATGATGTTTGCAGCATACATGAATACTGGTTCCTGTGGTTTAGGACCACCAAGTCCTGGCCCCAGTCTGAGGCAGGATTGGATAAAGCCTTTAAGAAGTGGTATCTCAAACTTAGGGAATTCTGGCTATGGAAAATCTAGATAAGCAAACATGCCAGGCAATTGTGCTTAAATCGGTCTGTTATGAAAAAGTTCTGGGAAAGTGCTGTGTCGATATATAGCATGTTCACGTTTTTATAACCAAGTTTTTCTGAACTCAAACCATTTTCCTTAGGTCATTGCTTTCTTTGTTACATCTGTATGTAAAAGTACATTAAAGCAGAAGTAATGTTGTGTAGTGGAAAAAGACGTGGTATCTACCTGCCGCTAGAGACATTGCAAGTGTGGCTGCTATGTCACACGTGCATCAGTAGGTGGCAGAGAGGAGAGCGTGTGGACACAAGTGTTCTGACCTGTGAACATCTGAAGGACTAGTAGCCTAATATTCCCTGAAAAAAAAAATCAAGCCTGTTGCGTGTAAAGGGAGGGGGAGCAAGCCAGAGACTAGAATAACCTCACCTGGGACCCCGAGCCCAGGTGGAAGTGAGCCCAAGAAAGAAGATACCTCCCCCACTCTTACTATGGGGCCAGACACGGAGCCAGCCTGATGATTACAACCAGTCCAGTGCTTCTGCTTGGGGCAGAAGGAAGTAGATCATGCCATGCCTGAAATGACCCCTTCCTGACGCCATAATACACAAGCAGGACATAGCATTCTTAAGACCTTTTCTGAGATGACTGCAGACACTTAGAGACACTGAGCACCACTAAGAGGAGCAAACAACTGATGGGGAAATGGAAGAGAATGAGAAACAGAAAGATGTGGGCACCATAAAAAGAGACAGAACTGAAGACTCGAGAGAGGTGAGAAATAGGCTCATGTGAGTGTCTGGTGATGCCACCTGGGACCATAGTGGGGTCCTAGCCTGTGCCACCATGGGGGGGGCACATCTGGGTCTGTGGCTCTGCAGCAGCAAGGGTCTGTTACCACCAAAGGCCAGGAGGACAGATGTCCCTGGTCTGGGGTGCTACCTGGGGACACATTGATGTCTGAGGGCTGTGAAGTGTTGTCTCCACCTCTCACTTAGGCATTATGGGAGAGATGGCCCTGGAAGGAAGCACAGAAGGAAGAGAGATGACCCCAACTCTAGCCAGCTGCAGTACTCAGGAAAGCAGGCCCCACTCATTGTGGGTGAGCTGTCCCAAGAATATGAATGTGGGAGAGCTGGCCCTACCACTTGTCCCCCGTGCAGGGCTGTGAATGATGGAAAGATACCCTCCTCTCCCAACTCCCCTCACCACCTGTGGTGGGCAGGTGACCTGGCCCTAGGGTCATAAAAGCAAGAGCACTGGCCCTACACCTTACCAGCTGTAGCACTTCGGAGAGCAGACCCTGCCCCTCACCTGGGCCCACAGTAGACCTGACCCTGGTGGTGGGAGCACGTGTGAGTTGTCTCTGCCACTTGTTTGCTGTGCAGTGACATGGGCCAAAGATATATGCACCCTTTATCATCCTACAGCAAACAAGAAAGCTGGCTCTGAGGTTATCCAATCTAAATAGCTTGGCCCTGCCCCTCACCTGTTGCAGCATTTGAGAGAGCAGGCCCAGCACCCCACCTGGGCAGCACAGAAGAGCTTACCCTGGATGCAGGGACTGCAGGTGAGCCAGCCCTGGCAGTGTGAGTGTGGCAGAGCCAGCCCTGCCTCTTGTCTGCTGTACTGTGGCATCTGAGAGGGATCCTGGGCAGCAAGATAGAGCTGGGCCTGGTTGCAGAGACTGAGGGTGAGCCATCCCCGAAAGAATGAGAGCAGGAGAGCTGGTAGGCTGACCAGCTTGGATGCCTCTCAAACCCAAATTTAGGGCTTTGTGTTGGCCCACCCCATCTGCCCCAGGATTAAACTGCTGGAGGGAGGTGGTTCTGCAGATCCAGAGCTCCAAGGTCTCCATGACACAGGGCAGCAGCGGGATGTCTGAGAGGAGTACCAGTGAGGTTCCAATATTGGTGGAGCCAGAGGTCTCCTACTAGACCAACCATTTATTGTGGTGAACTGAAGTGGAAGTTTCCAGTTTCTTTAAAAACTCAGTTGTATCATGTGATGTTTTTCTGGAAGCTGTCTTGTGAGAGGGTGTGTAGTGTTAACAAAGAATATAAATAGAACCCCACAGACAGTGAGGTAACACTTTTGCATTGCTGCACAGTTATACACTTCCCTGGTCTCCATTTCGCTGACAGAAACATTACAGAGAATTTCTTGAGGTACTCCGGCTGATTCCGGCAGCTTCTGCTGACTTGTGCTGACTTGGCAGAGCCTTGCCATTTCTGTTGGATCTTGCCACTGCTATGGATTTGTGTTGCTATTTGGTGTATACTATTTACTGGACTGCTGGTATCCTGACAGCGCAAAGTGGAATTGGCCCAAAGAACTATGTCTAAATTGGTCTACAAGCCCTTTTTCCTATTAACATTCTTTCTTCTCTTCCTCTGGTCAGTGGGTTAGAAGTGAGGCTGAAGTGTTTAAGAAGCCTAAATAAAGCAGGTTTTGAAAAAAATCTAAGCCTACAGGTGGTGCCTAGCCATGGCTTAGGCATAATGAATAACTTAACTTTGTTTCTAATGTAGTAAAGGAATCAGCAGATTTTGTACATTGTTTTGATCAAATTTACCACCCTCCAATTCAGTCCTCTTCTGTACCAAAGTGGTAAAGAACAAACAAATACAACAAAATCCATCAAGTTCTTTTGTGCTGACCACATTAAATTACGTTTGTGTGCATCTACCAGTGTGCGTAGACCTACAAGAGGCCAATCCCTTCAAGAAAAACTTGGTCTTTCCCAGAAGCTATCAATTCCCAATAGCTATCAGCTATGGGTGGGATTTTATGTACAATTTCCCTCTACATGCTGGGAATTTGTCTGCCTTATTGCACAGATCTTGTAAATACTGTCAAAACTACCCTGAGTTTATATGTGCAACTTTCCTGTTGTGTCTAGAAAGCATTGTATCTGTGTGTCCACCCACTGTTCCAGCCCTTACAATCTTTCCATCTGCTCTTTCTCGATGAACCCTGAGATTTGGAGGGAAGGACGTGAAAGAGGGCTGAACCATAGTTTCTCATTGCCTGAATCTTGACCATTTGTGAATCTCTCTGCTTATCACTATCTGTTTCAAAAAGCTGTGGTGAGGGATGAGAGGTGCACTCAGGTATGGGTATAATGATAAAAATTTAGCAGTCAGCTTAATACTGTGTCCATTTAGCAGAATAGCATGGTAAGCTCTCTTTCAGGTCGGCTGATGATCTCTCTAGCTACATATCCTTGGTCCTAATAACAGTGCTAGGTTTTAGTTTAATCTTGTGGAGATGGCCTTAAATCAGAAAGTGATTGGTTTCTCCCATGACCTTTATAGCACTATTGTGCCAATTTACATGTCTTTCCAGATCTGTTATGGTAGCTTGCAGTGTTCATACCTAGGTAAGATTGTGTGTGTGTGTGTGTGTGTGTGTGTGTGTGTATGGTAATGTATGTAGCACCTTCCAGCACTGTAAAAGCTGATCAGCATGGGTGGAGCCTCCAAGTCAGTATCAGTATGACTCTTCTGTGTTCTATGACTCCAGTATGTGGCATCTACAGCAGTGGAGTCTCCTATCAACTTCTCAAGGGTAACAGAAAACATTAGCAATAGTCCATAATATTACAGAGTCTCTGAGATCTCAATGGTAAAAATTTCACTATGGATATTCAGAGTCATTCATTGGCTTGTGGGACTCATTGTAAGGTAATTCCATTTATAAACTCTTTCTCTCTCAATTTACATGTATATGTGTGTATGTATGTATGTAATATTTATGTGATTACTAGGAACTAAAGATGTTTTTCTTGTAGCTTATGTGTTGGTGGTACTAAGATGCCAATGTCTCATGTGAAAAGTAAATTTTAGGAGTGTGTGAGTTGTAATAGATATTTAATCACATAATAAAGATGCTCTCCCAAAAGAAATGCAAGCAATTATAAAAGACACTAATAAGAATGTGTAACTGATATTTAAAAGACTTCTAAGTAAGATGATATTATCTATGGTGTCTAGTAGGGTATGGGATAGGTATATCAACTTAAAAATACACATGTTTATGTATATATTTAAAGAAGTTTCTACAGTCGATTTCTATATGATTTTTCCAAAAGGCTATATGGTTAGTATCCCTCTCCATGTCCCTTCATTTAGCCTGTCCTCTCATCTGCCACCTCAGTTTATCCCTTCCTGTTCCTTTACTCTCTTTACACTGTATACCACCATGTTCTTTCCAGAACTACAATAGTACAAGCATTAAAACCAGCAATTGAAAAATGGAAAGTTATGAAGCTAAAAAGCATCTGTACAAGAAAGGGCACCATCTTTCACGTGAATAAGAAGCCTATATACATCTGGGAGAGGGTTAGTAACTAGAATATACAAGAATGGGGGGAAGCAAAAACAAAACCAAACAAACAAAACCTAAACATAAAAATAAATCCCAATTTTAAAAATGAGGCATGGAACAAAATAGAAAATTATCAAAAGATGAAAATGCCTGAGAAACATTTTCTTTTCATGTTCAACATCCTAACAATCATGGAAATATACATTAAAACTATGAGATTTCATCTAATACATGTTTAGGAAGTCTTTCCTGTGCCTGTAAGTTGAAATGTACTTCCCTTGACCTCTGTGAGATTCAGGGTATCAAGTTTTATGTTGAGGGCCTTGATCCATTTTGAGTTGAGTTTTACGAAATGTGGAAGAAAAGGATTTAGTTTCATTCTTGTGTATATAGCTATCCAATTGGACCAGCACCATTTGTTGAAGATGATGTCTTTTTTACAGTATGATTATTGGCCATTCTGTCAAAAATAATGTGGCTGTAATAGTGTGGGCTTATATCTGTCTCCTCAGCTCTATTCCACTGATTAATGTGTCTGTTTTCATGCCAATACTGTTCTGTTTTTATTACTATAGTTCTGTAATGTAATTTGAAACCTAGAATGTTGATACTTCTAGTATCTTTATCTTTCAGGATTATTTTGGCTTTCATGGCTTTTTGATACTACATGATTTTTTTCTTTTTCTTTTTTTCTTTTCTATTTCTATAAAAATTGCAGTTGAGTTTTGAGGAAGATTACATCAACTCTATCACTTCGGTAGGATGCATTTTCACAGTATGAATCCCACCAACTCATGAGCTTAGAAGATCTTTCCATCTTCTGGTATTGTCAGGTTCCAAAGAAATCTGGGGCAAGTCTCACTAAGTAACTCCTGGCTCCTCCTAGCATTTCTCACCCTGCCACCTTCCCTAAACCTCTCCAATCCAGAGGCTGGACTTTGTTCTCAACAACCAGATTCTCTTTCCACTTGGCTATGAGCTCTCTTGGTCTCCTGGCTCACTCTTGGCCTCTTGGTCTGCTTACCTTCTCCCCACTTCATTCTCTTTCTCCCTCGATCTCCTCCCCTCTCTCTTCTCCCATGGTCCAGTTTAGTCTGGATCCTTCCAGATGCCTCTGGCCACACTCTCCCTCATTTCTACAATAAAACTTTCTCCTCCACCATACCTAGGAGTGGTCATGTTCTCATTTTCATTCAGGTTATCTTATTCAGTTTCTTTCTTCAGTATCTACAAGTTTTCATGGTACAAGTCTTTTACAACCTTGGTTAGATTTATTCAAGATACTTTTTTGAGACGCATATGAATATTGTTTTCTTGGTTTATATTTAATATGTTGCCATTTGTATACAGCACACCTGAGATGTGTGTGTGTGTGTGTGTGTGTGTGTGTGAATTTTGTGCTGCTCCTTTGTTTGTCAGCTATAGTTTTTGGTGGTATCTTTTTTATGCATAGAATCATCACCTAAAATAAAGATTCTTGGACTTCTTTCTTTTCTATCTGTATCCTCTTAATCGCATCCATGTGTCTTATTGTTCTACCTAAGACTTCAAGTACTATACTGAACAGAAGTGGAAAAAGTGGGCATCCTTGACTTGTTTCTGATTTTGGTGGAAATGCTTTCCCCACCCAACCCCACCCCCGGTCTCATTTTAGCAAGCTGTGGGCTCAGCACACAGCAAGTATATTATCCTTACTATTTTTACCTTGATGTTTTAGTAGAATTACTGAATTAATTTGGACTTTGGTGAATTTGGAAAAGATTTACTAACATTGCTAATATATTCAAAGAACCAACTGTATTTCATTTATTATTTGTGGTTTTTGTTGTTTCTATTTATTAATTTTAGCTGAAACTTTAGTTATCTTTTCTCATCTACTCTTTTTGGATAGTTCATTCTTGTTTGCCCAGAGTCTTTAAGTGCATTATGAGTTACCAATGTGAGACCTCTTGAAGTAGGTACTTAGTTCCATGTGTTTTCCCCTTGGTACTTCCTTCATTTTATTCCATCAATAGTAGTTTATTGTGTTTACATCTTCATGCCATTCTAGGACTTTTTAAAAATCTTCTAGATTTCTCTCTTCACTCATTGTTTGCTCCAGGAGTATGTTTAGTTTCCATGAGTTTGTGCACTTTCTGTAGTTTCCACTGTTCTTGATACCCACCCCTTTTCCATTGTGGTCAGGGAATACAAGATGTTATTTCAAATTTCCTACATTTGACATCTGCTGTGTTCTAATATGTGGTCTATTTTGGGGAAAGTTCCATTGAGAAAAATGTTTATTCTAGAATGTGTGGAATACTTATAGATATCTCTTAGACTTGTTTGATTTATGTTGTTTAACTCAGAGTTCCTCTATTAATTTTCCCCAGATTACCTGTTAATTGATAAGTGTGGAATACTGAAACCACCCAGTATCATTGTATTATGCTTAATCTGTAGCTTGGAATCTCATAGAATTTCTTTTACACAACTTGGTGCCCCTATACTTAGTGCATATTTGTTTGGGATTAAAATATACTCTTTGTAGACTTTTTTTTTCCTTATAGAGTATGAAGTGTTCCTGTTTCTTTCTTCTGCATATTTTGTGTTTGAAGTCTATTTTGTCAGATAGTAGAGTAGCTATGCCTTTAAGGGAATCCATTTTTCACATTCTTTTACCCTAAGGTGGTATCCATTATTAGTGATGTGTCTTTTTTGGAGGCAGCAAAAAGATGAATCCTGTTTTCTAAACAAATGTGTTACTCTATATCTTTATTGTGGAATTGAGAGAATATGCAGTTATTAATGAAGGTTATGTATCAATTCCTGTCATTTTGTTACTTTTCATGCTCCACTCTCAAATCTCTCTTTTGATCACCTCTCCAAGAACTATTTGTTCCTGTAATCTCTTGGGTGTGTTTACCTTTCTCTTCAGATTGACCCATTCCTTGTAGTATATGGCTTAGAATTAGCTTAGTAGTTTTAAAAAAAATCATTGAACCCTCTTTTCTGTCATGGAGTTTTAATTTTTTCTTTTAGTCTCTTTAATATAGGCTTTTTTTGTACAATAGTCTGGGCTGACAATTGTGGTCTTTTAGAAGTTGGAATAAATTTTTCCAAAACTGTCTCACTTTAAAAGATTTTGTCAAAAAAAAAAATCAAGTTTCTTTTATAAGTGACTTAACCTCTTTCTCCTTGCAGAGAAATTTTAGTCCAGAAAGATGGTGGCTCAGGCAAGGGATCATACCTTCTAGGTCTGTGTAACCAGGCTGCAATAACACACCTTTGATCCCTCTGGCTGGAATATAAACATGCCCTCAGTATACAGCTTTAATTCCTAACAATGGAGGTAAGGTTAGTTTGTAGAAGGAAGCAGCCATGTTTGAAAGTGACTTCTAATTGAGGGGCAGACAAAGTGACAAATCAGAGAAAGATTTGGCAGAATGAGTCAGAGTAGATAGGATACCCCCAACTCTCAGCACAGAAAGAGAGGTAACTTAAGAGAGCAGTGCAGGGGGAGGGAGGGGGGAGGCAGTTTTACTGGGTCAGTTTTACAGACATGGGAAGGCAGAATGAGCCAGTGCCAGAGTTAGTTTGAGGCCAAGCAGAGTAATTCAGTGAGAAGCCAGTTTGAATCAGTCAGCTTGGAGAGGCTTTAAGCCAGAACAGCTGAGTTGAACTAGCCATCCAGAATTCCAAAAGAACAATAAAGGGTGAGCTTTTTCAGCAGTAAATCTCAAAGGCTGAAACATAGGCCTAGATTAGCAAATGGAAGTTGAAAGCTAAAGCATTCAAGATTTGGCTTCGCAGATTAGATTGTATGGATGCTAGAAGCTTCCAGGCCTAGACCTATGGCTAGAACAGAGCTCTGGGCTCAGCCAAAGCCATGTATTCACACAGCTTGGGTATGGTTCTCATCTCATCCCATCATCTGAGGAATTAAAAGTGAAATTTACCTTTATGCTCTTTGGTTTTAATACCTTCATACAACATCCAACTACAATATGCTGTAAAATGTTTCTAGTTTTATTTGATATTCTGTAATCCTCTTATGCCCAAATAGGCATCTCTTTGGGAGATTTTCATCTGATTTTACTGAGGACATTCCCTATGCATTTGCTACGGATTTCTTCTCCTGCTATGCCCCATATTTTAAAGGTGAGGTCTATTCACGGTAACTTAATACTATCCCGTGTCTCCCCCACCCTTTCTCTCTCATCTGTCTCATTAATCTTTAGGATGGTCCAAGTCTGCTACTCTACCTTCCATCCCTGACTCTGTTTTCAATGCGATCCATTCTGTTGATGAGATATTTATTTGGCTAACTGAATAGCTTTTCATTTCCAACATTGTTTCAGTTTGGATTTTCTCTAGCAATTCAAACTCTATTTTCTTTTCTTTCTCTTTTTCTTATGCATTTTCACACACACATTTATTGAGTAGATACATTAATTCACATGTAGATCTTTTATCTTCTCATTAACATTTCACAACAGTCATTGGGAATAAACACCATATGTAATTTTAATTTCCTTTTTTATATAGTTATGACCCTTTAATCCTAGCCATCATTGAAAATTTTAAACTCTAAAGGTCATTGATAGTATTCCCCCTACCCCAAATTCCTTGTCTTAAGGAGGAGTAGGGGTTGTCCTAGACTACGTGAGACATAAGGGGGTTTTTTAGACGCCCTTAAGAAGAGATGCACAATGCCTCTTCAAAGAATAGCTAAGTCAAAACCTACTTATTAATTGCTGTTTACTCCATCTCGTGGGTTTATCCTCATTATCTACCTTCTCTACAAGAGAGACCTCTGGATCTTGTTTGAGAACACTGGGTAGGATATCCTCACATCTATCCCAATCTCCTGGTAAGTGAAGACTTTCATGCAGCATGCCTTTTGGGCTAGTGCCCCAATATAAGTGAGTATGTGCCATGTGAGTCTTTCTGCTTCTGGGTTAACTCACTCAGTATGACCATCTCTAGTCCTATCCATTTGTCCACATATTTTAGGGTTTCCTTGTTTTTAATAGCTGAATAGTATTCCATAGTGTAAATGTACCACAGTTTCCTTATCCATTCTTCAACTGAGGGGCATTTAGGCTGTTTCCAAGTTCTGGCTATTATAAATAAGGCTGCTATGGACATGGTTGAGCATATGTCCTTGTGTGGTGGTGCATTTTCTAGGTATATTCCAAGGAGTGGAATAGCTGGATCTTGAAGCTCTATTCCCAGTTTTCTGAGAAAGCGCCAGATAGATTTCCAAAGTGGTTGTACAAGTTTGCATTCCCACCAGCAATGCCAGTTGGGATAGATGTGAGGACATCCTACTGAGACTCTAGGTAAGAGAAATATAGGAGATGGCAAAATAGAAGGACCCAGAAGGTCCTAGAAACCTACAAGAAGAACATCATGATGAGTGGATCGGGGTCCAGGGATGTCTGCTGAAACTATTGCACTAACCAAGGACAATACAATAGTAAACATCGAAGCCCTACTCTGATCTACCCAATGGACAGGACATTCTCCACAGTTATGTAGAGAGCAGGGATTGACTTTAACAAGAACTCTGGTCCTCCATATTTGACCACCTCCCTTTGGTGGGGAGGCCTGGTGGCACTCAAAGAAAGAATAAGATGAGACTTAATAGCCTATGACCACATAGTGGGTGAGGAGGTCCCCCTCAGTCATAGACCTAGGGGAGGGGAATAGGGTGAAAGCGGGAGGAAGGAATGGGAGGATTCAAGTGATGGGACGGCAATTGAGTTCTAATCTGAATAAATTAATAAAATTTTAAAAAAGAGAACACTGGGTATAGAATTTGAAGGTATGTGCACGTAGATATTAACATCCTATAGGTCTTCTTTGACCTACCATGCTTTCTTTTCTAGCTTGTGGCTTACCAATTTATAATAAGAGGTTAGACCGGATATCTCAATTTCTTGGTAGCTTGAATATTTTACAAATAGTTTTTCTGGAATTAAGTAGAAGGTGAATGCAAAGGGTTGTAACAACAGTAGTGGATTCATTGGAATCAGAAGACTTCTACCTGCTGCCTGTGTTTCCTTTCAAGACGAGGGTTTTGTTATATCATTCTCAGCTAATCTATGACTTTCTTGCAACCCACAAAACTGACCCACATTGAAATGCCCTGGATCCATCTTCCTACTACCAACCGTATTTCCAAAATCCTGCAACTTCTCAGTCATGATTTGGAAACTTCCCCATCAACAGGAACAATGTAATCCCAGTGTGATGGACAGTTTGAAAACGAAAGGTTCCTTTTTGAGATGTCCTAAGAGAATCCCATAACTTTGTGATTATGATATTTTGTTCCATGCCATACGGCACAAAAAGTAATCACCATTGTCTAAAAGAGATGAAGCTATTCATAGGGAGAAGGAAAAAGATGATGTAGACAGAGACCAGTATTGAAACTAAGGAGCCTAGGCTCACTCAATTGTGAAGAGTGAGAAGTCCATAGTCTTATAAACTACTCTCTGCAAGCTGGGGACACTGAGGTCTTATTTTGAGAATGAGGAATGTCACTGCCACAATTTCTGGTAGAGGCCAAGAGGAGTGGTATCAAACTCTATTTTCATGCTTTGGGTTGACTTCTTTATTCCATTCCCCTGTCTTTTGAATTTTTCATATGGAAGTTCTTCCAGATCATTCTCAGTAGAGGTTATTATTATGGGATTTGGTTTGTTTCTTTTGAGACATGCTATTTTGGCTTACATGTTTTTATTTCTGTGTTATAAACTCCATCTAGGGTTGAGTTACTTTGTTCAAGAAACCTTTCTTTTAGGAAAGGTGTTTTCAACATTGAGAAGGAAACTAATTCACAGTGGGGTTGGGATGATTTTCTGCTCGACATTTAAGGCTACATCATGTCCCAGGTCTTCTGCTTCTCAGCCATAGTACGGTGATTTCAGTGACTTGGCTGAGCTTGGACCAAGTTTTCCCTAGCAGTGTGGCTTGGTCTTTGATTTCAAGGCCATATGGGGCAAATGGAAGGACCCAATCAGGCAGATGGCAGGACTCTGTTGAGACCTGGAAGAGAGATGCCTGCAGGAGGCTGTGGTATCTGGAAACAATAGTGGGGCTTTGGGACTACCAGAGTGGGGGGACTGAGAAGGTGGGTACAGGTAGCCAGGCTATGTGTGATGGCTGGAGTCACTGGTGGGGAGAAGGTTGGGATCTGTCAAATCTCAGTAGGAGGGGGTCTGGGAGAAGGCAGCAGTTCCTGGCAAGCAGGCACAGGACTCTGGGGTGATGTGCAGGAAGGTGAGAAAGGGAAAGCATAGGTGTGTCTATTTGTGTCCAGGTATATAGTAGGTCTGGAAGACCAGAAGGCCATGTTAGTACCCTGGAAGTGTAGTTACAGGTACTTGGAAACCACCTGACATGATACTGGAAACTGAATTCAGATCCTCCAAAAGAGCAATAAATCCTCTTGACTGATCAATGATTTCTTCAGCCCTAAGATCTGCTTTTTAAATCAGAACTTCATGTATCTTTAAAAAACAAACAAACAAACATTCTTTACAAGTATATCTTAGTTTCTTAAGTAGAACTCAGTTCTTACCATTGCATAATACACTGTAAATACAAATAAAAGGGAGCAATTAAAAATTAGCAGTCTATAAGCCACTTGGGAGGCCTCTAATTAAAGGCAAATCTGGGCTCATCTGAGTTTCAGATGAGTATGGGACACATAAAACAAACAAATAAATTGAACAGAATATTATAGAAAGCATAATGTAAGCCTTGTAGAAACTTAGAGGCTATATACAAAAATAAAGGACATTTTGGGATCAAATATTTCTATTAGTAATACTAGAAAATATGTAAAGATAAGTATTTAATTTAAGCCCAGGGAAATTAAAGAGAGGAGGGGGTTATAAAATTTAGTTAAATAAAAAAATAGAATGTAAACACAAACATGGCAAATAAAGTCAAAACTGATTTAAAGCTAACAAAATACACAAACTTTGGCATAGCTAGCTAGATGTGTTAATATATGAAACAATTAACTTTGTAATATAGAAGAACCAGTTAGGAGACAGACAGACAGACACACACACACACACACACACACACACACACACACACACACACACACACAGTGGCAAAACATGAAACAAAATCCCTAAAATAAGGCCTATGAATGGCAATAATAGACAAAAATTTAGTGCCTCTGCACAAAACAAGTAACTAATCATTTTATAGAATTGTTCGGTCAGAAGACTAGCAAGTAGGGCTGGGGAGATAACTCATCCCCTCAAGTAACTATGCCGCACAAGCACCTGCACTTCATCCCTAGCACTCACCGGCACAAAGCTGGGGGCTGTGGTGCACACCCACAATCCCAGCAACTGGGAATGCAGGGGCAGGAAGACACTCAGGGCTCACTAGGCAGATTGCCTCACTGAATCTATGAGTTCAAGATTCAGTGAGACCATCTCAAAAACTAAGCAAGAGAGCCCAGTGTTAACAGCTGGCTCCCACATGCACATACAAAGCACAGACTCTACAAGGTACAGGTAGGTTCTTCACCCATACACACCAAGGTCTAGCTAAATGTTTAATCAGTAGGACCTGAGATAAGGTGTTCTGCTTCATGACTCAATTCTTGCCACTTCCAGAATTCAGTTCTTTGTGGATGGAGGACCGTTTTCCTACTGTTGGCCAGGGACAGCTCTTAGCTTCTTTCTTCAGTTGCAAGACCCCTTCCATCTACAGTAAGGGAGAGTCTCCCATCATATTTTTCTCATGTCTGTATTTCTATTTCTCTCTATTTTTTTCTTTTAGATTTTTTTATTAAAAGTTTTTGCTACTGCACTTGCATTTATTTTAAGCCTAACCCAATTTCTTTATCCCTGAGCCATGATCATTTTCAAGGTGAACTACATTTTCTCTGTCTCCTTTAGCAGTTACAACTGTGGTAGCAGTGAAAATTCTAACAGAGTAGGAAATCTGCATAGGATACTCATTCCCTGGATGAATAAACTGCATTTAGTTTTTAAAAACTAATACATTCAAGAAAACATAATTAGTACTCCTATATGATGCAAACTCAAACATTAATGTGTAAAATTTTTCCAATCAAATGCCCAGAAATAATTTTAAAATCTAAGAATTGCTGTATTACAATATCCCAGACACCTACTAGCTTCAGTGATGATAGCTTCAATTGTTATGATCCCACATACATGAGAAATTGATTTACAGCTACTCTATACATGATTTGCCTTAAAACTCATTCAATCACTGAAAATTTATTTTCTATTTGCCTATATACAATGACTGGGGGGAAAGCATTGAACTTAGATTTAAGTTACAGAAAGTATAATTTGAGTAAGCTTTCCCAATAGTTCATTAAAAGTTTACCAGGTTTTTGTTTGGTTGGTTGGTTTGGGTTTTTTTCCTTTAATAATTTATTCAGATTACATCCTGATAGTTATCCCCTCTCTTTATCTTCCCATTCTCTCCCCCTCTCCCCTTTTCAGCCTACTCTCCTCTTTTTCCACTAGGTGCAGATAACTTTGACTTTAAAAGACTACTGTGACTGAATAGACTACATCTGCTTAAGTCCTCGTGCAAAAATAGCAATCATTCAGACAAAATTTTTCACACATAAGAATTCTTTTAACAAGCAAATTCTCTAAAACTCAAGACTATGAGCAGGGCATGGTGGTGCATGCCTATAATACCAACACTCAGGGAGGCAGAGGCATGAGGATCTCTGAGTTCGAGGCCAGCAGGGCTACAAAGCAAGTCCAGACAGCCAAGGATACACAGAGAAACCCTCTTGAAAAACAAAACAAAAACTCAATTGGAGGGAAAATAAAAATGTGAGAATTTAGTTATTTTGCTAATCTACAATATCAATAGCACAAATTTGACATGTTTTGTTGGTGTATATGGAAGGCTAGAATTTTGTGACTTAAATTTAATTATCTCTCAACCTCTAAAATATGAAGGAAATATTTACTAAACATTTACAGGGCGTGTTACATCAAATCCTGACCAAAAACAAAACAAAGACATTTATTTCAACCCATTTTAATTTACATATTTAAACAGTATTGCCCAAAGAAAGGTAACATGAACCTCATTCATGTACATTTAACCATTGAGGAAAAAAATAAATTGCAAACAGCCTAAAATTAATATTCTACTTAAATCATCATAGCAAAATTGTTAAGCAAAAAAGTTCAATTTCTATTTCTCCTTTTCAGTGAGATTCAAGCATCCTCCCTTGGGACCTCCTTGTTACTTCGTTTCTTCGGGTCTGTGGCTTATAACATGACTACCCTGTACTTTATGGCTAATATCCACTTATGAGTACATACCATGTTTGTTTTTCAGGGTCTGGTCTACCTGGCTCAGGATGATCTTTTCTAGTTCTATCCATTTGCGTACAAATTTCATGTCATTATTTTTAATAGCTGAGTAATAATCCATTGTGTAAATGTACCCCAGTTTCTTTATCCATTTGAGGGACACCTAGGTTGCTCCCAGTTTCTGGCTATTATGAATAAAGCTGCTATAAATATAGTTGAACAAGGGTCCTTGTGGTATGGTGGAGCATCTTTTGGATATATGCCCAGGAGTGGTACAGCTGGGTCTTAAGGTAGAACTATTCCCAGTTTTCTAAGAAACCATCAAATTGAATTCCAAACTAGTTGTAAAGGTTTGTGCTCCAACAACAGTGGAGTGTTCCCCTCAGTTCAGCTTGCGCTGTCACTTGAGTTTTTTATCTTAGCCATTATGACAACGTTCTCAGAGTTATTTTGATTTGCATTTCCCTAATGACTAAGGATGTTGAACATTTCTTTAAATGTGTCTCTGCCATTAGATTCCTCTGTCGAGAATTTGGTTTAGATCTGTACCCCATTTTTAATAGACTAGATATGGAGGGTGGAAGGAGGGAGGGGGACTGGAAAAGGAGGAATGGGGAAGAAGGAAGAGATTACTGAGAAACAGCTGGATTGAGTGGGGCATCCCTAGGGAAAGCTAGAAACCTAGGAAACTCCCAGGCACCTATGAGGGTGACCCTAGTTAAGACTCCTAGCAATGGAGGTATGGAGCCTGAAGCAATCATCAACTGTAACCAGGCAAGACTTCTAATGGAGGGATTGGGACACCAACCCAGCTACAAAAGCTTAGACCCACAATCTGCCCTGCCTACAAGATGTGCACAGATAAAGATAGAACAGAATTTGAGGGAAAAGCCAACGAATGGCTGGTCCAACTTGAGACTCATGTCATAAGAGGGTGCCCACCCTTGACACAATTAATGATACTTAGCTATACTTGTAAACAGGAGCTTAGCATAACTGTCATCAGAGAGGCTTCACCCAGGAGCTGATGGAAACTGATGCAGAAACCCACAGCCAAACATTAGGTGAACCTTGGGGAATCCTGTGGAAGAGGGGGAGGAAGGATTGAAGGTGCCAGGAGGGTCAAAGACACTACAAGAAAACCCTACAGAATCCACTAACCTGGGCCCATAGGGGTTCATAGAGACTGAACTGTCAACCAGAGAGCATGCATGGGACTGACCTAGGCCCTCTGCACACATGTGACAGTTGTGCAACTGTGTCCTCGTGTGGGACTTCTAAAGCAGGATCGGGCTGTCTCTGTCTACCTTGCCTGCCCTTGGGTCCATTGCCACTAACTGGGCTGCTTTGTCTAGCCTCAATAGAAGATGCACCTAGTCTTACTACAAACTGATATGCCAAGGTTGGTTAATATCTATGGGCTGCCTCCCATTTTCTGAAGAGAAGGGGAGGAGGGGTGGTTGTGGGGGAGGAGATGGTGAGAGAGAGGAGGAAGGGTAAGCTGCAATTGGATATAAAGTAAATAAATATATTAATTTAAAGTTAAAATTTTCACCAACATAAATATTGAGAAACTTTGCATTCTTTGTTTTTTTGCACATCTTTAAATATAAACACTCTATTTTATATTGTCTGATGGCATGTCCATTTGAAACAGTCATAGTTCAGAGACAGACCTGAAAGCCACCTGATTTCAAGTGTCCTGAAAGATGCTGGTTTGTACCTTTCCACTGTCAGTTATATCTACCTGCACATACTCTGTATACCATAGATAAAGTCAAGAAACATGGTTGGAAAAATTTATTCCAGATCAAACATTAAATAGGTGCTCACACTATGTCTGCCCGTCAGTCAGTGAGAGCAGCAATGACGGACATGCAGAGGTCAACCCTAGCCCTCTGTGTTTCCTGATGCTAACTAAAGAGTGGTCAATGTTTTCTTCATGGTATTTACTACAATTACTGTTTACTTCCTCATTTATGCTGTGTGCGCACAAGTATTTCTGCCATGTCGATTCATGGAGGAAGGAACTACAGTATCTTGATTGACTTTATATATTTTTGCCTCAATCAAATGCATTACAGATATTAAGTGTCTAGACTGCATGGCTATGGGTCAATTATGAGCCTCAACCGGTTTATCCTCATCACCACCTTCTGATTAGGAACAACATATTCCAATTTTTTAATCAATGAAAGCAATAATGGTTGTCTCCTCCTCAAAGCCTATATCTAGTAGCCTAACCTTAATCATTAAAAACTTACTGGAAATTTTCAAATAGCAAGAACCACATTCATCTTGCTCATGATTCATACATAATAAAATAAAGATGACTGAAACACAAAGTAAAAGATAAAAGCCCTTTCCAGTATAGTCTCAGAATTAGAGAACACACAAACAGACCTTCTGGGAGAAATCAATGAGTTTCCCACCTACCACACATTCAACACTGACAGCCACAAGGTATGTAGGAGTTCTAGATATTCTTTAGGTATACATTTTAAATAAAATAGAAATTTTATTTAAGGGAATTTTAAGACAAGTAAACATACTGAGCTATTTTAAAATGTCCTAAGGGCAAAATTTATTATCAGAAAAAAAAAATTCAAAGTATTATAAAGTTCTTTGGCAAATGTTGAGAATTTAAATTTTATGTAGAACATTAACATCTGAGTCAGAAGTGAAAGCATTTGTTAACATTTTATACCAAATTATACTAAAATAACAATTTAATAATACTAGTATTATCCAAAATTAATAGTCTGTTGTATGATATCATTACAAAATCCTCCAGTTCCAAATCAAGTATATCTGTGAGCTTCCCAAATCTCTAGGCATTTCCTACCACCCAAAGCCTCTATTCATGTACTGCATCTGCGTATGTGAACAACAAAAAAGACAATTACTGCCTCTTCTTAGGTGATTCAAAATTAGCTTCTTCACTGTGTTTTCTTTTCTTTTTCTTCTTTTTATGGTCACTTTGGTAGCCACTGGAGTCACTGGCTTGAAAAATGGGGTCCTGATCTTCCTGGTGTCTTTTCTTCTTTTTCTTCTTCTTTGGCTCTTCCACAAATAAGTCATTCACACTATCACTACACGGCAGGTCTGTTTCGTCCATTGGAGTGACATCTGCTAGCTCTGCGGCACTCTCAACTGTCGCATTAGTTTCTCTGTCTTTCTTCTTCTTTTTTTTCTTTGAAATTTTTTCAACAACCTCTTCACTGACAGTTTCTGCTACATCTTCAGAAACTACAGCACTCTTAAGTTGCAAACTGTGAATAAACAGATTTTTAAAATATTAATAGCAATAAGCAAAAGAAAGGAAAAATGAGGCCAAGACTATTTCAGTACTATGAGTTTTCGACAACAAGGCAGTTTAGTGTGGCTCTAACTCCCAATGTCCTGTCTTATTACTCCTCAGACCTCTGAGATATCTACAGCTGTCCGATGTCAAGCTCAATGGTGTACTTATCTAGCTGTTTTATTATCTGTGTGTGTTTGTGTGTTTTCCTTCCTGTGGCAAGCTGGCTTCTAACTCAGAATCCTCTTGTCCAAGCCTTCAGAATGCTGCAATTACTGGCATGAGCTACTGTACCTGGCCCAAATTTAACAACAAAATGTTGTTTGTTTGTTTTTTCACTGTACTTCTACAGAAGCTCAAGCACAGTTTCAAAATTTGCGATTGGTGACAAAAATTCTAGCTATTTAGGATTAAATCCAGGCTAACTAGGTAAACCAACAACATCTGATATAGAAAACATATTTACTTCTGGTATATAACAAAGCAGTAAGGTTTCCTACTATTTCGAACACCATATACTGACCTTGTGGTGTTTAGCTTTCCTCGAATGCAGAAAACTCCAGCAGAATCTGAATCTAAGCGAAATACATCAAATTCCAGTTCATCACCTACATTTATCTCCAACGTCTGCCACTCCTCATATGACATTTGATCAGGTTTAGGGATAGAAGCATTAAAACACCCATGTACTATACAGCCAATATGGCTAGAAGATACTTTATTAACCGTACCCTGTAAAGAAAAGAAAAGAAAGAATGCAAGGTCAAAAAAAGAGCCAGAGTTCAAACTTTATCAGCATGAAACTCATCTTAAAAAAAAAAAAAGAAAGTAAGTCAGATTAATGGCATGTTTTAACATCGGAAAATTTTACAAAAAAAGCTAACAACTTACCATGTCACACCAAAACATAATTTTAGAAACCTTAGAAATCGTATTAAACAACTGCATGTCTACTTGAAGTGGACAACAACAAGTAAGCCAGTTCTGCCATAAACAGAGAAAAGCAGGGAGGTAGGAGGAAGCAACAAAAAAGTCTTCGCTCCACTGCAAGATTCCCAAGGAGCAGATGACGCTATAACCACAGTGGAAACAAGCAGAGCATGTGCTGTCACATGCACATCAACTCCAGAAAAGCACAAGACAAGAAGAAGCATCGGAAACTGCGTCCACATTGATATTTTTATAAACAGACTGAATTTCAAAGCTCACAAGCATATTTTTTTACTGATGTGAATTAACATGGTTTTAACAGTTCTATTAGGAGAAAATTTCTATTTTTTTGATCTAGGACATGGATTCTTGACTAAGTCAGAAAACCGTAAAAGTATTATGTGACTTCTATGCTTAAAATGAAGGTTTTCGTGGAATTTAGTTTGTAGTCTCCTTCAGGAGTCAACATGCATGAAGGGAAGTGTACGAATCAAAACCCTAAGATTTTTTTTTAAAGATGCATTTTTCTCGAACATAGAACTACAAAATAACGTAGACAGGCACACAATCACACTGTTACAGAAGTGACAGAATATAAAGCTTCCTTATCTGTCATAACCAGCTAAGCCCCACCTTTAACTTCTAACGGTCTCTAAACAAAACAAACTATGGTACATCCATAGAATAAGGTATTTCTTTTTCAGCATTATAAACAAAACAAAAAACTGAGCTATCAAGTTTCAGGCACAAAGAAAATAACCATAAACGCACGCTGCTAAATGAGAAAGGCGATCTGAAAAGGATATTTGCTTCATGAGGTAACAGCTAGCATGGCTGGGAAGAGAGCTCCGTCAGTATAAGCACTTGCTCCACAGCCTGATGACCTGTGGGAGAAGGAGATAACTGCCTCTCTGCTAGGTGTACTCTGACTTCCACGTGCATGTTGTGGTACTTCAAACTGCGGTATGTGCAAGCACACACAACAAATAGGTGTAATTAAAAATACGTTAGCAGAAAAGGCAAAACTATAGGGCAAAGAAAGAATCAGTGGTTGGTGCTCAAGAACTAATGTGAACAATGAGGATTAAGAGACTCACTACAACTTGAGCAAAGGGGAGCAAGGCATGCTGCTAGCACAAGGCTGTCTCAGAGCCCAGTGACAGTCTGCTGCAGCAAGACAAATGCCCAGTGTTTCAGAGCACAGCAGCGCCAGCCCAGACACCAGCCCCCAACAGGAGACCTACACGCCTACTACACAGACCTGAGTGTTGGCTTGGGGAATTCCCATTCTCTTCTTCTTTTGCAGGTCCTACAGCTGTCAGAGGTAGGTGCAAGGTCCAGCTTAGCCCCAGCTATGATGGCCAATGGACTTTGACTACCACTTGCCTCCTAATGTACAGTAGCACAGCTACTACCATGATAATGCTTACAGATGAATCTTTAGAACATATTTTGGCACCAGGCAGAGAACTGTGCCTACTTGTGAGAACATTTCAGTGTTCTGCTAAAATTGTGCAGGTCCTCATGGTTCTGAGGTTTAGGTATGACCGTTCTTAGTATTAGTACAGTTGGCCAAGAACCTGCCTTCATTAACACTTTCCTAACTTTGAGCTGAGGGAAAGGCAAAGGTAATAAACACTGACCTGCAGAAAGCTAATGTTGACATATCACAACAGCCCCTAGGGGCTAGCCACATATATCAGCTCTAGTGACATGAGGCCAGCTGACTGGCCTTGTACAAAAGAGAGATAGCATCACCTTTGGCTGATTTGCTGATTGTAGCAATGCTGGGTGCTGGGGTGTACTGTGTGAATGATGTCTCTGAATAGTCAACTGTTGATTGCTGTACCAACAGTGAGCTGAATACTGGCTGGATTTAGTATTAAGAATAACAAGAATCACCTGCCTCAATATTTTATAAACATTCACCCTCCTCACTTGTTGATTGGCTTTAATAAAGCCCGAATGGCCAATAGTGACGTGGGAAGTGGAAGGCAGAACTTCTGGGTTCTGGGGGGCGAGGGGATTAGAAGCCAGGGATCTTGCAAGAGGAACATGGGGTAGACAAGCATGACTATCAGCAGAGGTGGAGCTGGCCACGTGGCAGGACAGTGCCAGAATTGGTTTAGAGTAGCCAGGAGGCAGCCTAAGCTATAATAAATACTAATAAGTCTCTGTCATTACTTAACCACTGGCCAAATCCAGAAAGTCCCGCTATAGCTGGATCATGAATCCACCATAGCAATAGGCTGACCACAGAAATGTTGGTCCTGGGCTCCTGGCACTAACGGCTGCAAATATGACTTAAAAACCTGGGGCTGATCCATCCACAGTAAATCTGCCTAGAGCCAGGCAAAAACTTGTAGTGTCTGACCACAGGCCTGTTACTGTAAAGGAGACACTGAATCTTATTCTAGTACCTGCTTCTAGAGACAGATTATGCTTTAGATAATATCAGACTTTGGGCACCATCTAGTTCTGAAACTGTACAAGTGATCAGAGGCTTAGATGAAACAAGGTGCTTAGAATCTTTGCAGAGACAAACGCAAACAAAGCCAGGGTAGAAAGCTGGATTAAATGCACCACACGCCAACAAACATCAAGAGCCATCGGGAAGCCATGGCTTTACTGAGTGCTCAAGCTATGGGGTCAAGAACCTGACCAGGTACTCAGCACTGTGTGGGAACTCAGTATGCTTCAAGAAGACACTGAGAAACACAGAGATGACAGCAACTGCACACAGTGAAACTTAAAGCATGTCAGAGGCATCAGTAGAAGGACAGATCAAGTGGGAGAAAGAGTGATCTCAAAGGCTCACTAAGGCAAAGCGAGCATATTTAAAGTACATGAAGGAGAAAAACAAATGAAGAGGAATACAGAAAGCATAAAGGAACTCCAAGTATTAAAAGAGCAAATGCTCAGATTACTGGTATGAAGGACTTGAGAAGCTCACCCAGTTGTGAACTCTGTAAGCTATGCTAACGACCTGCCTGGCAACAGTGTCATGAATGCTATGGAGTAACAAACCACATTTTTATTGGCGCCAAGGCCACCCCAAAAGATGGAATCCATACCAGACACCGTTAAAGGGCCCCAAACCTATGGCAAGATGAGACATGGGCCTTAGAGGAAAACCTATTACTGGTCAGGGAGGACCCAGTGATACCCAAAACAACTCAGAACACTGTCAGTACATTTGGCTGCCTACCAGAGCTAGATGGTAAGACCCTAGTGCTTAAGACACAACAGACTTTGTTTACAGGACCCACAGAAATCACACTGGACCTGATATGAAAATGTCTTCCTTGCTGGCTACATCTCATGGTGCCAAAGCTGCTGTGGGGAGTGTCAGCAGTCTTACCCAGTTAGTAGGCCCCGCATGTTACAGTGCTGCCCTGGCAAGCAAGATGCACCTATTGACATAACAGTGGCATGAGTGCTGTGGAGTAGTAGCCAAGGCCTGCTCTACAGGACATAATTAATGTCTGAGTTATAAATCTGGTCAAAAGCCCATGGCTTGGGAGGTCACAGGCTAATGATGCATCTCAGAGTCTTAGAAAATGAACAAATCAAATAAAAAATAGGAGGAAAGTGATAATAAAGACCACATTGGAATTGGTTCTTAGAAAAGGCAAATAGGACTGATAAAATTGTAATTGGGTATAGAGGCAAATAAGATTACAAAGCAAAATTACATTCCAAATGATACTACAGAATTAAAAGACTGTTGGGGATTACTATTGTTGTTGTTTTTCCCGAGACAGAGGTTCTCAGTGTAGCCTTGGCTATACTGGATTCACTTTGCAGACCAGGCTGGCCTCGAACACAGAGCCTGCCTCTGCCTCCTTGAGTGCTAGGATTACAGGCATGTGCCACTGCGCCCACCTAGAGATTATTTCTTTTAAAATAGTGTGTGTTAACATATTGGAAAATCTAAAAGAAATGAACAAATGTCTGAACATATATGACCTAGCCAAGTTGAACCAAGCCCATTGGAATAGAGCTATAACAAACAGTGACCTGAATTGGCATTTTAAAATCCCCTATGAAGAAAAGACTTTGATTAGATGGCTTTATCACTTAATCTTACCAAACTTTTGAATAAGAACTGCGACCAATGATTCTCAAGCTATGCTATATAACTTAAAAGTAGGGTACTGATTCTGTGCATATTACCTTATTACCAAAACTTGAAAACAATACAAAATAAAATCTAGTAATTCATCTTCCTGATGAACACAGACTGAAAAAAACACTTAAAATAATTGTAATAAAAGGTAACACTTATCAAAATGCATGTAGCATGGTCAAGTCAACCAGCTTATTATAGAGACTTAAGAACTGTATGACTTACAAAAATCAGTCAAATATAATGTAATTATATAAACAGAATAAAGAACTAAAATCATATGATTATTTTAATAGATGAAGAAATAGCATTTGATAATTTTCAACATTCCTTCAGGAAAAAAGTCCCCAAGAAGTTAGAAATAGAAAGACGACAACACAATAAAGACCTCTGCATGTCAATTCACAGCCAGCAAAATATTGGAGGGGTAAGAGCATCTCCTATTAAACCTGGGATGACAGAAGCTAATCTATTGAGACCAGCCAGAGTAAGGAGCGCTACAATGAAACAGGCACACCAGTAGGAGCGTCTCAATTACTCCCATCTGTAGGCAGGATGAGTCAATGTATAGATGAACCCAAGCACACCACCAAAAGGTTTGAGTGCTGACAAATGAATTCAGCTAAGCCGCACATATAAAAATAAACACAAAATTATCAGTTTTTCTAATAAAGTTTCTCAGAAAGAAGTAATAAAAATTAACCTTATTCTCAATAGCCACAAACTGCTTAGTGAAAACCTCCATTTAAGAAATGAAAGACGTCTACAAAACAAAGTAAATTCACTGATGAGAAAAAAAGTGGAAAGGTTTCCCCGAGTTATTTAGAAGACCCGACACAACTGCAATGACCATACTGCTAAAAGCAATCCACAATGCAATATTCAAACAACTAATAATGTTCTTTATAGAGTTAGAAAACAAAATCTTTACACGGAAGCACAAAAGACAAACAACAAGACAACCAAAACACAAGAAACAAAAGCAAAAGTATTTAAGTACCTGTAATTGAAGTAAGTCAATTAAAAAATGGGCAAATGATCTGATTAAACACACCTCAAAAGAAGCAGAAACAGCCAATAAACACATGGGGAAATGATCACACTGTAGCCACAAGGGAAATACAAATCAGTTTCAAAGATATTTGCAATGGCTAATGACTTTCAAAGCTTGGTAGGGTTTAGAGTTATCTAGTAGACAGTGGCACACTACTGAGTGTGTCTCAGACAGTTTCCAAAGAGGATTAACAGAGCTTTGAAAAGCAGCCCTAAATAAGAGCAGAACCAACCCAGAGAAGAGAAGAGAAAAGCAGAACTCATGTTAGGCACCAGTATTCCTTTCTCTGCTTCTGGGCACAGAAGGACAAAGGTATCTGCGCTCTGTGCCTCCTTGTCAAGTAAAGCAGGAGCCGCACAAAATCCACCTTCAGGCTGTTTCTGTCTAGTATTCTGTGACAGCAACAAGGAAAGGACTCAGCACTCTATCTAAATAGCCAATAACAATCACAAAAGCATCACTGTCACACTGGAGAGATGTGAGAGAAAAGAACTCATGTAAGCTCTCAGTGTGAATGTAAATCAACAGACATTATAGGAATTGCTAAAAACAAAAGGTAGGGCTACCATATGATCATAGCAACCCGGAGAGATAAAAGCGTCATAGAAAAGAAGTGTCTGCACACCCATGTTCACATGGCTCTATTCACAACAGCTAAGAGACAGCGTCAGTCTACAAACCTGCCAAAGGATGAACAGATAACTGGAGTTTACATACTGTGGAATAAATATATCCACACAGAAGAATTCCTGCAATTTGCAGCAATGAAGAGAGCTGGAGTGTATCATGTTAAGTGAAATAAGTCAGGTACTGAAAGACAAACCTAGGTTTTCTTCCATACGTGGAAACTAAAACTCAATTTTTAAAGTAACCTGGGAACAGAATAGTGATTATTAGGGAGGAAGAAGGGTACTAAGTGAGGGTAGGGGTGCACAGAGAAAAAACTTAAATGATGAAAGTAAGAAAAAAATGATTTACATACCATTAACTTTTGCCCTGGTTCAGGGCGGAAAATAACAAAATCTGCTTCAATGTTAAGATGAATGTGTCCTTGATCATCGTAAATATCTCCTAGTTCACCCACAACTCTGATGTTATCATATGCAATAGGGACACCTAAAAGGCTGTTAAAGAAAAAAGAGTGACACGGTTAATCCTATTTAAAGACAATCATTCTGATCTGCTGTATCCCTCTGATACACCAACCCTTCCCAAACATAAAGGCATCACCTGGTCTTTCAGACTAACATGAGGAGATGTTAACAATTACAGTTTACCAAAAACAATTCCAATGCCTTGGTTAAGTTAAAGCGACTATCAACATGGGAGCTCAGAACTACGCACTGGCAATAAACTGATATTTCCTTATATGCTACCCACTTCAATCAGTCATACTAGGAGAAATCAGACTAGGCAAGAAAAACATCTAGGTACTTGTATGACTGAATACAAGCAATTTTCACATTATCTACCATTACTGAGTTTCTATGCCTAATAGTATATAATGAAGGAAGCATTATTGTTTAAGCTATAGCCTCCAATCATTGGAACCAATGATTTAATACAGAAAAATAACAAACTAAAACCTTTTCTAGTGAAAAGAAGTGTTACTGTATATAACCATATCATTTGGGAACTGACTGATAGTTAAGGAGACACATTCCAAGTCAAGATTAGCAGGCAGAGATGATTTCAAAAGGGCAGTTGACAAAGAATGATGTATGAACTTTACTATTTCTCCCACTCCAAATACGTCCTGAAGGAAACCTCTGCCACCCCATCACTCCTTTACCACATGTAAAAATTATTACTATTTGTAACCTAATTTTATTGAATACATCCGTATATGTTTGGGTTTAACACACAACTCTAAGACCATGGACAGCAAAAAATGTTCTATTGGCCTCAATTAAATTTCTAGTACAATCCATCTAAAGAGAAAGTATTTCTTCTAATAGATTTTATCTTAGTGAAACAGCCATAACCCATAGTTAAGAAATTGTAATAGCTACCAAACTAGGAAAACCATAAACTCAGAGACCTTCTCAGGAGAGTACTCTTGACTTTTTAGCTTCTACACATGGCTTGCCTAAGCAGGAGTCATGACAGAAGACAAGGTTTGGGACACTGAAAACAGAACAAAAGGGAAATCAAAAAGTAACCACCACAAATGCCAAGACAAAGTCCCTGTTGTTTCTACTAGAAACTCTCTCTCCATAAAATACTCAGAAGGGATTGTCCAGTGAGAAGAGCATTGCTGTTCTTTAGAAGGCACCTGGAAACTCATGGCATTGTTTGCAAAAGCCAAGAAAGAAAGTCGGCTATGTACAAAGTAGTTCCGTACATGGGCAAGCAGTCTCTCTGCACAATTCTTGAACAGGGGATAAACCTGACATACTAAAAAACTACTGGGAATAAAGCAATACTTAAAGACAAGAAAGATTGTTTTGTGGCACTTTATCAAGAATAACTATTCCATAAAAGCACTGGACAGCATGTATTATCTGAGCTATAAACACAAAATGCCTAACTCAATTTGCATTGTGATCGCAACACTTATCCAGTGATTCTTATATAGAAGTGGAGAAAGAGCTAACTTCTTCAGTCTTTCCAGAGAGTTATGCCTGAATATGCTAGGACACGATGTAAATTTTTTAATTATGAAGCTAGGTCGTGTTGATCTTTACATTTCATTTAAGCATAGTGAACAATATTTTCATAACAGTGAAAAAAACATTGCAAGTTACTGCTTCTTAGGGGATACCAGGTCCCACAGGTTCAACATTGCTAAGGACTGTTAGGGTCATTGTGTGGAAGGCTAAAAAGAATTTGTGTAAACCCATAAAACTTTCGGGAAACAAAGAATAACTTAATAAAAGTCATATATTCAAAGAAAGGCACCCTAACACTAAATATCCTTTCCTATTTAAAATACACATATATCTCAAGTAGCTACCAGGTTCGCACAGTAACTTCACCTAGGGTATGTAGGAGGCAACTAAGTCAAGTTTGAGGGATAGCTAGTTGAAGCATTTAGGTCTTCTTTGAAATTACTTGGAGAGAATGGAGTTGACATCTTTAAATAACCCAAGGGTACTATTCAGCAAAGAATATGCCTTTTGTTGTTGTTTTATTTCCCCCACAATTGGCCTCTTAAAATTTCAACTGAAATGTTATAATGTGATTTTAGAAAACTACTTAACTTTCTCTAAGAGAATAGTGCAAAGTTGAGAGGGGATATCTTTTTTTAAAAATTTCTGCCACAGAGACAGAAACCTAACAGTCTCTCTATTAGGAAATGCTGGTGAGACGACCCAAGAATTAACACTGGAGTCTCAATTCTATTTTTTATTATCATCATCATCATCATCATCATCATCATCATTATTACTACTATTTAAACAGAGAAAACAGGCCTTCTGATGCTACAGGATTGCCCACAAGTCTAAAAACATAAGCTATACAGGATAAATAGTTAATTAATATTATAATACAATTACTAATATTTTCAGTATTTTGTCCCTTTACTTTTAACTAATACACAAATAACACTGGAACCTAATCTACACTGGAAGGAGAAAAACAAAAAACAAAAAAAAAAAAAACAGTTTTCCCTTAGCATATTTTTAGCATAGTAACAAGGAGGGGAGGTGTCCAGATGAACTAAAGAGTACATTCTAGTCTACATAGCTGCATTATCCAATTCTGTTACAGAAGTTATAGGTTTATCATCTGGAATAATGGCTATTATACACTTCTAGATAATTTCCCCTGATAGATGAAAAACTGATTAGAATACTTAACATAACTGCCTATGTTTTCATGTTTAATGATCACCTTGTATGTCTTTCAAACTCTTTAATCATTTTCCTTACAAGAACTGCTAATTGATCTTTGTCTACTGCCCCATCCTATTTAAAATATCATCTAATTCAAAAATTGTTTCCTAAGTTGCATGTGTGGCCATGCTCCAGGGACTGCAGGTACATATTACTCCTCTCAAGGGAGTTCCAAGTCTCAGTCGGAGGCATATAAGGGGATAAAGCAACTACTGTGTTTTAAGAATGAAAAACTTGGAACTAAAGAGACAGTTCAGTGGTTAAGAGCACTTGCTGCTCCTGCAAAGAGCCCAGACTCCATTCCTAGCACCCACCAAGTGGGTGGATCTGATGCCTTCTTCTGAGGGTACCAAGCACGCACGTGGTGCACATACATACATGTAGGCAAAACATAAATAAATCTAATACAAAAAACAAAACCACTTTGAAAAAAAGAAAAGAAAAGAGTAAGGCAGAATAGGAGGGATTTAATGACCCATTTAAGTCAACTTCCTGTCTTTGACACTCAGGAATCCAACAGCACTCAACGTGTTTCCCACACAGCTCCTTCACTGCAGTTAGACAGTATTTACAGTCCTCTGGTCTCAGCATCCCAGCTTACTATACTACCCATCTGTTTAGGACACTCGCTGGCAGAAAAGCTACCATTCAAGTCTGTATGCTGCATTCCACGGAGGAGAGACAATCTAGTACTAACAGCGAAATTTCACTTTTAAGTGAGACTACACCCGGAAGTGGCTAAATCAAACTTTTATTACCCAAAGCTCAGGCTAGTGGGTTTCTGGACACAGGGCACGATCAGTCTCCACAATGGGAATTCCTTTTGCATTGCCGCACCGCCAGGTACACTTCACCAGTCAGTCTCATCCCTAGGACCTGGGTCACCACTCTCAAACCAGCGGCGCAGAAGGCGAATGCAGACGCTGGGGCGATGACGACTCAAGAAGCTCCTGCGACCTTACTTCCGCGGCACTACCGGGTTACGCAGCCAGGGCCCATCCCCGGGCGGAGAAGGGGCGGCGGGCAAAATCGGAGCTGCGGGTTCGCAGGAGGAGACCGAGGAGACCTTACCTCTCGGAGTAGCGCAGGAGCTCGGCGTCCAGCTGCTCGCGGATGCCAGTGCGCTTCCTGCTCAGGTAGCGGGGCGACAGGGCGATGTGCCTGCGGTGCGGGGCGGCCACCAGGCAGGAGTAGCGGCTGCTCACCAGCGCACACGCCGCGGCGTAGCTCGGCAGCTCTAGGCAGGGCAAGACCCCGGCCTGACTCGCCACGGGCTTCTCGGAGGCCGCCTTGGGCCGCGGCGACGGCGCACAGCCCGCAGCCATGCGGCTGGTCAGGGTGCTTCGGGTCGCGCACTGCTCACGTAGCATCCCCGGCGCGCCGTTGACGCTTACGTCATCAACCGGCGATCGAGGGCAGCCTGAGGATTTTTCAATCTCCTAAGGCTGCATTATGGAGGTATGACCAGCAGAGGGCGGCTGCTCTTTCCCAAGTCCACATAAACCGCCCAGGCTATAGTACCTATTGATTGAGTGTGCTTCAAATCCAGTCTCTTTTCCCCTCCCTTCCTCCTCCCCCGATTTACATAGGCGGTGGTTTATCATTCATCACTGTAAAGTATGCTCAGTTATGGGCGAAGCTTGATTTTATTGATCTGGGAATTCAGACCTAAAAAGACACAGGCCCGATATAGTTTGATTTTTTTTTTAAAGTATTAGTTTATTTCAGTGCTGGTCCAAAGTCTAGTAAATTAATGTCTTGTTTTTATTTGTTTTGGTGTTTTGTTTTATTTTTAGGTAGTGTCTCTTCATGTAACTTTGGCTGGCTTGAAACTATGTATGCTGAGACTCACAGCCAAACAGTGGGCGAAGCATAGGGAGTCTTACCGAAAAGTTGGGGGAAGGATTGAAGGACCTGAAGGGGCAGGGACTTTACAGGAAGACCAACATGGCCCGGAGAGGCTTTCTGAGACTGAAGCACCAACCAAGGACCACGCATGGACTGGACCTAGGCCCCCTACACAGATGTAGCCAATGCGCTACACGATATCCAAGATTTCTTAACATGGTGGCACAAGATATTCAGCACTTTGACCCATGAAGAGACCACAGATTCAGTACTATTTCCCATGCAGTTACATGATAGCCAAAAAAGCCTTCCCATGCTGGCACATGATGTTGAGGACTTCGTCCCATATGAGTACGTTATATCCAGTGCTTCATACCGTGCCCATACCTCTATTCCAGGCTGCCGCTCACGTTGGAACATGATACCCATAATTCTTTCTAATGCGGGCACATGATATTCAGGACTGCTTCCCACATGGGTACAAGTTATCAGGATTCCGTCCCTTGTGGGTGCAAGTACCCACAAATATGCTGGGCTGCTTCCCGTGCCTCTGCATGACGTCCACCCTCTTGCCATGTGAGGACGTGATATCCTGGACTGTTTCCCAGGGAGTTACGTTGTCTCTGGGACTGCTTCCCACGCAGGTATGTGATATTCAGGACTTCTTCATACTTGTGAACATGATTCACAGCATTACATATGAAGAACATAAGCAGGACTTCTGCACATGTACCCACATGGGAAGCAGTCCTGGATATCATATACCTGAAGTACTCCATAGCTTCATGAAGCAGTGTGAGAAGCAGCACCATCTATGTGGTACCCACATGGCACAAAGTCATGGACAGTTTGTGCCCACATGAGAAGAAGCCCTGGGTATCATGCACATCTGTAGGGAATAGTCCTAGAAATCGTCTACTGGCATGGGTAGAGGTCCTGAATATCATGTTCCTGCACGTTTTAAAGTCCCAGAAGTAAAGCATCGTCCTTGCATGAAGTTCTGCACATGCGTGGGAATCAGTCCTGGATATGATGTAACTGCTTGGGAAGCAGTCTTGGGTGTCATGAACATGCATGAGATTCAGTCCTAGGTTTATTGTACACACATTGGACGCAATTCTGGATATGCTGTAAAAGGATATGACGCCATCCTTGATTAATGTGCTTTCATGATAAACAGTCCTGTATATCATATACATTCATGGGAAACAGCTCTGTGTATCAACTGCCAATATGGGAAGAATTACTGCATATCATATACCTGCATGTGAAGAAGTCCTGGTAACCATGAACCTGCATGGAAAGAAATCATTCATATCACAAAATAGTCTTCGATATTACATACCTGCATGGGACGAATTCAGGCATATCATGTACCCACCTGTGAAGAAGTCCTAGATATCATGTATTTGTATGGGAAGAGTTTTTGCGTATCACATAGCCACATTGGAAGTAGTCCTGGATGTCGTGTCTTTGATATCTTGTACCTGTATGGGAGAGAATACTGGATATCATGAATGTACACGTGAAGATGCCCTAGATATCATATGCCTACATGGTAATAAGTTCAGGATATCATTTATCTGTGTGGAGGGCAGTCATATGTGTTGGTGTCAGCATAGTTAGAAGCCCAGTATATCATGCACCTGCATAAGTACTCTGTACATGTGCTGCCCCAATGGGATGAAATCATGGATACATGGACCCATGTGAGAACAAGTCCTGCATATACTTTACCCACTTTGAAAGATGCCACATCTATCATGTACTGGTAATGGAAGCAGAACTGGATATCATGTACCCACCTGGAAATACTCCCAAGTATCATATACACACATGGGAAAAAATCCTGAATATTCTGTACCTGTCCGGGACGCAGTTCTGGATATTGGTACCCACATGCGTAGAAGTTTTATTTATCATGTGCCCTTCAATGAAGATGTTCTGAAATCCCTGTATGTGCTAAGAAGTAGTCCTGGATCATGTACCCCCATGGGAAGGAACTGAGACTCTAATGTACAAGCATGAGAGGCAGTCCTTGATTTGTGGGTCCCTTACTGTCAAAGTCCTGTGTATCGTGTTTCCATGTGTGAAATAATGATGTGTAATACACACCCTCATGGAAAGAAGTCCTAAATTTTATGTACACACATTACAAGTCCTGGAATTATGTACACATACGGGAAACATGCCTAGTTATCTTGTACACACATCGGCTAGAGATTTGGATATCAATAATCAGCATTGGAAGTATTTCTGTCTACTGTATACCACATGGGAAGAAGTTCTGGCTGTTATGTGCTTACATGGGATGAAGACATGGATGCCCCATTACCTGAAGAGAAGCAGACTCAGGTATGCTGTACCTACAAGGAAAGCAGTCCTGCATATAATGTACCTTAATAGGAAAAATGTTCTGGACACCATGTAGATGTATGGGAAGTAGTTGTGGATATTGGTACTCACATGGGAAGAAACCCTTGCTATGTGGAACCCACATGTGACAAAGTCCTGAATACCTTGTGCTCACACGGAAAGGACTCCTGTAGATGTATCTGCCTAGGAAACATCCCTGGACATCATACATCCACATAGGACAACATCCTACATGTTGTGTACTTGAATTAGAAATGGTCTTTGGTACTATGTAACCTCATGGGAGCAGTCCTGACTATCACATCCCCACCTGGGATGCGGTCTTGCGAACATTGTACCTGCATGGGGAAAAGTCATACACCTCCATTGGAACAAGCAGCTGAATTAGAAGCAGTCATGGACATTGGCTCCCACGTGGAAGGAAGCGCTGGATGTCATGCACCCGCGTAGGAAGGCGTCCCGTTTATCACGAACAACAGGGAGAACAGCCTTGTCTGTGTGGTACCCACATGGAGCAAACTCCTGCTTAGCTTGTTGCCATATGAGACGAAGTTATGGATATCTTGTACCAGCGTGGGAAGAAGTCCTGGGTTTCAAGTAGCTGCGTGCTTAGCAGCCTTAGGTGACGTCCTGGATATCATGTACACGTATGAGATGCACTCCTGGATTTGTTGCACCCTCAAGGTAAAGAGTCTTGGATTTGTTGTAAAAGCATGTGAAACAACCCTGGATTTGTTGAATCCATGAGAGAAGCACTCATACATGTACATAGGATGCAGTCCTGAATATCAAGTACCTGCATGGGAAACAGTCCTGCATTTCACATACATAGGAAGAAGTCTATGTCATGCGCTTGCATGGAAAACATTGTTTGCATATTGTATACCCACATGGAAAGCCATATTTGATACAACGCACCATCAGGGGAGCAGTAATGGATAACTACACTCACACAGGAAGTAATCCTAGGTATCATGTACCCACATGGGAAGAAGTCCTGGATATATTGTGCCCACATAGATGACAACCAGGATACTTCATACCTGCATGGGAAGAAGTCCTAGGTATCATTCCCCTATATAGGAAGCAGTCGTGAGTATTTGTGCTCACGTGGAAAGAAGCAATCACTGCACATCATGAACCAGCAGTGGGAAAAGTCCTGTGTATGTGGCACCCATGCCCACATGGGACCAAGTCCTGCTTATCTCACTCCTTCATAGAAAGAAGGACTCTATCTCTGCAGTCTCATGTACCATGTACACACCTGGGAAAATAATCCTATATACCATGTTCATGCAAGGTAAGTAGATTGTACATCACATACCTTCATAGGAAGAAATCCAGGTGTCTTGTAGCAGCGTGGTACAGTACCCTGGTTGTCCTGTGTTGGCATTGGAAGCTGTTTTAGATATCATTCCCCAAATGTGAAGCAGCCCTAGAAATGTTGTACCCTCATGGGATGAAGAACTGGATACCATGTGCCCAGATAGGAAGAAGACCTGCATATCATGTGTCTGCATGGGAAGAAATTCTGTATATCATGAACCTATATAGGAAGCAGTCCTGAGTATTTGTACCCACATAGAAATGCTGGATATCATGTACCCACATGGGAAGAAGTCCTGGATATCAAGTGCTTGTATGAGCAACAGGCTGGAGAAACAGCCTGCACACAAGTAAATCCTGCATAACATGTAGCAGCACAGGTAGCTGCCCTCAATATCATGTCAGCACATGTGAATGAATCGAGAATATTATGTACCTGCTTAGGAAGCATTCCTCTCTGTGCATTGCCTGCATTGGACAAAGTCTTGTAACCCACATGGGAAGAGGTCCTGGATATTATGTCCTGCATGAAAAGAAGTCCTAAATACCATGTACATGTATTGGAAGGAGTCCTGTGTATCATGTACTCACCTGGGAAATAGTAATGGGTATAATATATACCCATGTGAAGAAGTCATAGACACCATGTATTCACATGGGAAGAATTCTTGCATACCATGTAGCAGAATGGGACACAGTCCTGGATACCATGTACATACATGGTAAGAAGTCCTCCATATCATTTAACAGCATGAAAAACAGTCCTAGATTTGTTGAACCTACATGGGAAGCAGTCCTACATATTATATGACCTCATGCATACAGCCCAGGATATCAAGTGCACACATGGAAAGCATGTACAGAATTACTGCATATCAAATACCCACATGTAAAGGAGTCCAGGATATCATGTACACTCATGAGAAGAATTCTTGCATACCAAGCACTGCCATGGTAGTAGTGAGTTTCATTCATCTTCAAGGGCAAACGTTGTGGATATCAAATACCTACAGTGGCAGCAGCTGTGCATATCATGCACCCTCATGGGGAACAGTCCTCCAAATTTGTACCACATGGCAGATGGCCTGGATATCAAGTACTCCCGTGGGAAGAAGTCCTAGATCTCATGCACCTGTACAGGAAGCAGTCATGACTATTTGTCCCCCATGGGAAATAGTGCTGATTGTTATGGATTAGCATGGGAAAAGTTAGGCATATCATGAATCAATACAGAAAGCAATCCTTTCTATGTGGTGCCTACATGGGGCAAAGTCCTGGATATAAAGTAATCACAGGGGAAACAGCCCTGTACATCATGCTCATGAAGGGAAAGAAGACCTGTACATCATGACCTGTACACACAATGGAAGAAATCCCAGATAGAATGCAGCAGCAGCATGGTACGGCATCCTGGATGTCATGTGTCAGCATTGGAAGTGAGATATGTCATACGTGAATGAGAAGCAGCACTGGGTGTCATGTACCCCATAGGAAGAAGAACTGCCTATCATGCACCTGCATGGAAAGAGTTCTGCATATCAAGTACCCAAATGGAAAGCAGCACTGAATATCATGTATCACATGGGAGGAAGAGCTGCATATTACATGCATACATTGGGGGAGGTGTCCAAAGCAGCACTAAATATCATGTATTGCATGGGAGGAAGAGCTGTACATCACGTACATACATGGCTGGGGGAGTCCAGAGCATCATGTACAACATTAGAGCATAAGATATCCTGGATATCTTATTCCAATATGAGAAGCAGGTCTGAGAAACAGTCATGGATACTATAAAACCATTTGGAAAACAGTCATGGATGTCATGAAAACACGTGGAAATAATTGGATATCATGGGCCTGCATGAGAAGTCTGGACATTATGTAACTGCATGGGAAGAAATTCTTTATGTTATATACACATAGAAGGCACTCCTGGATATCATCTACCTGTGTGATTAGACATCTGGATATCATGCACCCACATGGATGACATCTTAGATACTTTGCACATTACATGGCACACTTTCCTGTGTATCATATAACAGCATGAGAAGCAGTCCTGGATTTCATGTACCCACTTGAGATGTCACATAAATATTGGACCCTGGTGAGAAGAACTAGGTATATATGGTACCTGCGTGGGACGAAGTCCTGGATGTCATGTAAGTAATGCATATGATGTACCCTCATGGGAAGCAGTCCTGGATAACATGTATGTGACTGAGAAACAGCCTTGGGTATCATGTAGCATCATGCAAAGAACTCTTGAATATCAGGCACCAGCAAGGAAAGTAGTCCTGAATATCATTGAACAGGATGGGAAGGAGGCCTTTATATTGATACTCACATGGGAATATAGATAGTACATCATGTAACCACATGAGCACTCATATATATCTTGTACCCAAACAGTAAGGAGGCCTGAACACCATGTACCTGAATTGGAAACAGTCCTGCTTATCATGTACATGCTGGGAAATAATCGTAGGTATCATGTACCTTCATATGAAGATATCTGGCATTGCATGTATCAACATAAGAAACAGTCATAATACGTGGTGCCCTCTTGGAAGGAAGTCCTGGATGTCATGTATCCTTTTGAGATGGTGTATCCTACATTGCAAGCAGTTTTGAATATCATATAACAGCAGGAAACCAACCTGAAGATGTAGTGCTTTTATGGGAAGGTTTGAATATTATGTGCCCAGATGGAACAAAGTCCTAGCTGTCATGTATCAGCATTGGAAAAAAGCTGGGACATCAGGTACCTGCATGGGAAGCAGTCAGCATATCATGCCCCCAAATGGGAAGTTGTCATGGATATAATATACTCTTGTGTAAAAAGTCCCAAGGTTGTTGTACCTGCATGTAAAGCAGTCTTGGATACCATGTACACTCATGTGAAGCAGTCCTGTATATCATACAAGAGTGTGAGATGCAGCCCTGCATATCAATGTACCAGCATGGGAAGAAGTCCTGGGTGCCATGATCCTGCTAGGGGAGCATCCCTGAATATGCTGTACTCTCAACCAATCAGTCCTGGATATGTTGTACACACAAGGAAAGCCTTCCAACATATAATGTCACTGCATGGGAAGAAGTCCCAGGAGTCATGTAGTGGCATTGGAAGGATTTCGTTATATCATGTACCTGTGAGAAACTGTCCTGGATATTATGTTCCTACATGGAAAAAAATCTTCAGTATCATGGACCACATGAGAAGATATCCTGCACATCACAGATCTACACAGGAAGATGTCATGGATATGTGGTACCAAGGGAAGAAATCCTGCATGTGCTCACATTGGAAGCAGTCCTAGATACACATATCTACCAGGGAAATATCCCTTCCTGTAATGGGCCAGCATGGGAAGAAGCCCTAGATACCATGGATTCGCATGATACAAAGTCCTGGATGACATATATCCACATTGCAAGCAGTCCTGCATATCACATAACCATATTGGAAGCAGGCTTGGATGTCATTTACCCACATTGGGAAGCTGTCCTGGATGGCATGTACCCACTAGGAAAGTAGCCCTGAAAATACTGCACCCACACGAGAAGAAGTCTTGGATATCCCGCATCCACATGAAAAGGAGTTGTGGTATCATGTACCTCATGGGAAACAATCTGGATATCATACACATGCATGAGAAACACTCCTAGAATTTTGTGCCCACATGGGAAGAAGTTGTGGCTAACAACTACCCACAAGGGGCAGTATCTTCCATATACTATAATGGCAAGTGAAGCAGTCCTGGAAATCGTATGCCCACAATGGAAGAAGCCATCCATATCACGCACCGTCATGGAAAGAAACCCTGTGTATCATATACTGACTGGTATGGGAAGAAGTCTTGAGTACAGTGTATCTACGTGGAAATCAGTGCTTGATACCACGTACGCAGCTCTGAAACAATATGAATATTATGTACATTTATGAGTAGAAAGCCTGAATATCGTGTACTCCCATTGGATTAAGTCCTGGATTCCCTGTACCTGCTTGGGAAAAGTTCTGGATATCATGTAACTGCCTCAGTACTAAATCACATACTTGCACGCGAAACAGTATGTGTTATTAGGTAGCTAGATATTAATTAATTGCGTGTGTAGAATTCTTGCATATCATGTACATGCATGGGAAGCCTGGATAGCATACACACACACACATGTGAAAAAATTATTGATGTACCTTTTTCCTCTCTGACCCCATCCCCACTCTAACCTTCCTTCTCCAACTCAACCCGTTATCCCAGCCTCCAACACCAGGTGGCAGTCTCCGCACACACACAGCTGAGCTGGAGCCTAGGTAAGCTAACTGAAGGTCTTCCCCACGCCCTCATTTTCTCCAAATTCAATCTCCCAGTCTCATCAGTAGCTATGCAACAGAAGACTCGCTGCAGCTTCCTTCTCCCTGTCCACAACTCCGTGGCTGTCACAGCCCCTCCCTACCCAACCTCCTGCCCCTCCCCCACTCACTGCTTTATCCTAGCCCCAAACTTCAGCAGACAGCCTCTGCTAAGCCACAAGCCTCTCGTTCCAGAGAAACAGGCAGGCTGATTGCAGATCTTCATCTCTCTCTCTGTTCTTCCTGACTCAATCCTTCAGCCCCACCTTCAGCTCTGCAACAGATCACCTGCTGCAGCCTTCTTTGCCCCGCGTCCCCATCTACTGTGGATCCCACAGGACTCCCCTTCCAAACCTCTCTCCCCTCACTTGTGGCATTATCTCAGCACCCAACTCCAGGAGTCACCCCTGCTAACCCACAGGCCACTCCTGCTAGGAAAGCAAGAGGCTGACTTTAACTCCTCTTTTCTCTTTCTGTTCCTCTAGATCCAAAATCTCAGCCTCATCCCCAGTACTATAGCAGACCTCCTGGGGTGACCTCACCTCCCCTATTGGCTCCCCCCCCATTCCAATGAGACAAATTACAGTTCCAAATAAGCAGATCCTGGGAGAACACTCAGCTCTCCTCCCTCCTGTGAACCCCTGAAGACATGTAGCCTTTCCCCATTGTTAAATATCTGCTCCTATGCCCCAGAAACACATTTTACCTGGAACTCGCAGTGGCCACACCTACTAAGTCTGCAGAAAAATTCCTGCCAGGCAACACAAAGCCATCACACTCTCCTAAAACAGACACCAAGAAACAAAACACCCAGCCAACAACCACAAAACCAGAAGTCAGCACCCAGACCCATAATCATCCAAATCCCAGATGTCAAGAAGCCAGCTCCAAAACACAAGCAATAACAACCAAGGCACTATGTCTCCACTAGAGCCCAGCAACCCTACCACAACAAGCTCTGGCTATTCCAACATAGCTGAAGCGCAAGAGAAAAAAATAAAAAACTACCTGCCTGAAAACAATAGAGGTCCTTAAAAAGAACTCAATAAATCCCTTAAAGAAATTCAGGAAAACATAAACAGAAGAAAGAAATCAATAAATCCCTTATAAAAGCAGGATAACACAAAAAAAAAACAGTAGAAGGAAATGAGTAAAATTGTTCAAGACCTAAAAATGTAAATAGAATCCATCAAGAAAACCCAAATAAGGGAATTCTGGAAGTGAAAATTTAGGAATTCAAGGAGGAACTACAAAGGCAAGCTTCACCAACAGAATACAAGAGATGGAAGTAGAATCTCTGAAGATATGATGGGAAAATGGTGAAGAAAGTATTAAATCTAAAGAGCTTTTGACACAAAACATCTGGGAAATCTGAGACACTATGAAAATACCAAACCTAAGAATAATAGTAATAGAAGGAGAAGACACCCAAGTCAAAGACCCAGAAGATATTTTTAACAGAATTGTAAAACAGAAAAAGGAGATGTCTGTAAGTGTATAAGAAGCATAGAGAACACAAAATAGATTGGACCAGTAAAGAAAGACTCCTCAGCACACAATAATCAAAACAAAAATACACAGAACAAAGAAAGAATATTAAAAGCTTCAAAAGGAAAAGACCCTGGCCCTGACCTGAGGACACAGGAGCAGGAGAGTAGGCCCTGCCTTGAAGACACGGGACCTGGAGAGTGGGCCTTGACATGATGACACAGGAGCAGGAGAGCAGGCCCTGCCCTGAGGACATGGGAGTGAGTGAACCAGCCCTGACCTAAGGACACAGGAGCGGGTGAGCTGGCCCTGCCCTGAGGACGTGGAAGCAGGAGAGTGGGCTCTGCCATGATGACATGGGAGCAGGAATGCTGGCCCTGCCCTAAGGACACAGGTGCAGGAGAGCTGTCAGGGGAGTGGGATAGCAGGCCCTGCCATGATGACACAGGAGTGGGAGAGTGGACCCTGCCCTGAGGACAAGGGAATGGGCCCTGATCTAGGGCTCTGAGTGGCCCTCACCCCAACATCTACTCCATGTATGACCTGCTGGAACACATGAAGCGGCCAGACCTGAAGATTCAAAGATTAAGAAGCTCCTTGACAGGCAGCAACAACTGGATATGTGACAGCAGTCCCAGTGAGGATCCAGTAATGATAGTGTAGGCCTCAAGTCGGACCTATGACTCATAGCAATGAACATTTGAAAGTAAACCTATGTGGACAAAAGACTATACTGTGTGATACACTATAGCTTCTGTGACAAGATTTTTTGTTCATCTTGTTTGTTTTATTTTACTGGAGAGAGGAGAGGGATTTTGGTGCATGATGTGCAAATCATAGACATTCAATAAAAGTAAAAAACATAAGAGTAAAAAAAAGAAAAATAATAAATATTGGAAACAAAAAAAAAGAAAAGAAAAAAGAAAAAGTCAAACACAAATTTAATGTATAATGGTGGACCCTAGCTCCCCAAACTTTATGGAAAAATCAATCTACAGATCCAAAAACATCAGTAAACTACCAAATAATATCTTCACAAAGAGTTATAGCTGTGTATATCAATCAATTACAAGTGAAAACAAATAAGAAAAATCTTGAAAGTTTTATCTATATCATTATGGTACAATTAGTGGCTAAGTTTTCATCACAGATAAAGGAAACAAAAATCATACACAAAAAAAGGAAAAGACCAAGTAGCATAAAAAAGCAGACCCATTATTACACTTAACTTCTCAATGGAGATTCAAACAGCTCAGATTACTCTGTCCAGCAAAACATTAAATAACCATAGATGGAGAAAACAAGGTATTTCATGATAAAGCCAAATTTAAACAATATCTATCTATAAATCCAGCCTTATAGAAGGTGCTAGAAGTCCCCCCTTTTTAAACAGAGGTAAGTGAACAAGAAACACCAACAAAATATAAGAGATAGAAGAGAGTCCATAGGTGTGTACATCAATCAGGCATTGAAATTACAGTGGAAGGAATAGATACATCAGTCAAAGACCATGTTAAATATAAAATTTCTTGACACCAAATGTCCATGAAATATGGGACACTATGAAAAAACTTAAGAATAAAATAAAGAATCCCACTCAAAGATCCAGAAAATATTTTTAATAAAATTCCCTAACATAAAGGAGAACATGCCTATCAGTGTAAAAGAACACCAAATGGATTTGACCAGAAAAGAAAGTCCCCGTCCCTCATAATAATCCAAACAGTAAACAAAAAGAATAAAGAAAGAATATTAAAAGCTGCGAGGGAAAAAGGCCAAGTAACATAAAAAGGCAAACCTACCAGAATTATACCAACTTCTCAACAGAGACGCAAAAAGCCAGAAAGGCCTGGACAGATGCCAGCCATACTACTACACCCAGCAAAATGTTAATCAACATATATGGAGAAAACAAGATATTCCATGACAAAACGAAATTTAACAGTATCTATCCACAAATCCAGCCCTAAAGAAGATACTAGAAGGAAAACTCCAATTCAAAGATGTTAACTACACCCAAGAAAACACAGGAAAGAAATAACTTTGCACCAGCAAAACCTAAAGAAGGGGCACACCACCACCACCACCACCACCACAATCAAAATAATAGGAATTAACAATCACTGGTCTTTACTATCTCTCACCATCAATAGACTCAATCCCCCAATTAAAAAAAAAAAACACAGGCTAACAGAATGAATGCAAAAACGGAATCTATCATTCTTCTGCATACAAGAAACATACCTCAGCAACAAAGATAGATATAATCTCTAAAGGCCAAAAAAAAAAAAAAAAAAAAAAAAAAAAAAAAGTTTTTCAATCAAATGGATCCAAAAAGCAAGCTGGAGTAGACATCTTAAAATCTAATAAAATAGACTTTTAACCAAAATTAATCAAAAGAAATGGGGAAGAATATTCAATACTCATCAAAGGAAAAGTCCACCAAGCTGACATCTCAATTCTGAATATCTATGCCTGAAATGAAAGGGCACCCACATTTGTAAAAGAAACATGAATAAAGCTTAAATCACACATCCAACCCCATGCATTAATAATGGGAGACCTCAACACCTCACTTTCACCAATGGACAGATCATCAAGACAGAAACTTAAGAGAAATAATGAAACTAACCAACATCATGAACAAAATAGACCTAACGGATATCTACACAAAATTTCACCCAAACACAAAAGAATATACCTTCTTCTCAGCACCTCATGGCACCTTCTCCAAAATTGACCATATACTTGGGCACAAAGCAAATCTCAACATATACAAGAACATTGAAATAACACCTTGTTTTTTATTAGACAACCATGGATTACAGCTCGACTTCAGCAACAACAGAAAGTCTATAAACTCATGGAAACTGAACAGATGCCTACTCAATGACCCCTGGGTCAGGGAAGAAATAAAGAAAAAATTAAGTACTTCCTGGAATTCAATGAAACTCAAGGAACAACATACCCAGACTTACGAGATACAATGAAAATAGTGCTAAAAGGAAAGTTCGTAACACTAAGAACCTTCATAAAAAATTGGAGAGGTCTCATACTAGCAACTTAACATTACATCTGAAAGTTCTAGGACAAAAAGAAGCAAACACACCAAAGAGGAGTAGACAGCAGGAAATAATCAAATTGAGTGCTGAAATCAATAACTTAAAAATAAAGAGAACAATACAAAGAATCAATGAAACTAAAAACTGATTCTTTGAGAAAACCAACAAGATAGATAAACCCTTAGCCAAACTAACTAACAGGCAGAGATATAATACCCAAATTAATAAAATCAGAAATGAAAAGGGCACATAACAACAGACACTGAGGTAATCCAAGGAATCATTAGGTCTTAGTTCAAAAACCTGTACTCCACAAAATTGGGAAATCTAAACAAAACGGATGGTTTTCTTGATAGATACCACTTATCAAAGTTAAATAAATATCAGGTAAATATTTTAAATAGTCATATGATCCCTAAGGATATAGAACCAGTCACTAAAATCTTCCAATGAAAAAAGCCAGGGCCATGTGGCTTTAGCAAAGAATTCTTCCAGACTTTCAAAGGAGAGCTAATACCAATACTCCTCAAGTTATTTCACAAAATAGAAACAGAAGTAATATTGCCAAGTACATTTTGTGAGACCATTGTCACCCTAAAACCTAAATCACACAAAGACTCAACCAAGAAAGAGAATTTCAGACTGATATCCCTTATGAACATTGATACAAAAATACTCAATAAGATACTCACAAACTGACTCCAAGACCACATCAAAAACATAATCCACCATGATCAAGTAGCCTTCATGCCAGATATGCAGAGATGGCTCTACATCCAAAAATCCATCAATATAATCTACCATATAAATAAACTGAAAGTAAAAAAATAAAAGCATGAACATCTCATTAGATGCTGAAATCCCTTTGACAAAACCCAACACCTCATAATAAATATCTTGGAGAGATCAAGAATACAGGGCATGTACCTAAACACAATAAAGGCAATATACAACCACCTAATAGCTCACATCAAATTAAATAGAAACTTATAGCAATTCCACTAAAATCAGGGATAAGACAAGGCTGCCCACTCTCCATATGTATTCAATATAGTACTTGATGTTTTAGCTAGAGCAATAATACAACTAAAAGGAGATCAAGGGAATACAAATTGGGAAAAAAGAAATCAAAGTATCACTATCATATGATAGTATACATAAGTGACCACAAAAATTCTACCAGGGAACGCCTATAGCTGATAAACACCTTCTACAAAGTGGCTGGATACAAAATTAACTCAAAAAATTAGTAGCCCTCCTATATAAAAAGAACAAACAGGTTGAAAAAGAAATTAAGGAAAAAACACCTTTTACAATAGCCACAAATAATATAAAATATTTTTGGGTAACTCTAACCAAGCATACGAAAGACATGTATGACAAGAGCTTCAAGCCTTTGAAGAAAAAAGCTGAGGAAGACATGAAAAGATAAGATCTCCCATGCTGATGGATCAGTAGGCTTAACATAGTAAAAATGGCCATCTTACCAAAAACTATGTGCAGATCCAATGCAATTCCCATCAAAATTCCAACACAATTCCTTACAGACCTTGACAGAGCAACTCTTAATTTTATTTGGAAAAACAAAAAACTCATCATATCTAAAACAATTCTACAAAATAATAAGTTTTAAAATCCAGAGGTGTCACCATCCCTGGTATCAAGCTGTACTAAAGAGCAATAATAATAATAATAACCATGTGCTATTGCCGTAAAATCTGATAGGTTGATCATTGGAAGTGAACTGAAGACCCAGAAGTAAACCCACACACCCGTGGACTCTTTATTTTTGACAAAGAAGCCAAAACTATACAATGGAAAAAAGAAAGCACCTTCAACAAATGATGCTGGTCTAGCTGGATGGCTACATGTAGAAAAATGCAAATAGACCCATATCTATCGCTCTGCACAAAACTCGAGTCCACATGGATCAGAGACCTCAACACAAATCCTGATACACTAAGTTTGATAGAAGAGAAAGTTGAGTGTACCCTTGAACATGTAGGCACAGGAGACAGGTGTTTCTGGACAGAACAACAGGTGAAGCACATGGGAACAGTCCCGGATATGTTGTACTGTATGGAGGCAGTCCTGGGTGTGTGTGACCAGTATGGGACAAATTTCTGAGTGTCCTAAATTGCTTCCCACACAGGCACATGATGGCCAAGACTGGAGCCCATGCTTGTACATAAAGTGCAGGACTTTTTCATATACACACGACACCCAGTTCTTCTTCACATGCAGGTCTTATGATAAATGCCTTTCCAAATGGATACATTATATACAAGACTGCTCCCCAGGCAAGCACATTATATGCATGGCTGCTTCACATATGTGTATGATATACCTGACTCCTTCCCATATGGGTACAATATATTCAGGAATTCATCCCAAGCAGGTACATAATATACAGGGCTGCTTCCCACGCAGGTGCAATATATCCAGGGCTGTTTCACCTATATGTGCATGATATACAGGTCTTCTTGAGATGTGGGTACATGATATCCAGGACAACTTCCCATGTGGGCACATGATATCTAAGACTTCTTCTCATGTGAGCACATAATATCTAAGGCTTAGTCCCATGTGGCTACATAATAATCCAAAACTTCTTGCAAGGCAGGTACTTGACATCCAAAACTTCATTCCATACTGTTAACAATAACTATGATTGCATCTCATGTAGGTACATGATATCCAAAATTGATTCCCATGTTGGTTTAAGATAACCAGGACTCAGACTGGGCAGATGGCTCAGTGGTTAAGAGCACTTGCTGTTCTTACAGCAGGCCCAGACTCAGTTTCCAGCACCCACGTAGTGGCTCACCGCCTTCTGTGACTCCAAATCCAGGGAATCTGATGAGGACTACACACGGTGCATATACATGTATGAAGGCAGACCACATACACGTCAAGTAAATAAATAAAGATGTGGGTCACAAATTTTTTAAAAAGATATCCAGGACTTCATTCTATGTGGGAGCCATATATCCCAGGACTGCTCCACTCTGAGTACATGGGACTCCTTCTCATGCTAGGACATGATATGTAGGACTTTATCCATGCAGGTGCATAGACAGTTTCCAGGGAGGGCACATGATATCCAAAACTGCTTCCCATGTGAGTATGTAATATACAGGACTTCTTCTCATGCAAGTACAGGATATCCAGGATTTCTTCCCTTGAGGAAAAAGTTGTGTCCTGGAATTATCCTGTGCAGCTACCACACGCCCAGAACTATTTCCTTTGAGTGTACGTGATATGTACAGAACTTCTTCCCATGTGGCTTAAAGATACCCAGGGCTTCTTCCCATGTGGCTACCAGATATTCAGGATGGTTTCACAGGCAGCTTCATGTTATCCAAGAATGCCTCTCATGTAGCCACATCATAAGTAATATTTCTTCACATGCAGAGTCAAGACTTCCAGAAAATTGTTCCATGGGGGTAGCACGTATCCAGGACTGCTCCTCATGAAGGTACATGAGTTGAAGGAATTCTTCAAAAGTATGTACATAACATCCAGGATTTCTTCCCATGTGAATACAGAACATGCATTACTTATATCTATGCAGTTACATGATATCCAGGAAATTTTCTGATGTGGTTACAATATATCCAGGGCTGATTCCCATGTAGGTAGGTGATAAACAAGACTGATTCCAAGGCCAGTACATTATATGTAGGACTTTGTACCAGGTGGCACAAGATATCTAGGTCTTCTACCCATGCAGGCTCATGATATCCATGACTGTTTTCCATGTGGGTACATGATACAGGCCTTCTTCTCATGTGGGCTCAGGATTTGCATGGATTCTTCCCATGAAGGCTCATGAGAAGTGCTTCTTATGGGGCTACATAATATCCAGGGTGGCTCCAAATGTGGGTAAATGATATCCAGGACCATTACATTGCAAAGTACAAGATATCCAGGACTGCTTTCAATGCCTATAAATGAAATCCTGGAGTTCACCCCGTATGGGTACATGATATACAGGACTTCTGCTCATGCAGTTAAACGATATTCAAGACTGTGTATCTCATGTGCAAACAGGATATCCTGGACTACTTCCCAAGATGAACACCAATACACAAGACTGCTTCCAAGACAGGTACATGTTATTCAGGACGTCATCTCATAAGGGTACCACATATCAAGGGCTACTTCCCATGCATGTAATAACATCATAAATTGAGTCCCTTGCAGATATGTGATACCTAAGGTCGCTGCTATGCTAGCATATGAAATACAAGATTTCTTCATGTGGTGTTACATGATATCCAATGTTTCTTCCCATGAAGTCCACTACATGCAGGATTTGTTCCATGTTCATGGAAGCTATCCAGGTCTTCATCCCATGCAAGTACCACATGTCTATAAATATGTCTCATGCAGTAATGAAATGCAGGAGTTCTTCACATGCATGCACATGACATCACTTACTTTTTCACACCAAGATACCACTATGCAGGACTGTTTCCATAGAGGTACCTGATTTCAGAAATTTCTTTTCACACAATGGTACATTATATGAAGTACTTTTCCCATTCAGGTACAAAAAAAACAAAACAAACAAACAAAAAAAAAAAAAACCAGGGCTGCTTCTCCTACAGGTAGATGGAATCCAAGACTGATTCCTGCTGGGTACACCACATCCAGGACTTTTCACCTTTTTTCTTTTCAAGAATAAGATATCCAGGGTTTCTTACCATGTGGGTACCCTAAAGACAGGCTGCTTCGCCTGTTGGTTCTTGATCTTCAGTCCTTCCCCCACCACACACACAGGTAACAATATCCAACACTTCTTTCCCAAGTGGGTACATGTAATCCAGTAATTCTTTCTTTGTGGGTACAAGCTATCCAGGATACATCTCATGGGAGTATTGCATATCCAGGATTGCTGCTCATGTGGTACATGATATCCGAAATTACTTTCAATGCTTGTATATAACATTGAGGACCTCTTCCCTTAAGGGTCCATGATGTCAAGAACTTCTTCCCCTGCAGGTAAATGATGTCCAGGGCAGCCTCCCATACAGAGTGGTTTCCCTTGAGGATATGTAATAGCCAGGTGCTTTCAGTGATGACATATGAAACCCAGAACTGCGGCCACGTAGGTTGACAATATCCATGACTTCTACGAATGTGGGTACATGATACGGAGAAGTTTTCCCAGAACTTCACTCCCTGCTTGTAAATGATATGCTAGACTGCTTCTTATGCTGATGTGTGATATCAAGGTCTTCTTCCTATGTAGTCATATAATATCCATGACTGCTCCCTCTATAGAAACACGATATTCAGGACATCGTCCCATGTGGCCACCCCATATACCTGGCCGGTTCATCCTATCTAGTGCTTCTCCTGCGGGGAACAATATCATGGACTGGTTTCCATACATGTATACATCCAGGACTTGTTCTTCTTCTGGTATATCGTACACAGAACTTCTTTCCATACATGAACATGTTATCCAGAACTTCATCCAATGGGGTAGGTACTACATGGACTTCTTTCCATGTAGGCACATGATATATAGGACTTCTACCAATGTGATTACATGATATCCAGGGCTGCCTGTGACCTATGTACATGGTATTCAGGGCTGTTTCCCAGGCAGGTCCATGATATCCAGGACTTCTTTCCATGCATGTAAATAGTATACAGGAATTTGTCCCATGTAAGTACATGGTTTTCTGGACTCCTTGCTTGGCAGATACGTGACATCTATGACTCCTTCTCGTGTGAATACAGCATTTCCAGGACTGCTTCCACCCCAGGAACAGGATATATATGACAGGTTGTGGTGTGGGTAAATGACCGCTAGGACTTGATACCAGGCTGGCACATGACATCCAGGACTCCTACTGTTGCTGGCATTTTATATCCAGGATTGCTTCCCATGTACTTGCATGCTATGTGGGACTTCTTGCCATGTGGATGCATAATGTAAAGTACTACTTCCTATGCACTACTTGATATCCAGGACTGCTTCCTACTAATACTTTGTGTCATGTGAGCACATGACACCCAGTATTTGTTCCCATTGCCAGAACAAGATATACAGGACTTCTTCTAATGTGGGTACATGTTATCCAGGACTATATGTGATGTGAGTACATGATATCCAGGACTGCTTCGAATGATGATATGTGGCTTCCCTGATTTGTTCCATGTGGGTACATGGTATTCAGGACTTCTACCCATGGGACTATGTACATGTTATGTAGGACCTCTTCATATGCAGGCGCATTTTACCCAGGTCTTCAACCAGTACAGGTACCACATAGCCAGAATTGCTTTCCATGCAAGTACCATGTAACCCAGGACTGCTTCTTTTTTCTTTTTTTAATACATTTTATTACTTTATTCATATTACATCTCAATTGTTATCCCATCCCTTGTATCCCTCCATTCCTCCCTCCCTCCCATTTTCCCCTTACTCCCCTCCCCTATGACTGTGACTGAGGGAGACCTCCGCCCCCTGTATATGTTCATAGGGTATCAAGTCTCTTCTTGGTAAGCTGCTATCCTTCCTCTGAGTGCCACCAGGCCTTCCCACCAAGGCGACGTGGTCAAATATGGGGCACCAGAGTTCGTGTGAAAGTCAGACTCCACTCTCCACTCAACGGTGGAGAATGTCCTGTCCATTGGCTAGATCTGGATAGGGGTTCAAAGTTTACTTCCCATATTGTCCTTGGCTGGTGCCATAGTTTGAGCAGGACCCCTGGGCCCAGATCCGCCCATCATAATGTTCTTCTTGTAGGTTTCTAGGACCCTCTGGATCCTTCTGTTTCCTCATTCTCCCATGCTTATCTCATCTAGAGTCCCAATAAGATATCCTCCCATCTGTCCCACTTTCCTGAGACATAGCCCTTGGGCTAGTGCCCAGGACTGCTTCTAATGACAGTACACGACATCAGTATTTGTCCCATGTGTGTGCATGCTAGTCTCTCCATGCTGGTACATGCTGGTTCTTATACGAGTACATGATATAATGCAATTCTTCACATGAAAGAAAGGGCTATTCATATTCCTTTACACACATGTTCAACATATCCAGGACCAACTTTCATGAAGGTTCTGGTACCTAGGACAGTTGCTCAAGCTGGTTCATGATACAAAGGATTACATCCCATGAAGATACATGTCATCTATGACTGCTTCATTTATAAGTACATGATATCCAGGACTTCTTGCCATGTGGGCCTTTGATATACAGGACTTCTTTCCATGTGGCACATATTATCCATTACTTCAGCCCATGTGGGTACCTTATATCCAAGATTGCATCCCATGAGTGTACATGATATCCAGGATTGCTTCCGGTGCTGGAATATGGCATACAGGATTTCTTCACAGAGGGGTACATGATCTACCTCTTCTCACGTGAGTACAGGATATCCAGAATTGCTTCCATTGCAGTTGTATGATATCCAGTACTGCTTCCCATTGGGGTCACATGATATCCAGTACTGCTTCCGATGTGGAAAAATTTCATCTAGGACATATTCTTGTGTGGTAATAATATAAAGGACTCCTACACATGCATGTGTTTGATACCATGACTGCGTCCCATGTAGTGACATCAGATCTAGGACTGCTTCCCAGGCAGGTACTTAATAAGCAGGATTGCTTCCCCTGCCTTTTACCTACTACACATCGCTTCTTCCAACACGATACATGATATCTGGGACCTGGGCTCACACAGGTGCAGGAATGCTACCCATGCGGGAACATGAAATAAAATACTTATTCACATTTACATACACGTTACTCAGGATTTTGTCCTATGAAGAAAATCCCAGACTTTGTTCCATGCAGATACCACATAGACAAGCTGGCTTCCCATGCTGTTACAAGCTATCTGGGATGTATACGATTGCAAAATGTCTTCCTCTGCTGGCATATGATATGCGTTCTTCTTCCCATGTGGGCGCAAGATAGTCAGTAGTCCTTCCAATGCAGATACATGACATTCAGGACTTCATACCATGTGGGTACAGGATACAGACATCTTTGTCTCATGTGGGTACAAAATATTCAGACCATCTCCCATGAATGTATATGATATCCATGAGCATCCCAGGTGGGTCCATGGTACACAATACTTCTTTCCATTAGGATCCCACATATCTGGGATTGTTTCTCATGTGGGAACATGCTATCCAGGACCGCTTCCCATGCGGGTACATGATAATCAGAACTTCTTTTATGGTTGTACAAATATGGATGATTTCTTCCCATGTGTATACACACTATCCTGCACATTGATCCATGCAGGTACAAGATATCTAGAACTCCATCCCCTGTGTCGACCATGACATCCAGGACTTCTTCCAGTGTGGGTACATTATATGCAGCAGTGCCTGCCATGCCCTTACATTCAGCTGGGAATGCTTCTCATGCAAGTACCTGATATCCAGGACTGTTTCCCAGGCAGATGCATGGTATTCAGGGCTCCTTCCCATATAAATACAAAATTGCCAGGACTTTGTCCCACTCTGATCCAGGACATCTTCTCATGCAATTGACAGATGCACAGGCCTGATTCCCATACGGGTATTGGATATCCAAATTTTCTTCCCACGCCAGGACAAAATATACAGGACTGCTTCCCATGCAGGTACTTGATATCCAGGATTTCTTCCAATGTGGGTTCGTGGTATTCAGGAATTCTTCCCAAATATGTACCACTACCCATGCTGGCACATAAAACTGCAGGACTCCATCCCTTAGGGGTACATGATAGCAAGTGCTTCCCATATGTGTACCAATAACCAGGATGGTCCGCCCCTTGGGCATATGTTAGCCAGGGCTTCTTTCAGTGAGAACATGATGTGCAGCATTGCACCTGACGCATCGAAGCTGGGACTGCTGCTCATGTGCGAACATGATAGCAAATATCCAGGACTGCTTCCCATGCAGATACCCAGTATACAAAACTTACTCCCACGCAGGTGCATCATATCCAGGACTTCTTCCCATGTGGGTACATGATGCACAGGACTGTTTTGAGGTCAGATGCATACTACCCAGGATTCCTTTCCATACAGGGGAAGATTTCCAAGACTTCATCCCATGCTGGTACAAGAGATCCAGGACATGGTGTCATGCAGGCGTCTCACACACACACAGGCCTGCTTCCCTTGAGGTGCATGATATCCAAAAGTAGTTCTCATACTGGCACTTGATATCCAGTACTTCTTCACATGTGAGTATATGACATTCAGGACTATTTCTCATGCATGTACGTGACATCCAGGACAGATTCCAATATCGATATACAACAACCAGGACTTTATACAATGGAGTACATGATACACAGGAATGTTTCCCAAGAGGTTACATGATGTACAGGACTTCTTCACATGCAGTTACATACATGCAGGATTTCTGTCCCATGCTTGTACATGATATCCAGGAAAGTCTAACCCTGATGATACCTGATAGCCAGGACATTTTCACACCCTGTACATTATATCCAGGACATTTTCACATCGTGTACATTATATCCAGGACTCCTTCCCATAAAGGTACATGGAATCCAGGTCTTCTCCCCATGAGGGGATATAATAGCCATGACTTCTTTCCATTAGAGAAAACTATTCAGGACTTCCTCTGATACAGATATCACATAGACAGGCAGTTACAGGATATCCAGAACTTTGTCTCATGCATGTATATGATATCCAGGATTCTTCCCATGTGGGTAAAATATTTCCAGGACTGCTTTCCCACAGGGACACATGATATCCAGGACTGTTACCCAGGCTGATACATGATATCCAAAATTGCTTCCCATGCTGGTACATGACATGGGAATATCTTCCCATATGGGTACATGATATCCAGGACTCCTCCCAATGCAGAAGCATGATGTTCAGGACCTCATACAATGCAGGTACAGGATTTCCAGGTTTGGGACCTATGTTGGTACATGATATTTAGACTGATTCATTCCCATTCATGGACTTAATATCCAGGACTGTGGAGGAATGTCTTGAGTGGATGTAACAACTGTCAATAAAGTGCTATTTAGCCAGTCAGCTGGGCAGAAGGACAGGAAGTGGAAGGAGGGACTTCCTGGAGAGGGGCAGAACCAAGATTTGACAATTGAGAAAAAGAAGATGGTTGACAGTGGGGAGGCCGGGGAGAAACGACCCAAGGACCTAGTGCAAATGCTTGGGATATATGTACGTTATGAGGTTTAAAGTAGTTTGTTTAGTTTTCGAGTAGATTTGTATCAGTTTAGATACTTCCCGGTGCATAGTGCTAACAGCATTAAAGTACATTTCAGACTCTGTGTCAGTTATTGGCTTTGTAGGCCAAACTGATACAAATTATTGTAACACAGGACTGCTTCCTATATGGGCCCATGATACATAGGACTTCTTGCCATCCTACTATAACATATCAGGGACTGCTTCCTACTGGGAACATGGTATAGATGCGGGTACTCGATATAGATGAATTCTACCAATGAAAGTACAGGATATCTAGGGCTATGGGCCAGCTTCCTGAACACATCCATTTTGATCAAAACTGATATCCATGGTGGTACATGATATTCATGGTTTCCTCTCATGTGTGTACATTATATCCAGTATTGCTTCTGATGCAGGGATCAATATTCAGGGTGGTCTCCTTTTAGGAGACTACAGTCAATGCATGTACTTGACATGCAGGGACTCCATTACTTCTTTGTATGTAGGATATGATATGAGGAATTTCTTCCCAAGTAGGTACATGATTTTAAGGCATGTTTCCCATGTTGGAGTAACACATGTAAAGGTGTTTTTCATATAGAAACGTGGTATCCAGGACTGACCCAATGCTGTTATATATGACAACTAGGACTTCATACCATGTGGTTACATAATATCCAGGACTGATTCCCATCCTGGCACATGATCCACAGGACTTCTTCCCATGAAGGTACAGGACAGCCATGGCTTTTTCACAATCAAACACATAATATCCAGGCTGCTTCCCATGATGGCACTTGATATTGCAGGTCTTTTCCCCATGCTTGTACATAATATCCAAGACTTCTTCCCATCAGGAAAAAGAAATATCCAGTACTTCATAGCATGCAGGTGCCACAGAGACTGGGTGCCTTCCCTAGTGGTTACAACATATCCAAGACGCCTTCAATGAAGAGACATGATATTCCGGACTTGATGACGTGTGTTACAGGATATCCATGAATGCTTTTCATGTAGAAGCTTGATATCCAAGATTTCTTCCTACTCAGGTACATGATAACAGGACTTCTTCTCATGTTGGTACATGATATTCATTATTTTTCCTTGGCAAATACATGGCATCATGCACTTCTTACCGTGCATGTTCCAACATCTACGGCTGCATCCCATACTGGACCATGATATCCTGGGCTACTTCTAACCTGAGTAAATGATATGCAAGAATGCTTGCCTTGCACGTATGTGAAGGTCTTCTTCCCATGTGGGTACATGATATCCAGAACTGTTTTCCAGGTGAGTACATGGATGTACAGGACCTCTACCCATGCTTGTACAAGAGAACCAGTAATTCATCACATGTCTGTACTATATATTTAGGGCCGCTTCACATGTGAGTACATGATATGCAGAAATTCTTCCCATGCATGTGCATAATATCCAAGACTGCTGCCTATCTTTGTACATAAAATGCAGGACTTTTTCTCATAGAAACAGATGTTACCCAGAATTTCATTCCATGCGTGGCTCGCATATCCAGTACTGCTTCACACGTGAGTAGATGAGTCATAGGACTTATTCCAGTGTGTGTACACGAAATACAGGAATGCTTCCCATGAGGATAAAAGGAGCAGGGACTGCTTCTCACAGAATAACATGCTACACCATTGTGCTTCCGCGTTAGTACCATATATACAGGACTTATTTCCCATGCTGATACATGATATCCAAGACTCTATCCCATGCAAGTACAAGATATCCAGGACTTGGTCCCATGAAGGTACATGTTATCCAAAATTGCTTCCCAAACTAGAATATTATGTCCAGGACTTCTTCCTGTGTGGGTATATGATACCCAGTATTTAATCTCATGTAGGTACATGATATACAGGACTTGGTCCCAGGCAAGGGTGTGATAGCCAAATTGGCTTTCTGTGCTGGAACAACAAATCCATAGCTGCTTCCCATGAAGATGCATGGTAACCAAGGCTGATTCCAATGGTAATACATGATAAGCAGTACTTTGTAACATGAAGTGACTTGATACCCAAGACTGGTATTCATGCTGTTACATAATATAAAGGACTTCTTCCTATGTGAGTATAAGATATCCAGGACTCCGTTCCATGTGTGTGCATGATATCCAAGACTTAATCCAATGCCAGTACATGATAATGGTGGTTTTATCTCATGCAGTTACATGATATGCAGGACTTCTTCTCATGCAGGTACAAGACAACCAGAATGTATGCACATGCCAGTACCTGATATCCAGGACTTTTTAACAGACAGGTATATTATATAAGACTGGTTCTCATGAGGATAGTTGTTATTCAGCACATCTTTCCAGGCAGGTACATAATACCCACGAAGAAAAAAGATATCCAGAACTTCATCCCATGTAGGTACCATAGACAAGGATGCTTGCTTGCCATGTGGTTACAGGATGTCTGAGACTTCATCCCATGCATGTTTATAATACCCAGGACTACTTCACCTGTGGATACAATATTTCTAGGACAACTTCCCATGCAGGTACATATCAAGGACTGTTTCCCATGTGGGTACATGTTTTCCAAAATTGCTTCCTGTGCAGCTGTATGATGTGCAGAATGTATTCCCATATGAGTACATGAAATCCGGGACCTCTTTGCATGCAGGAACACCATATTCAGGACTTCATAACATGCAGGTCCAGGATATACAGGTCTTCGTCCCGTGCGCATATGTAATATCCAGAACAGTTTCCAATATGGGTCCATGATATAGAGGATTTATCCCCATGTGGATACAATATATCAGGGACTGCTTTGAATATGGGAACAAGATATGCACTCAATATATAGGAATTCCACAAATGCAAGTCCACGATATTCAGGAAGTCCTTCCATGTATGCACCACAGATGCATAGGCATGGTGTTCTAAATTGCTTCCCTTATGGGTATTTGATGTCCAGAATTGCTACCCATGGTGGCATATGAAACGCAGGACTTCTTCTAATGTGGGACAAGATAACCGGTTCTTCATCCTGTGTGTGTGGCGATAAGCATGACTGTTTCTAATATGGGTGTATATATTGAGCATTCTTTCAGTATGGATACAAGATGTGCAGGACTACTTCCCATGTGGTTAGCTTAGCCAGAACTGCTTCTCATGACTAAACATGATACTCAGAATTACTTACCAGGCAGATGCATAGTATCTGGGACTCCTTCCCATGTGATACAAGATATCCAGGACTTAGCCCCACGCAACTACTACACATTCGTCCCTGATCACCATGCCGATACATGATGTATAAATTGCTTCCCGTACTAGTACATGATATGCATGGATTCTTCCCAAGAAGATACATGATATCCAGGGCTTGCACATATAAAATATCCAAGGCTGGGTCCAATGCCAATACCTGAAATCAAGGACATTGTACCTTGCAGTTATATGACATCTAGAACTGATTCCTGTGCAGTATATCCCATGATATACATGCATTCTTCCTATGTGGATACAGGATATTCATGACTGCCCCCATGCATGTACATGATATATAGGATGCCAGTCCACGTGAGAACCTGATCAACATGACTGTTTCACAGCGGGGTGCATGGTATCATGGACTACTTGCCATAGAGGTGCTGGCAAAAAGAATTTTTGTTATGCAAGAATTCTTCACATGTGCAGAAATAATATGTAGGACATCGTCCCATTTGGGTACAACATTTCCAAGAGTCTTTCCCATGCAGTTACACTACACCCTGGACTGCTTTCCAGGATGCCATATGATGTCCAAAATTATTTCCCACAGTGGTACATGATATACACATCTTTCTATTCAGATACATGATATTCAGCACTCCATGCCGTGTGGACACAGGATATCCAGGCATTCATATCACACCAGCATATGGTTTCCAGACCATTCCCATGCATGTACTTTACCTGCAGGCCCATGATATACATCTCTTCTTCCCATTCATGTACATAACATCCAGGACTGCTTCTCCCATGGGGACCTAAAATCCAGGACTGTTTCCCCTGCGAGTATGTGATGTACAGGACTACATATGCAAGCACATGATATCCTAGTCTTTTCCCCATGCAGGTCCATGATGCCCCAGACTGTTTCCCAGGTATATAGATGATGTTCAGGACCTCTTCCCATGTGGAGATGTCCTATAGAGGCCTTGGTCCCATACAGGTACCACATAGCTAGGAGTGCTTCCCATGGAAGGTACATGATATTCATAATTTCTTCCCTTAGCATGTACATGATACCCAGTACTTTTTACTATATAATACCAATATCCTGGACAGTTTGCCAGGCAGGTAAGTTATATCCATGACTTTGTCCATTGCAGGTACATAATATGTAAAATTGCTTCTCATGCAGGTACAATATACTCAGGCTTGTTTATCATGTGGAAATTTTATATCCATACCTATTATCAATGCAGAAAAATGAAATACATTTGATCTTCCTATGCAGTTACATGCTATCCGGGATTTCTACCTCTGCAGGCATGATATTCATCTTCCAGTGCCAATACATTACATCCTGGATCTTGTAACATGAGGTACATGATATCCAGGATTATGTTCCATGTGGGTACACGGTATACAGAGCTTCCCATGTGGGTGCATGACATTTGGACCTTCTTCCCATGCACGCATAGGATAGTCAGGACTTCACTGTGAGATGCATTGATATAACAAAGGTTTTGCACTTGTTTAAAAAAAAAAGCACTGCCATTTTTTCATTGTGTTTTAAATAAACCTGCTTTACCTATGAATGTACAAATAGCTGTTCTGATTAAAGAAACTTAAGAATTGTAGGAGTAAAACCAGGACTTCATGGTAAGTGGGATTTAGATTTCACACTACTTCTGCACAATGTTTTTTTTTTGCCAAAATGCCACTGTGCAGCGATTTTTCACTTTTGTACACGTTTTCTAAAGATGACACCATGTGCTGTTAAAACTTACAGATTTTTGTGTTTGGCTCTATTATTCCTTTCTTGGTCTTAACCCTGGCCCTAGCCTTAACCCTTGTGTAGTGTTAATAATAAACACACGTGCTCTGCTTTCTTGGAAAACAATCACCGCTGCTCTTGCCTTCCATTATTTCGCTGTGAGGTGCTCTGGTATAACAAAGTTCTTGATCTTGTAAAAGTACTGCTGTTTTCACTATGTTTTTTTAAACCAACTTGCTTTGCCTCAGAACAGACACACAGCTAATCAGCTGCGAGCAACTTTAAAACCGTCCACTTCGTTGTAAACGGAATTCAGTTTTCACTGCAGGAGAAATGCAATGTTATTTGCAACTATGCCACTAGGTGGCGTTTTAGTCACTTAGGTGCCTGTCTTCTAAACAACACTGAGTGGCGCTACGTGTATGCATGCTCTGAGTGTTGGCATTTTAGGTTGTTTGTTTGTTTTGGTGCATTAGTGTTTTGCCTGCAGGTGTACCTGTGTGAAGATGTCAGGAATCCTGGAGTCAGCGTTACAGACAGTTCTGAACTGCCACGTGGGTGCTGGGAATTGAACGCGCCAGTGCTGAGCCATCTCTCCAGGCCCTCAGTATTGCCATTTTAATTGTGTTTGTAACAACCTGCTTTAACTAGAAACAACCACAGCAGATCTGATGAAAGCAATTTCAGAGCTGTAAGAGAAAACAAGCCATTGCAAGGTAAACAGGATTCACTTTTCACTGCAATCGAAGTACAACGGTTTTTACAAATAAGCCTCTGGGTAGCTGGGTTCTCCCCCCCCCCTAATTTGGGCATGCATTTTCTAAAGATGACACTGTGTGCTGTTAAACTTACAGATTTTTGTGCTGAGTTCTCTCATTATTTTCTTGTTCTTAATGTTAACCCTAACCCTAACACCTAACCACTAACCCTAACCCTAAACCTAACTCTAACCCAGAGCAACCCTAATCCTGACCCTGAACCTGACCCTGACCCTGTCCCTGACCCTGATCTTAACCCACCACAATTACATTGAAAAGAAATAACTTCTCATATTGGAAAGTATGTATTTTTTACATTTTAATTTATTAAAATTTATTCAGATTACATCCTGAGTGTTATCCCCTCACTTGTATCTTCTTGTTCCCATCCTCCCTCCCTCCCTCTTCTGCCCTATACCCCCCCATCCCCCAGATCTCTGACAGAAGGGAACCCCTTCCTCCACCATATGACCACAGCCTATCAAGTCTCATCTGGATAGCCTGCTTCCCCTTCCTCTTTTTGTCCACTTGATCTCCCCACCAAGCGGAAGTAATCAAATTGGGGACAGCAGAGTTCATGTCAGAAGCAGTCCCTCCTCCCCCACCCCGACAACTGTGGACAATGAGCTGTCCATTGGCTATATCTGAACAGGAGCTCTAGGTTCACTGATTGCATTGACCTTGGTTGGTGCAGCAGTTTGTGCAGGTCCCCCTGGGTCCAGATCTACTGGCCTTGATGGTCTGCTTGTGGAGCTCCTGAACCCTCTGGGTCCTTCCATCCCCCCATTCTTCCATACTGCTCTCAGCATTCTGCCCAGAGTCCAGCGGCGGCTCCTGGGCATATGCCCAAAAGATGCTCCACCATTCAACAACAACAACATTTGCTCAACTATGTTCATAGCAGCTTTATTCGTAATAGCCAGAATCTGGAAACAACCTAGATGTCCCTCAACCAAAGAATGGAAACTGTGGAAAAGAAACTGTGGTACATTTACAAAATGGAATGCTATTCAGCTATTAAAAACAAGGAAATCTTGAAATTTGCAGGCAAATGGATGGAACTAGAAATGATCATCCTGAGTGAGGTAACCCAGACCCAAAAAGACACACATGGTATATACTCACTTGTAAGTGGATATTAGCCCAACTTAGATCTCCTCTGAGAGATTCCTCCCAGTGGGGGATTGAAAAGTATATTTTAAAGTAAACATAACAGGGATTGATGGCACCCAACTGTAAACACAGCACTCAAGAAGCTGAGGCAGGGAATTGTCGTGAGTTCTCAGCTGTCTGTACTACCGCAATAAGCAAAAACGACAGCAGTCTAAACATCCAAAATTGGGTCTTGTAGGCACTATAAATCTTTTTTCTCCTTCAATGGTTTTACCTACCTACCCTTCTGCTCCCCTGGAAGATTGTATGTGTCTAAGTCACTGTTCTATTGCTGTAAACAGATATCATGCACCACAACTCTTACAAGAGAAAACATTCAATTGGGGGCTCACCTACAGTTTCAGGGGTTTATTGTATTATGAGGGCAGGGATCATGGTAGCACACAGGCAGGCACAGGAGCAGTAGTTGAAAACTACATCAAGATGGCCAGGCAGAGAGTAAGAATGAGAGTAGGGGCGGGGGCTAATCCTTCTAATCCTTTCAGATAATTCTAACCCCCCCATCTGAGCATTCAAATAGATGAGCCTAGGTGGGCCATTCTTATTCATATCACTGCAGTATGTGTTCATAGATTTAAGTTTTAGTCTTATTATTAATGTAAAGAATATATAATGGCTATTAGCTATGTACCTCCACTCAAAAAGGCCCTTAGGGACTGGAGATGTGGCCCAGTTGGGAAAATCATTGCTCACATGCACAAAACCCTGGGTTTGTCCCTGTGCAGCATAAATCAGGTGTGTGGAGAAGCCTGTGATCTTAGCATGTGAGAAGTGGAGGCAGGAAGATCCAAAGCTCAAGGTCATTTTCAGCTACACATGCTTGTGCCAAAGTCAGCCTAGGGTACATAAAACCCTGTCCAAAAATAAGGCCTTTATAATCTCAACGTAGGTTAATTTCTTTAGATATTTTAGATCCAGTATTAATATGATTATAGAGGGCCTTCTGAGCTGAATTCATGGACAGAAAGCCCTTCAACTGAGATTCACTGCCCTTAAGAATATCTATGAAATTATAACTATATGTTGAGTTTTGAATCTGTGTGCTTCATAAAGTACATTTCGTGCTAGGAACCATTCAAAAGGAACTTGGATAATCATATGATGGTGGAATATACATTAAACTTTTAAAATTAAGCTGGACAAATGAGATAATAAGAGCATGAAGACACATTATAAGTATAAACCATTGTATCATAAAAGTAAATTAGACAAATACACCACTTTGGAATATAGTATGTACAGGAGGAATTAAAATATCATAAAGTTGCAGATTTAGCTCAGTGGTAGAGTCCTTGATTAGTGAAAATGAAGACCTGGATTCAATCACTAGCACAGAATAAAATAAGGTAAAAGTCTATAAGTAGAGTTGGGGATGTAACTCGGTTCGTAGTGTCCTTTTCTAGCACAAAGCCCTAGGTTCAGTCTCCAAAATTGTCAAAAACAAACAAATGAAGAAACAAAAAGTAACTAAGGATGAAGTGTATAGGACAGTGTGTACTTGCCTAGTATGTGTGATGAGCAAGGAAAAATAAAACAATGACTTTGCAAGGTGAATGTAAAACAGAGCACAATGATTAGTGCAGTTTTCATAAACTCACTCAGCACGTATTCATTCATTTTGTGCTTTTGTGTCGTGTTCTACTTTCAGAGAATACCTCATTTCCAGCTCCCACACTGATCCACTTGCTGTTAAGATGTTTCATAGCATGAAACAAACTGCCTTTCTTATGCCAGATGATCTGATGAGCGACTTATTCGGGGACAGATTTTTAATATCAATGAAATGCTTTGTAGAGGATCATGACTGTTTAGTGCCAGTGTCTGTTAATGAAGATGAGTTAGCTGTCATCCACCTGCAGAAGGTTAAAATCTGTTGCTGAGACCAAGAGAAAGAACAGAATAAAAGTTGGCTCTAAATATGGATGGATTCTGATTTTGTGGTGCTGATTTTGTCTTCACACCAAAGGCCCTTCAATTGTCTTCACAGTGTTTCAGACTATAAATGCTTTAAGTTAAAATCATCAAAGTTTTTAAAAGATCTTTGTGTATATGTAAAAAATAAAAATATTTAATAAAAAATATTTTTATGTATTATTTTGTATACAGTGCTCTGCCTGCATGTATACCTAAACCACACAAAGACTCAATAAAGAAAGACAATTTCAGACCAACCTCCCTTATGAACAGTGATGCAAAATTACTCAATAAAATACTCACAAACCAAATCCAAGAACACATCAAAAATATCATCTACCATGATCAAGTAGGATTCATTCTAGAGAGGCAGGGATGGTTCAACATCTTAAAATCCACCAACATAATCCACCATATAAGCAAACTGAAAGAAAAAAAACACATGATTGTCTTGTTAGATGCTAAAATGCTTTGACAAGATCCAACACCCTTCATTTTAAAAGTCTTGGAAATATCAGGGATATAAGGCACATACCTAACAATAAAGGCAATATACAGCAAGCTAATGGCCAACAACAGCTTAAATGGAGAGAGATTTAAAAGCAATTCCACTAAAAATCAGAGACAAGACAAGGTTAGCCACTCTCTCCATGTCTATTCAATATAGTACTTGAAGTTCAAGTTGCAGTAACAGGATACAATTTGGAAAAGAAGAAGTAAAAGTATCACTATTCACAGATGACATGATAGTATACATAGGTGACCACAAAAAGTCTACCAGGGAACTTCTACAGCTGAAAAACACCTTCCGCAAAGTGGCTAGAAATAAAATTAGCTTTAAAAAAATCAATAGCCTTCCTGTATACAAATGATAAACAGGCTGAGAAAGAAATTAGGGAAACAACACCCTTCACAATAGCCACAAATAATATGAAATATCTTGGTGTAACGCTAATCAAGCAAGTAAAAGACCCATATGACAAGAATTTTAAGTCTTTGAGGAAAAAAAATGAAGATATCAGAAGATGGAATGATCTCCCATGCTCATGGATTGCTAGTATTAATGTAGTAAAAATGGCCATCCTACCAAAATCTATCTACAGATTCAATGTAATTCCCATCAAAATTTCAACACAATTGTTTACAGACCTTTAAAGAACAATTCTCAGCTTCAAATGAAAAAGCAAAACAAAAACCAAAAAAAACTAAACAAAAAAAAACAGGATAACTAAAACACTCAAATGATACTGTACAATAAAAGACCTTCTGAAGGTTCATCATCTCTGATTTCAAGCTATACTACAGAGCAATAGTCATTAAAATCACACGGTATTGGCATAAAAAAGACAGGTCAATAAATCAATCAAATCTAAGAAATAAGCCCACACATCTGCAGACACTCAATTTTTGACAAAGAAGCCAAAACCACACAATGGAAAAAGGAATACCTCTTCAACAAATGGTGCTGATCTGGCTGGATGTCTGCATGTAGAAGAATGAAAATAGATGCATATTTACACCTTGCACAAAACTCAGGTCCAAGTGGATCAAAGACCTCAACATAAAACCAGATACACTAAATCTAATAGGAGAAAGTGGAGAGTACTTCAACGCATTGGTACAGAAGACAACTTTCTGAACAGAACACCAACAGCTCAGACACTAGGATCAATAATTAATAGGTGGGACTTGATGAGAGTGAAAAGCTTCCATAAGGCAAAGGACACCAACAGAATAGGAAAAGATCTTCACCAATCCTACATGCAACAGAAGAGGGCTAATATCCAAAATGTATAAAGAACTCAAGAAATCAGACACCAACAAACCAATTTAAAAATGAGGTACAGAGGGGCTGGAGATGGCCCAGTAGTTAAGACCACACTGGCTGCTGTTCCGGTGGACCCAAGTTCAGTTCTCAGCACCCACATGGCAGCTCTCAACTGTCTGTAACTCCAATTCCAAAGGATCTAATACCCTCATACCAATAAACCTAAAATTAAAAAAAATTTAAATGGGGTGCAGAGCTAAACAGAGAATTTTCAACAGAGGAATCTTGAATGGCAGAGAAGCACTTAAAGAAATGTTCCATATCACTAGTCATCAGGGAAATGCAAATCAAAATGACTCTGAGATTTCATCTTATACCTATCAGAATGGCTAAGACAAAAAACTCAAGAGACAACATGTCCTGGCAAGGATATGGAGTAAGGGGAACACTCCTCCATCTTACTAGTCTTGAACTGTATGTTTTATTTGAGGGAAACAATGAAGGTTTTTAATGCTTGTTTGCCTTTGAGACAGGGTCTCATGTAGCCCACATTGGGTTTGAACTCATGGTAATCTTCAGGTGTCAACATCCTGAGTAAGGGTATTGCAGATATGAGCCACCATGCCATGCTGAACTGCACAGTTTAAATGGTCTTTATTACTTTTTATTGGTGTGTGTGTGTGTGTGTGTGTGTGTGTGTGTGTGTGTGTGTGTGTGCGCGCATGCATCATTGTACACATGTGAAAGTCAAAGTTGTTTCCTTCTGCCATGTGGGTCCTGGGGATTGAATTCTGGCCATCAGGCTCGGTCCCACCAGCCCTGAGCAGCACACCTCAATAAAGGAATTGTATGATATAAAGGTTCTATTTCAGGATGTCGAGCATTGTGCTAATAGATGTACTTACAGATGTTTCTTGCAGTTCTCTCTGCAGCTTCAACAGGCAGCACTGGAGGTCTTCGCCCTCAATAAGTGCAGCTGGGATAACTAGCCTCCGTGGAAAGCTATGACTTTGATGACATGACTAGCCTTTTATGGTGTTTAAAGTTTGATGTGCTAACTTGACAAGTAGATGGTGTTTTTATAGAAGTGAGTGATGCTGCACAATTGTATAAGAAAGAAGGGTTTGTCTTACATCATTCGCCGTTTACACAGGTCAGAGCTGAAGGTAGGATGTGCACTCCAAATTTTAGCTTTTGTACAATCTCCACCCCCAGTGTTGGAGATCAAACTTGGGGCTTTTGTGTACGGTCGGTCCAAACTTTAGTTTTAATGGAAATCTTTCCAAGATTTATTCTTTCATTGAATTTACTCAGAATAAACGAGCAATGATGTGGACCTCATAGAGAAGAGGCGTGTGATCTGCAGTTAACTAGCTCAGTGTGCCAATCATTTTACACAGTAAGATGCTCTGTGGTCTCTGCCCTGTGGATGCTCGCATCTCACAGTTTACTTTCCCGCTTTTATGCCCCAGCACGATATCATTTGCACTGAAGTCAGAGCTTAAGTTAACTGGTATCTTTTAAATTCTAAAGCTGAAGTTTAACCATGGAATTTAGGAGATTTAAAACAAAATATTAAATAGTTAAAAGTTAAGACAGAAACATAGATATTTATTTCTGGTAGAGCTTTTAATATTCGACATTGCTTTTTTTTTTTTTAAAAAAAAACTCCAGAATCTCCCCAGGACAGTACACCTCCTCAGTTTTAAAACGGTTTGTTGAAACCTTGAGGATACAAACTGACAAGGGTCATTCTGATGGAGGCGGTTTGTTTTTTTCAGACAGTAGTCCCTGCCATCTCCGTCCGAACAGGTAACGATGTCCCCGCCCAGCTCATCCTGCCTACTCTGGCTGACCATCAAGACCATCAGCTTCCGCTGGAGAAACAGCTTTGTTTCTTCTCACTCCAAGTTTTCTGGCAAAGGCTTATAGAGAAGCTAGATATATGCATCCAGAAGCTAGCGGAGTCCAGGGCCTGTGCCGGTGACAGCGCCCACGGCGTGGATGCTTTTTGTTCCAGATAATGCCTGCTAGTAGCTTCAACGGCGGAGGCCAAGCCCAGGTGCCGTTTGATGTGACATGGACTCTTTTCCTTGTTTTCTCACCATTGCAAGAGACCAGAAAACTATTGTAAACAGTAAGCCTAAAATCTAACCATAAATATTGTTGTATCCAAATCCTAGGGGATTTGACTTCTTTTCAACAATTTCAGAGTTTCATTGATATTTGTTGTAAAAACATCAAAATCTGTAGCCAGAGAGATGGCTTAACAGTTAAGAGCAATGGACGCTCTTGTAGAGGACTGGGGTTTGGTTCTCAGCACTCACGTGGTGCCTCACAACCATCCCATAATGTCGGTTCTGGCATATCTGACATACTCTTCTGGCCTCCGCATGCACCAGGCACACACATTGGTGGACAGACATACATGCAGGAAAAAATACGCACATAAAATAAAATTGAAAAAATCTAGCTAGGTGTGCTAGCACATGCCTTTAATCCTAGCACTCGGGAGGCAGAGGCCTGTGGACCTCTGTGAGTTTGAGGCCAGTCTGGTCTACAAAGAGAGTTCCAGGACAGTCAGGACTATTACACAGACAAACGCTGTCTCGAAAAACAAAACAAAACAAAATCTAAAAAAACAAACAAAACAAAAAGCAAACAAACAAAAGAACCTAGAACCTTAAAACATTCATTGTATATCTATTATATTTTCAAAACACAATAAAGAAGCCAAATTAATGCATGTGTGATCGATATCCTCAGAAAGTTGCCCAGAGCCGGGTATAAAGAACATACTAGACTTGCTTCCTAGCAAGTTTAATGCTATTTGTTTATCACTGGGAGAATAAATAGAAAACGAATGCAAGTATAATTCTGCCACCTGCAGAAAATAAAAAATTACAACTAGGTTTAGTGCCTAAGAATAGGCTAGGACAGAGGGAAAAAATCTGTTTTCTTACAAATTTAATATTAATTTTAGTTCTAAGTATAGTTATAAACATGAGAACATTTACTAGAAGTCTAGTCAAACATTTATTGATTTAATATTTACATTATGAGCAGGCACAGTGGCACACGCCTGTAATCCCAACACTCTGGGATGCACAGGCAGGCAGAGCTCTGTGAATTGGAGACCAGCCCTGGTCTACAAAGTAAGTCCAGGGCAGCCAAGGCTACACAGAGAAAGCCTGTCCCAAACAACAACAACAACAACAACAACAAAAACAACAACAACAACATTACATTATGTGTAGAGCTTGTGCAATTCATTATCATTCCTTTAAAACATAGAAGCTTATGTTTGCTTATTTTAGGGAATTATGCTTATTTCTGGTTTTCTTTTCTATTCTTTTTTAAATTGGATTTCATGTACCCCAGGCTGGCCTTAAACTCAGTATGTAGTAGCCCAGGATGACCCTGACCTTTTGATCCTCCTGCCTAGGTCTTCTGAGTGCTGTGATTATAGGTGCGTACCCTCCACACCCCCAAACCCCCTCCATGCTTTGTTCATGCTAGGCAAGCACTCTATCTGATACATTAAACCTCCGGCCCTTATTTGTTTCTGTTATGGTTTAAACTTTCTATTTTGTGTTCATATGTGTGAAGGCCAGATGACAACTTGTGGGAAATGGTTCTCTCTTTTTACCATGTGAATCCAAAAGACTGGACTGGAGCTAGCCAGCAAGTTACTTTGCCTACAGACCCATCTTGCCAGCCTTCCTCTTTCTGTTTTAGTTGTCATTTTTCTGAGACAGGGTCTCACTAGACCAGGCTGGCCTGGAACTCATAGAGAACCCCCTGCTTCAGCTTCCTGGGTGCTGGTGTTTAAAGTGTGTGCCACCATCCCCAACCCATTTATGCTTTTGTTTTTCCTTGCTATTTTCCTTTCCTGATGCATTAATTTTTATTCTTTTTTTCCCCATTTCTTAATCATAAAGTCATTCCTAAAATCATAGCTACATTTAATAACCTGTTCGCATCAGTGTACTGAGACAAACCCTGGTGACTCAATGAAACACAATTCTACTATTTATTAACTAGTTAATAGTCTATTAATCCTGTGCACCTTGTGTACTCCCAGCATATTTAAAGAGCAAAACACTAAATCCAGATGTGGGGCTGGAAAGTTGTGCAACCGGAGAGGCTGGTCAGGAGCAAGAATGAGGTTGAGATGTGTCCAAACCCTGAAAATCTCACCCTGAGACTGCTTCCTCCCTGCATGTCTCAGTACAAGTAGCCTTGCAACCTCTGCCACCCTAGAGACGGTCACATAGCCTGGTGGCCTTAAATGGACATGTCCAGCGAGCACCTGGACTTCCAGGATTAAAGCATTCCAAGCACCTTGGTCCCAGCCAATGATGTACACTCACCCCGAAAACCCCTACCCACTCCCCAATGTTTATGTAGTTCTTGCTCCACTTCCAATAAATGAGAACTGTTTGACCAAAAACTGTCCTTGGAGAAAGCTGTTCACCCACACTCACATCAACCGGGATCCTGACTACCCCACCTTCTCTGGTCCCTCCACTCCAGCCTGGTGCGCAGTGCCTGGATACCCCAAAGAAAAAAGCAGACCGGGGTGGCACATAGATAGTCATGGCTGTGTAGACTCTCCAAAGGTCATTGTCATCCTATGGATGATGCACTAGAAGATCCCACACACACACACCTTCCTTTCTTATTTTCCTAAACAGTGTAAAAGAAGCCTGCATTATTGTGAATTTGAACATCGCTTCTGCATTACTCCTGAAAGATGCCCTTCAGTCAGCTTCTGAGCACCCTCCAGCCGCAACAGCCTTAAATGGAGTTGGAATTTACAAACTGGCTCAGCAAGATTCTGAGATTATGCTTAGTTTGTGGGCAAATTGGCCTAACACTGGGAAATGGTGTACCTTTGGGGGGGAAAAGGTTGTTTAACAAAGACCACAGTTGGACTGAAATTGTCTGATAAGATTCTAAATTAATGAAACTGGACAAATGAAAACTTGGTAGAACCATTTATTATCTTGAGTTAAGATGTCACTAAAACGATGCCCATATTTTCTCCATCCTCCTGTTCCTAAGAAAACAAAAAACAGTAAACTCAGCTGTGGGAAACAGAGTAATCGCATTACAAATCAGAATGCAGACAGTGGGAATGAATGAATGAATGAAGACAGTGGGAGCACAAAGGTCAGCCGTACCTGACATCTACTGTGCTAAGCAGCCAAGCTGCTGTAGAAATACTTACTTACAGATGCATATTGAGAATTGAGGTTCCTGTATCCGATAGTCTGGGAACTCACGATGTTTATTTAAGAAATACACTGTGATCTGGGAGTGGTGAAAAGCATCTATAATCCTAGCACTTTGAAGGCTGAGGCAGAAGGTTCAAGACTTGCCTGGGCAACATAGTGAGATCCTGTCTTAAAACCCAGCCCCCCACTGCCATGAGATGGTGGTTAAGCTATGTTTGTTCTTAATATTCTATTTCCATATCCTTCCATGTAAACTATTTCTTAGCTGTATTTTTGCACACACTCCTGTGCAGGTGTGTTTATTTATGTATATCTAGAGAATGCACGTGTGTGCCTGTGGAGGTCAGAGGTCAACCTTGGGTACTGTTCCTTAAGATGTCCAACTTGTTTTGGAGATAGGGTCTCCCACTGGGACTTTGGGGAAGTCCCAGCGTCCCTTCTGTCTCTGCCTCACCTAGACAGGTAGTGCAAGTGTATACCACCATGTCAGATTTTTGTTTATATGGGTTCTAGGGAGCAAACTCTATGCTTGCATGCCAACAGCAAGTTCTTTGTCACTAAACAACTGCCCAGTTCCTAGTCCCATTTCTTGTGACAATGGCAAACCTTTTTCTCTGGCTGAAACATTTCAGAGGCCAGATGCTGCTCTAATCATTTGCTTGAGGTGATGGTTATGTAGCTGGGGAGATAAAAAGTTCTCTGTGTATGTGTGTCCAGTTGTGTATGTATGTGTAAGTGGAGCCCAGAGGTCAATGGTGGGTGCCCTCCTCGGTTGCTCTCCACCTTACTTTTTGAGACAAGGTCTCAATGAACCTGGAGAGCCCTGACTTAGCTAGACTGGCTGGTCAGTGAGCTGTGGAGACCCATTTGCTTTTCCCAGGGACATGTGCCACTGTCATGGGAACCCAGAATTTGAAATTGGGTCCTTATAATTGTGCAACATGCCCCTTTGCCAGATGAGCCTTCTCCATGATCTGAGACAAAAAAAATATATTAAGCTTTCTTTTTCCTTGTAACATATTTCCTTACTCCTGGGCCATGTGGAGTAAGAGGTTCTGCGTGTGTGGTACTAGAGATCAACACTTGAGCCTTGCTCATAAAAGGCAAGTGCCTCACCCACATCCCCAGTCCAAGCAATGATCCCTTGATTAATAACTCCTCAGAGAGTAAAGCTTTTACACAAATTGAACTTAATTAGCTGGAAGATTTCTACACCTATAAAATTTTATTCTAGTTTTTTTTTTTCCTGACATGGCAATTATTTAGCACTCTCACTGCTGTAATGTCTCCATCTACAGTTGCCAAGCAGGGGCCTAGAGACGTGGCTCAGCTGGTTAAGAGGCTGCTCTTCCAGAGGACCTAGGTTCAATGCCCAGCACACTCGTGGTGGCTCACAACAGGCTGGAACTCCAGCCCTATGGGATCCACCTGCCTCTTCTGTCCTCTGTGGGCACTGCCTGCATGTGGTGCATAGCCGACTCAGGTGAACACTCATACACATAAAACAAAAAAAAATCTCAAAAAAAACAAAAAACAAACCTGTCAAGCATGCTCATAGCCTTGTTGTTGATGTTTACTTTACAGATGGAATTTTGAGAGACTACTTAAAGATACACTCTATTCTCTCTCTCTCTCTCTCTCTCTCTCTCTCTCTCTCTCTCTCTCTCTCTCTCTCTGTGTGTGTGTGTGTGTGTGTGTGTGTGTGTGTGTGTGTCTGTGTGTGTGTGTGTGTGTGTGTGTGAGATTTGCTTTTATAGCTCAGGCTGTCACTGAATTCATGACCCTCCTGCCACTGCCACTGCCCACATACTGGGATTCCAAGTATGCATTAGCATGCCTGCTACTATCTACTTACAGTCACATCAACCTGCCATTATGAGTGTGTGTACCTGTATGATGTGTGTGGGTGAGTGTCACCACATAGTGGACATCAGAGGACAACTATGCATCATCAGTTCTCCCTTTCCACATTTTTTGTGAGTCCCAAGGATCACACTCTGGTTGCACAGGAAGCGCTTTCACCCACTGAGCCTCCTCACCTGCCCTCCTCCCTCCCCTACTATATACAAAGATGTTCTACTGCTGTGTGGAGCTGAGAGCTTTAGTAATTCTAAAAGGCTGGGCCACCTCACCTCATGTGTGAGAATCCGTAAGGTTTCCTCTTTTTAATGTTAGACGAGGTCTTTCTACATAGCCCTGCCTGTGCTAGGACTCACTATATAGATTAGGCTGTCACCGGACTCACAGACATCTGCCTTCTTCTCCTGAGTGCTGAGATTAAAGGTGCGATGAGGTTTTCTAAATAGAAAAGAATGTAGCTGCCTCTAAAACTTCGTCTCTAGTTCTATCATTGCCCGTCTCCTTCCCCCTCCCCACCCCCCCCACCCCCCCACCTCCCCACCATCCCCGCACCTCCCCCCTCGTGAGCTTTCTTTGCCTTCACTTCCTAATTGCTGAAAGTTAAAAGGATTGAAATATTTCACTCAAAAGATAGTGGGGGTGTGGAGAGATGGCTCAGTGGGCAAAGCACTTGCTGTGCAAGTGTGAGGACCTGGGTTTGAATCCCCAGAAGCCATGTACGGTTAATGCTATAGAGTAAACTTGGTGCTTCCTGGAATCTCACGAGCTGGCTAGCCTCGGGTACACATTGCAGTGTCAAACTACAAAGAGACAATGTGGGAGGTGAAAACTGATGCTTGAGGTTTCCCTGGCCTCCACATGTGTGCCATGGCACGCACACGCCCATACACAAAAGGGTAGTAGTCCTCATGTGCAATGGTATTAATACTTTAAAAATCACACCATATTATTAAAGTATTTAAAAACTTACACTTCATCTCTGAATTTTTCCAAAGTTATTATATGTCCATCATCATTCAACACTTCATCTTCAGTACACAGACCCAAGTTTTTTAGGGCTGCAAAAGTGAGGAGAAAAAAGTGAAAAATTTCAAAATACAATTGTTTTTAGGTAAAGAAGGTGACAAAGTCTCCTTACTTGGTTTGTAGGGCCACACTGACCTTCTTTATACTGCACAAATGATATGCAGCCTCTGCCCGAGGTGTCCATCATCTCAAACATTGCCAGGATGTTAGAATGGTCCATAAAGAAAGGAAACGGTACACCTGTTAACTTTGCGATTCTCAGCCGTTCCAAAAGAGAGATTAAATACTCTCTCGGTTTCTCTGCAAATAAATAGTCGAGACTCGTTCTTATATAAAAATTAAACTGTGTCACAAGTAGAAATAGTCACTTAAGAATTACCAGATGCCTATGTCCGAGGTACTGTGCCAGATGCTTGGGGTGCAGTCCTTGCTTCCGTGTAATTTACAGTGCAACGGAGAGCACTAAGGAACTGAGCATGGAAGTGCTCAGGCTCAGATGACTGTCACAGTCCAGACTGGACCTAGGAGGTTTTGTTTTGTTTTTGTTTTTGGTTTTTAAGGCTTCCCAGATCTAATTTGCAGCCAGGGATGGAAATTACAAAAAGAGGGATGGCATGACACAGGGAAGAAGGTGACCAGTTAAAATACAGATAACAGAGCAGAGTCTGAGTCAAATGCAGCCTTCTGGTGAGGCAGCATGTTTATTTCTAACAGAGAAGCAGTGCACTGGACCAACTGGCTCTTTTATTGAAATGATTTTTAAAATGAAAAGTCTAGTAGTAGCCCTCTGCGGTGGTACCCACTTGGAATCCCAGCACTGGGGAGACAGAGGCAGGCAGATCTCTGTGCATTTGAGGCCAGCCTGGTCTACAAAGTGAGCCCGGGATAGCCAAAGCTTACACAGAGAAACCCTGTCTCGAAGAACCAAAAAAAGAAAAATCTTATATGCTTTCCAAAAAATAATAGGACAGTCATGACACAAGTCAGACATAAGATGGTGAGGCCTAGATGGCAAACGCTACTCTCACAGCATTTTAGTCTTAGAATATTAGGCGTCATGCCTACCTTTGCTAAACATCATTTTTAAGTTATTGGTGAGAATTAATTTGTTACAGCTATTGGGCCAGAGGAGCTGACTCAGCATTTAATAGCACCTGTTCTTGCAAAGGTTCCGAGTTCTGTTCCCAATGCTCACCTCAAGTGGCTCACAACAGCCTGCAACTCCAGCTCCAGGGCATCTGGTGCCCTCATATGACCTCCTTAGGCACCTTCACACATATGGCGTATACTTAAGACAGACATATACATAAATAAAAGTAAAAACTGACCTAAAGAAAAAGATAATGGTCCCATTACTAACTTCAACTGCTAGAATTTGTGACCAATTTTATTTCACCATGGTGTCATTTACTTGCTCTCCTCTACGTATGTATGTACGTGTGTGTGTGTGTGTGTGTGTGTGTGTGTGTGTGTGTATACTTGTATGCATTTATTTGTTTTTTTCAAGACAGGGTTTCTCCATGTCTCCTTGGCTGTCTGGCAACTCAGTCTGTAGACCAGGCTGGCCTCTTGAACTCAGAGATCTGTCTGCCTCTGCCTTCCAAATGCTGGGAGTAAAGGTGTGCGCCTCCCTTAATGGTGATGCCTGGCTTCTCTCTGTATATACTAAGAAAAACATGATCCTTTTGATTGGCAAATACTTGAAGTGGGCATCTTTGGTGTAGTTGCTCTTTTGTCGCTATGCTGAAATACTCTGACAAAGGGAATTTAACACAATTCCAAGTTAAAATCCACAAAGAGCAGGAAGCCAAGAGGTGGTTGCTTCTGCTCAGCTCACTTTCTCTTTTTGTGTCCCAGATCCTACTCTTGGGAATGGTGCCCCCTGGTGGACAGCTTTTCCCATCCCCGTTAGCCTAATCAACATACCCTACAGACAAGCCCCAGATGATTCTAGCCCTCATTAAGTTGACAATGAAGAAGGGAGAAAAAAAACCAAAGGAAATGTAGTCAAAGCATAGTATATATGTATATTAGCTGTAGACATTTTTCTAAAAATAGCACGGACAGTTCTGAACATTGGCTGTAGTACATTTTGTTTTAAGTTTAGTTGTAAAGAGTTAGGTCAGTGGTTAAGAGCACTTGTTCTTGCAGAGAGGATCTGGTTCAGGTCCTCAAATGTTCAACCACGGGTAACTCCAGTCCAGGGGATCTGACACTCTCTTCTGACCTCCCCCAGCACCAGGCATGCCCACGACGCACAATCATATTTGCAGGCAAAACACCTATAAGCGTTTAAATAAATATATTTTTAAAATAAAATATTTCAAAAGACTTTTCTCATCCCCAAGGTAGTCATGTTTTGTTGTTGTTGTTGTTTATTTGTCTTTTGTTTTGTTTTGTTTCTTTTTTTCCAAGTTGGATTGATATTTCTGTTTCTTTCCACAGAAGTAAATGGACATTTTTGGGTTTTGGAGAGTCATGAAGGCCGGCAGGCTCAAGTCACCCTGAGAGGATGTAATCCCGTTTTCATCGCAACATAACGTCTTATGGTACACCAATAAGAATTACGAAATAACCCAAATTTTAAAGGAGTCTAATGTATAAAAATGCCCGAAGAAACTGACTATGAGGAGGATCCTGGCAGCTCGTGCTAGCAATTATTTAGCTTCCTTAATAAATTAGAGAGTGCTTGGAACTGAAGAGATCTGTTGCTCTTCCAGCCAAAGCTGATTTAGGTGTAATTCATTTCTATCCCTCTGTCCTGTCTTGTCCCCATTAGATCCGTACTACCGTCTCCATTTTCCAGTGGAAGGGACCTGCCCTAAGCATTCATAAGTAAGGGGTGGACCTGGAGCTGGGTTATCCCCAGACTCTGGCACCCTCAGACTCTGCCAGCCTCCTGCCGCTAGGTGTGGCACCAAGAGGCCATTTATCCTGTTTGACTCCGGGTTGTGGGGCCCGGGGAGCGAAGCGGCGGGTTGGGGACCTTTTGCTTAGGGAGAGGTAGACCGAACGCCAATGGAGGCAAAATCCTTACTTGGTCGGACAAAGAGGAGGGAGCTAGTAAGTTGGTTCAGTAACTCCATGATCCGATGTTTTTCTAAATACGCCTTGGCCTGAAGCTCCCGGCTTTGCTCCACGTTCACGTTGGGGCCTTGCTGAGCCATTGCTAAGCGACCAGACAGCGTCTGGGCGGCTCGACTCCGCCCCCTTCGCGATCAGTCATGTGACGCACCTCGCACCTTCCTCCCTATCCCCACCCACTTCCTCCTCCTTTCTCCTAGGTACCACCCATACCTTCCCACTCCAGAACAACACCCTTCTAGGGTGGGACAGAAGCGTGGGTGTGGCAAGCAGTCTGTGACGGCACACCCACTGTGGTGCGGGTGTCAACCCTTTCCACAGCTGAGGCCGGGTTTGTTTGGTATGGGTACCTGCTTCTTGAACCTGTTTGTCTGAGGATGAGACTTTAAGTGCAAGAACTCGGGATTCGTCTTAAACAGCATTTTCCGGGTGAGCGGCCCGCAGCGATGAAGGTCTCAGTTTATGGATCCTAAGCTTGGGGTGTTTTCTGCTCAACTACACCAGGGTTGCTTCAACTTTTTCTAGTTAAAACACTTTTTCTGTGCGAACCTGGTATATAGGTATATAAGATAGATATATAAATCCAACAAGCACTGTTAGAAAGAAATTAATTTTAAAACAGTTCTTTGAAGTCAGGTGTAGTGGTGCACGCTTGTGTACCCAACACTTGCAGGTGGAGGATTAGGGGTTCAGTGTCATCCTTAGCTACCCAGAGAGGTCAAGGCCAGCCTGGGATACATGGCTCTGCCTCAGAAAACCAAAGCAAACTACACAAAAACAAACCGTTTTACTGTTCATTAACAATGAAAGCAGATTTGTGTACCGATGTACATGAATTAAATGCCAAAATGCCAGCTGAATACTTGACACAGCAAGACACAGAGCATCTTCTATGTTTTTTCAGAGTTGACTGCTTTGATTTTATAATTGCCAAAGCTGAAGATGATACTCTATATTACAGAAATATGTGACACAAAATGGCTGAAGCATGTTCAGAGCCACTCTAGTAATTCTTGGGAATTCTTTCTCTTTTCCACAAGCCAAAACTTCACTTTATGTGCCAGATGTGGTGGCACACACCTTTAATCCTAGCACTCAGGAGGCAGAAGCAGGCAGGTCGCTGTAAGTTCAAGGCCAGCCTGGTCTACAAAGCAAGTCTAAGACAGCCAGAGCTGTTACACAGAGAAACCCTGTCTCGAAAAACAAAACAAAACAAAACAAACAAAGAACAAAACAAAATTCACTTAATTTTTTTTAAATTCTTTTTATTAAATTCAAGGCAGCTAATCAAGCCTTCGGGACTAGGACGTAGCTCAGTGGTATAGACCCTGACTAACATATTAAGACATGAGGTTAGGTCTCCAGCATTCCAATAATACCACCTCCCTGCCCCAAGTCTAAACAAACAAAACCAAAAGACCCTACTTAAAAAGGCTGGAGGTGTAGATCAGTCTCTGAGCACTGGTCTAGTGTGAGAGAGGCTCTAGATTTTTATCCCAGCAACACCAAACAAAACATAAATTCATCACTTCCAGCAGGATATAAAAGTGAACACAGTGATCAGTGTTATCAGCCTAGAGCATTCCAATCTTGCTTCTCAAGCCTGCCTGGAAATATGTGCAAGGGAAGCGTCCAGATGCCACCTAGTGGAGTGAGCTATCGCTGTCCTCATCTCCCGGCAGAACCAGGCTTCCTTAGCTTCCTTAGCATCTGCAGAATCCTCCTCAGGGCACTTCTCACTGGACTGTCTTCCAGGCTCCTAATCTGGTTAGTGCTTTGAGAGAGAGGGAGAGTGACTGGGTAGAAGGCACGCGGGGCTGCCACTTAGCAAAGTACTGCTGATACTGGCTTAGGGGTGCTGATTAAGACTGTAATCCTAGCACTTGGGAGAAAGAAACAGGAGCATCATGAGGTAACAGCCAACCGACTGTGACTCAAGAAACAAAGCAAAGCACTGGTGCTTACACAGAGCTTGTGAAGTGACTCTCTCTCAGGATGAGGCTGAACACTGGCTGTCGGCAACTCTGTGGTTGCTGGCGGTTTAATAGCTTCAACTGAGGTATAATTAACATTCAATGTACTTTACACTTGAAAAGTGTAACCAGCCAGGGGTGGTGACAGACAAAGGAAATTGCTGTGATTTTGAGGCCAACCTGGTCTACAAAGCCAGTCCAGGACAGCCAAGGCTACATAAGAGAAACCCTGTCTTGGGGGAAAAAAAAAAACAGAAAAACAAAAAACAAAGAAGTCCCCCCTCAAAAAAAAAAGCTAAAAGCGTAACCTTTGATAGATATATATATATATATATACATGACTAGGTGGTGAGCTTACCGTAGTGAAATAATGACCCTATCAATCAATGAACCCCTGGCATCCCTTGGCAACCACTGACCTGCTCTCTACTTGTACCCAGAAAGTTGTTGCATTCAGTAAAACTTTACATAAGTGGAACCACATTGTGTGTGTGTGTGTGTGTGTGTGTGTGTGTGTGTGTTTTCACTCAGCACATACAGATGTGTTTGAGACTTGTTACGTGTACCCTGGTTCATTCTCTTTATTGCCAAGCAGGGCTCCTTCATCCTGATATGCCAGGATTTGCTTTTTTAGTCATCGGTTGGTGGGAGTTTGGGTTGTCTCACTTTGGGGGGGGGTATTACAAATGAAGCTGCTATGAATGTCCACTTACAGATCTTTCTGTGAATATAGCACATAGTACTGGATGAGTAAATACTTAGCAATGGAACAAGAAGCAGCCTAGGCTACATGATGAGGTGTTCATTTCCAAAACCAAAGGGGGCTGGAGAGATAGCTCAGTAACTAAGAATGTGTGCTGCTTTTGCTGAGGACCCAAGCTTGATCCACAACAACTGCAGCTCCAGGGGCATCTGATACGTGTGGGTGCCTCTCAATCTCTCCCTCTCCCTCTTCCTCTCCCTCTCCTCTCCCTCTCCTCCCCCCATCTCTTTCTCCCCCCCCAAAAGAGAAGGAGGGAGGGACGGGGGGGGGAGAGAGAGAGAGAGAGAGAGAGAGAGAGAGAGAGAGAGAGAGAACCAAACTGCTTTCCAAAATGAAGGTACCAATTGATAACTGAAACACCAGGGAGCTAGGGATAGGAGGATCAGGGCATATGGTTCTTCTTGGCTACATGGTGAATTCAAGGCCAGCTTGGGCTACGTGAGACCTTATCTCAAAAATAGAATAGAATGCAAAACAAAAAAAAAGGTGATTTGCATTCTCAATCTGAAAGTATTAAATGCTTTCACAGGTAACTTGAGGGAATAGCTATGACAGACTTGCACAGTGGTGAGCTGAGTGGGGGTGAAGGGAAAGGATTAGGAGTCCACAAGAGGCAGGGAGCACACAGCTCCTGCTTGGTGTACAGCTGTTAGAGTCTCCACCCATAACACACATTGAGCCATGTGAGGAGATGTCCGTAAACACCTCTGCTTCTTTCCCTCCAGAAGTCTGGTTAAACTGCCCTCAGGTCATACGGGGCTGTCCTAGGCAGCTTAGGTTATTATCCATTCTCTAGATGGAGCATTGTCCTCTTGATTTGTGCCCGGATCACCTGAAGAGCACGGACTGTGGTGTCAGGGTGACTTTTCTTTCTGATTGACTGGCAGCTTAAAAGCTATGGACTCAGGGTTGCTGCTGGGTGGGGACTGGCGGGGCTTACATGACGAGAGAAGTGGGAAGCCAGAATCAGTTGGGATGGACTGTGGCTTCACTTCTGGGTTTTTTTGTTTTTGTTTTTTTTTGTTGTTGTTGTTGTTGTTGTTGTTTCAACCAGGAACAAACTAGAGATGCCTCAGGTTGGAGTTTTGGTCATTAAAAAGTAGAGAAGATGGGGCTGGAGAGATGGCTCAATGGTTAAGAGCACCGACTGCTCTTCCAAAGGTCCTGAGTTCAATTCCCAGCAACCACATGGTGGTTCACAACCATCTGTAATGTAATCTAATACTCTCTTCTGGTTTGGAAGTGTACATGAGGCAGAGCACTGTATACGTAATAATAAATAAATAAATCTAAAAAAAAAAGGAGGGAAGATGGGGCCTGATGAGATGGTTCAGTGATTACGAATATTTGTTATTCTTATAGAGCATCTTAGTTTGTTTCCCAGGACCATGGTGGCTCACAACTTTATCAATTCCAGTTCCAGAAGATCCAGCATCCTCTTCTGGCCTCTGCCAGCAACTGGCAGTCACAAAGTGCACTTGCATGCAGGCAAAACCTTCACACACACAAAATAAAAAATAAACCCATCTTTCTGGAAGTTTAAAAGGTCTTTGGGGGTGTATCTCAGTGGTAGAGTACTTGCCTAAACACTGAAACTCTACAGTAGAAAAAGGAAATGGAAAATGAAAAACATCTCACTGCCATTGTCCTATCTTCCTCTCTCTGCCCCCTGAGTTCTGGGGTTATGGGTATGTGATACTAAAGCTGACATGTTATCAGTAAGTACTAGTTTGCTACTATCACCAGCACCAGTACTGCCATCCCAGGGGAATCTCTGTCCTTTTACCCATTTTTGATGCCAAAGAAATGCAGGTGTGGTGTTTGGAGCCTGCTCCGAGGGCAGCTGGAAGGGGGTGCTTTCTCATGGCTGCAACAGTGCCCAGGTGACATACAATCTTGTTTCCCCTTGCTAAGACTGAGAATGCATAGCCCACAATGCTACCGAGGCACTGATGTTAGATTTCTGCTTCATCAAGGGCTCCTGAGCTTTGGAGGGCTGTCTTGTAACTCAGTTCCCCCAGATGCTATCTTTCAGTGAGAGACTAGGCTAGTGCCAGTGAGCTGAGGCCAGATGGGATTGCCTTTGCAAGGAAGGAACACACACACACACACACACACACACACACACACACACGCACATGCATGCACACATGTACACACACATACTTATGTATATACACATATACCCAGGGCTTCATTTGTGCTAACCCAAGATATAGCCTGGATGGTCTTGAATTCATGATCTCCTTGGCTCATCTTCTTCAACACTTACCTGTGGGTTAGAGACATCAACCCAATTCCATGATGAAGGGCTCCTTTCTCTTCCAGTGCCCTCTTAATTGTCTCAGTCTGTCCTGCCCCAAGAGCATGCGCAGAGCAGGCAGTGTGCTGCAGTTGACTGACAGCGCTGGAGGGTCCACTGTGTCTCTTCCCAGCTGTTAGGCGAGGTTGCACTGTGCACTTGATATGATGCATGGGTGCACTGAAAAGAGCAAATGCTTTCCTCCCTGCTCCCAATGCCTATGACTCCACATCTATTTACACATTATTGACTCTTACTTTTTAATTCAAAGGTTTATTGGACATCAGCTGTGTAACTGAGCAGCACTGAACAGGATGGCCCAGGTCTTGTCTTTTTAGAACTTTAAGGTGATTCCTAAAGTAAAGCTTGGGGTTCAAATTACAATGGAATACACATTTTTTTTAAACGAAAAAGCCTCAGAATGTCAATAGAACACATGGTAATCCCACCAACTTTATAGTGTCAGTGAAAAGTTCTCCAAGAAAGATCTCATGTAAAGCTCTGATGCATTTTGTGTGTGTGTGTGTGTTTGTGTGTGTGTGTGTGTGTGTGTGTATGTGTATGTGTATGTTTTCATGTGGAGTCTATCCACCTTTTACGTTATTATTACATTTATTTGTATGCATTTGCATGCCACATCACACAAGTGGAGGTCAGAGAACAGCTTCCACTGATAGGTCCTAGGTACTGAGCATAGGTCATTGGGTTGGTGGCATGTGCCTTTAGCTGATGCATCATCTAACCAGGCCCCTTCAAAAATATTTCTTTTCTTTTTCTTCCTTTCTTTCCTTTCTCCCTTCTTCCTTCCCTCCCTCTCTCCCTCCCTTCTTTCCTTTTTTGTTTTTTCTAATGCTGGTAATTAAACCAAGGAGGACCTTGTGCATGCTAGGCAGACGTTCTACCACTGAGTCCTTTTCAGGCCTTCAAAGGTGAGTCGGGTTGTGCCCTGGGAATAAGACAGGTAAGAGCAGTTAGTGCCCCACCCCCTCCGTACTGGAGATGGAACCCATCTCCTTGTATGCGCCACACAGATGTTCTATTACTGAACCGTATGAGCAGCTCTTAATGCCTGTCTGAGGCAGGCATATGGATATCATGCTTATCTAAATCAGAATAAATCCAAAGCAATGCAGCTCAATTGTAGCAAACTAACATTCACTTACTCTCAGGTAGCTCAGGTTTGCATCAAATTTACTATGCAGCCAAAGATGATCTTGAACTCCTGATCTGCCTACTTCTGCTTCCTAAGTGCTGGAATTCCAGATGTGCATCCGGCACAGTTCTACAGATGAATCTCTGATCAAAAGAGACAATCCTGTGCTGCTCACGCTTTACCTCCAACCCACGGTAACGCTCTCTGTAGGGCCTGGTATTAAAACTCTCAGGGTCCCACTTCGTTTTTTCCAAAACTACCCTTGTAGTGTGCTGAGGCCCCTGGGCAGGGAAAGCTTGGCAGCTTATGGGAGATGAAGTGGGGGGAGGGGTGTGGGAGCCTGTGCAGGTCTAACCATCTCATAGGTGCCTTTCAACCCTCTGTTTAAATTTCAAAGCAAGCGTTTCACCCCTCCTCCTTTGTTGCACCTACCAGCTCAGGGAGACTACAGAAAAAAGGGGGAAGGCATTTGGCATTTGGCTGCTGTGTGTGTGTGTGTGTGTGTGTGTGTGTGTGTGTGTGTGTGTGTGTG
>OU015742.1:131271274-131297449 GCA_907169655.1 Acomys percivali | reverse complement strand
GTGTGTGTGTGTGTGTGTGTGTGTGTGTGTGTGTGTGTGTGTGTGTGAAAATTTAAATTTAAGAGTGCCCATAAAAATGAAGATGTCGTAAATATTTCACAAATGAATAGACCCATTTAACAAGCACTCGGGTCAAGCTACAGAGCATCTTCCAGCTCTCCAGACATCTCCCCTGTGCGCCCCCAAAGGTAACAGCTATTATATAAATCAGTGTGTTTGTATTCATGGCCTTAATTCGCCAAGGTTACTTTGAATGCCAATTCATTAATTAAAATGTTAAACAATGTCGGGCTCATCGAGGGCCTGGCAGGAGCATCCTCCAGGTGCTTGAAGGTGAGCTGGGCTGGGGGCACCTCTGTGGGTACATCCTACAGCAGTCCGTCCATCCTCTGCTCAGTGTCATATCCCTGAGCTATAACAAACATCTCAGAGTGTCAAGTTGGACAGAATGGAAGCCTTGTAAAATTGGAAAAACACACATCTTATTCTTTCCACCAGAAAAGCCTTTGAGATGGGGCTAGAGTCGCAGCTCAGCGCCAGGATGCTTGTCCCCGAGTTCCATTCCCAGCATCACAAGTAAATGAAGATCCATTATTTTCTTTCCCATGAGGCTCTGCTTTGTCCTACTTCAAGAATGTGACAGAATTGTTACCCTCTTTCCCCATCCACCAGGGCTGCATCTGGATTATTCAAGAACCTGGAAGATATCGGGGAGGGGTGAATTTGGTTAACACTGCTGGGAGATCAGCCAGGCAAGTGGGCTGAGAGAAAAGGAAATCTTATCCAAACTGTCTGAGCTCTTGTATCAACGACCTTCACAGTTTTTGCTCACATTGCTGAGGAAACAAGCGCTTTTGTGATACTAGCGTTTGACTAAAAATGCACTAAAATATTTGAAGGCAAAAGGGGGAACCCAGGGAGTCCCACAATTGCTTTAAATTAAGAGTGCCTTCTGAATGTTAATGACCTCAGCTCAGACTTGCCTAGATAACCTAGACAGTGGCCCATGGTACTTTCCCAAAGATTCACATTTGTATGGGACTGATTAGATGTTTGGACATTTCATTTCCTTTCCATCTTCTCATTGACTTTTCTAGTTGAGTGGATTATATCAATGCAATGAATAGAAAATAAACACGAAAGTCTATCCCTGAGCCCTTCATTCAGAAATATAGATCCCAGCAACCCTGCTGCTTGCTGCTCTGGACTAGCCCCAGCTGGAGCAGAATGCAGGAAATAATTCATTAAGCAAGCAGCTATTGCCTAATGGAGAATGCCAGAAAGGAGAAACGTATTCACAAAAACTTGAGTTAACCAACCAGGTGGTGCAGTGAACTCTAAAATGCCTGTAGAAACAGGGTGACTTGGGAAGAACCGTGTAGGTAGAGATGATTTCTCCAAGAAGTACAACATGAGGAGAACACCAAACAGAAGGGAAAATATGTGGGACTGCCAGCAGGCAGCTGCCTGCTCAAAGGGTCTCACTTAACCGGTGTGCCTTAGTTTCCTCTTCTGCTCAATGGACCCATTCTGAATCAACCATTAGCTGAGCTTTTAAGATGAGGTAAGGGAACTCACCATCAAATGTTATGGCCTGAATTTGATCCCCAGAAACCATATGGTAGGAGGAAACTAAGTTCTGTAAGTTAGGCAGGTAGACAGACAGACAGATGTAAGAAATAAGAAAAATGTAGAATAATAATCCATTTGAGCTGGAGATGTGTGCTTCTAATGTGCTTGCCTAGCATGCACAAAGCCTTGGGTTCAGTCCCCAGCACTTCATAAGCCTAGTTGGGGTAGGTTACATCCTTAATCCCAGCACTGACCCCAGCTACAGAGAGTGTCTCAGACTAGCCTAGGGCACATGTGATTCTATTTCAAAACTTAAAAAAAAGTTTTTAAGAGAACCAATCAACTATCACAGTTTCATATGAGAGGGAAGGCCAGGATGGATAGGCCTGCTTTGGAGCAAGGGAGAAGTCACTATGCTAGTGCCATTATGAGTGGCTCAGAGGAGCCACTCTCAGATGGGCCAATGGAGCTGCTGGCACCAGAGTACCTCGCTAACGTTTTGTGACTGCAGTGAAGCCAGTTCTCTTGCTATGCTTCCTATCATGGCGATAACCGCCATGATTTAAAGCAACTTAGGGAGAAAAGATTGACTTCAGCTTACAGTTGAAATGATTCGTGAAAGGAGGGCAGGGCAGGAACTCAAGCAGGAACCTGGAGGCAGGAACTGAGGCAGAGGCTGTGGTGGAGTTCTGTTTGCTGGCTTGCTCAGTTTGCTTTCTTTTGCACCACAAATCCACCTGGCCAGCAATGGTACCACTTAAATGGGCAGTACCATTCAATCAAGAAAATATCTCACAGACCAATGCCTACAAGTCAGCCTACAAGTCAGGCATTTTCTCAATTAAGGTTCCAGTTCTCAGATGACTCTAGCTTGTGAAGTTGACAAAAAAAAAAAAAACTACCAATCTATGTTTACTCACTGTCCTGCTGTGTGCTAAACTTCAGATCTGTTTCATGTTGTCTCTCGGTACAATTAGTAAACATATCTTCTTGGGCCTGCCTAGTTTGCCTGAGTGAACACTAAGTGGGCTTATTCTGCTCCTGCTTACTCAGGCCCTATACACGACCATCTTCTCCTGTTAGGGTCTTTTGCAGATGGCTAATGTGCTCCCAAACACCGCTGCCTATCCAGTCTCTCTTTTCTCACACTTCTCTCAGGCTCCTGCACACAGTCCACTTGCCTCACTGAAAATATGGATGTCATCAGATGGGCGTTCTCTCATTTTCCCACCCTAAGCTTTCTTCTTTATCACTTCTGAAGAAGTCTCCCTTTTCTGGCAAAGGCCAGTAGCCATTCTTGCTTTACAAAGTTCCCACTCTTGCTCTCTCACTCTTTATGTCTCAGCAAAACATTTAATTACTACCCAAAGAGATGGTACTGATTAAACCATTACTTTGAAATGCTTGTGGGTAAAATGTTCATGATAAAGATAATTGAACACAGTCATGGAAAACAATACCCAAGAGAGGTAGCTGCATTAATATTTGTTATTTTCTCACTAAACTCAGATTATTTGTTTTTGTAGCTGATTCCTGTCCAAGGTGATGATGGAAGTTAATTTGTTTTATGTGTATGCATGTTTTACCTGTATGCATATCTGTACATGTGTGCACAGTACCCGAGTAGGCCAGAAGAGGCATCAGAACCCCTAGGACTGGAGTTACCATTTTGATTTGCCATGTGGATTCTGGGAATTGAACTTGGGTCCTCTGGACAAGTAGGTCCTGCTTTTAACTGCTGAGCAATCTCCCCATCCCTGAAGTTTCCTAAGTGATGCTGTTCAAGACACACCCCACCACTGATGTGCCATCTCTAAATTTTCTTATTATTGTGCTTTTCTTCCTAGGTCACTCCTGATGAGCCAACGAGCTGTCACTAACATTGACTCTGTCTGAAATTTTCTGTCATCAGCTATGCTCAGGCATCTTTTCCAGGGCACAGAAAACCCCTGCTTGGTCTTTGTGGCAAGCACATTCATGTGCTCATTGTGCCCTTTGTTCTAAGAACAAGTTCCACAACTGACTTTTTGTGCCCACCTGGTACCATGTCCCCTCTGGCTGCTCAGCATTGGCTATGGTGGGAGGACAGGGCTGACACACTGGTGCCATTTTCTCTTGTTTCTTCCATCTCACTCTCTCCAGTTACCCACTGTCTCACCAGCTTAAGATTCTACTGGCTTCTCCTTCCTTGAAAAAATGAAACAAATACTGTCCCATTTCTGCCCAATCCCCAATTCCCTTTGTGCCTTCTAACCTCCTTAGGATATTTGTGTTTGTATAAGATACCTTGCTTGATTGTCATGAATCCTCTGAAGCATCTCAGGCTGGCTTCATCACCTCAAATGCCACCACACCTGCTTCACTAAGGTTTCTGTAGTGGGTGATGGCAACTTGCCAAAAGTATCTTTAAACTCCAATCCCAAGAACCTGTGAGTATGACCTTATCTGGTAAGAGGAGATTTACAATGTAATTAAACAAACTGTTGCCAGAAATCATCAAAGTGCCTTTATGGGAAGAGGGCAGTGGACGAGGGCCAAGTAAAGATGGAGGCATGTGATGTGTCTCTAAGCCAAGGGATGCCCGCAGCCACCAGAGGAAAGCAGGGATACTCTTCTTAAAGCCTTTGCCTCCACTAGACATTTCTGGTCTTCAGAACTGAGGGATAACAGAACTGAGTGTATAGCTTGGTGGCAGAGCACCTGGCTAGCATTTACACAGCTCTGGGTTTAGGGCCAGTAGATGGCTCATGCTGCCAGGCCATGACCTGAACTCACTCCCCAGAACCCAGGTGGTGGAAGGTGAGAACCAACTCCTGCAAATTGTTCTCTGACCTCTAATCTTACTGTTTACTGTGGCACGCCCCACCTAAATAAATAAGAAATGTAAAAAGACAGAGTGTAATCCCTAGCACTGCACACAAAGCAGTCACACATGCAAAAAAACAAAACAAAACAAAGTCTTAGAACAAACCTGAGAGAGAACACTCTTGTGTTTTTAATCCAATAAGGTTGTGGTAGCCCTAGAAGGGTCACATGACCTTCACCTTACAAAACCTTCCTACTCCTGCCATCAACATTTCTATTTCACTGTGTAGCAGTATGTGATTCCACTAAAACACCTCAAGCCAGGTATGGTGGCGAGCACCTTTAGTCTCAGCACTTGGGAAGCAGAGGCAGGTAAATCTCAGAGTTTGAGGCCAGTCTGGTCTACAGAGCCAGTTCCAGGACAGGCAGGACAACACAGAGAAACTCCATTTTGAAAAGCAAACAAAAGCATCCCCTGTGGTGGGCCATGCCTTTAATCTCAGCACTCAGGAGGCAGAGGCAGGCAGATTTCTGTGAGTTTAAGGCCAACTTGGTCTACGTAGTGATTTCTAGGACAGCCAGGACTACATAGTGAGACCCTGTCTCAAAAATAAAACGAAACTGACAAAAAATGTGCCAAATTCTGGCATTCAGGTACCCTATTTCTGTTATATTTACTTTCTTTGTGTTTTATCCTCAAGTGTTTGGGCTTCTAGTCAGTCCCTAGTGTCTATTAGTCTGTCTTTATATTCTTTCAAGAAATCATAACCATACCTGTGGTTCTAAATAATACTGCCCTCCCAAAACAAATGCCTTCAATTTAGACTTGCTGAGAGCCTCAGTTGTGAGGGTATCATTCCCCCTCTCCCGTGTGTGTGTGTGTGTGTGTGTGTGTGTGTGTGTGTGTGTGTGTGTGTTTACAGGGGTGTGGAGGCCAGTGGCTGATGCTGGCTGTCTTTCCCAGTTACTTCTCCACCTTATATTTGAGACAGAGTCGCTTGCTGAACCTGGAGCTCACTGGCTGGAGCCGCCTGCCAGCAACTCCCAGATCTTCCTGCCTCTGCCTCCCCAGCACTAGGAAAACAGGCATGTTTGGCTGAGCATGTCTATTTATGCAGGTGCTGGAGATCAGATTCTGGTCTTTATCTTGTGTGGCAGTCACTTTCCTGATGCAGCCAGCTTCTCCATGCCCTAGTGATGTAGCAGTATAGACCTTATACAACAATCTTCATATAAGCAAATGCACACGTACAAAGAGAACTTTTTTTTTTAAGTTTATTTGTACTACTTTATACTGTATTTAATCCCAGTCCACTTTTGTTTCTTTGGGGTTTGTTGGTGGCATCTTTACCTTCTGTGATCCTTTCTTCTGACTTAGGGACAATCTGTTATTTTTCAGTGGGAAATTGCTCACTGTAGTGATGGTGGGAGCGCTCTTTTGGGTTACTCTGAGCGGGAGCTGTCAGGATCATGCGGATCATCCATCATCAGCCCTTCATTCATCTGCTCATGTTCAGTAGACACAGAATCTACATCTAGACCCACACTGCACCCCACCAAAGAGGCAGGGACTTATGAATTTCATTTTCTTGAGCACCACGTTGGGTGCCACTTATTGCTTTTAAATTACCAGTATTATTAGTAGGCCTGGCTAGCAATCAATGAAGACATCAACACTTGCTATATTTTAAAATAGCCTTAGTTAACCTGGGGCAGGGCAGACATTACTCCCCTAAACAACTTTCCATAGTGGGGCAGGTATGGGATAAGCACCATGCCATCTGCTTCTAATAATGTCTATCAAGCTACCTCCCATCCATAATCCCAAATACTTGTTAATGTTCTTCATCTGGGCCAAATCGTCTGTCCACGCTGGCCATGTGTTTCTCTTCCATCTAACCCATGGCAGCCTTTTTTTCTTCATTTTGGGTTTATTTCCTTCCTCCTCATGGCAGTCTTTCTTCTTCTTCCCTGGATTCCTCGGTCTCTAAAACCTTAGCCACACCTCTAACTCCTCTGCCCAGGTGGGATGGTTTTTTATTAATTAAAAGGTGGGCCACAGAGACAACAAGCAGTAATTAACATCAAAATACATTAGACCACGCCCCAACACACTTAGGTCTCAGCATTTGTTTCTAAGGGTACGATGTAAATTCAAGATCGTTATTTTGTAATGACTAAGAGTGCATTCAAAAACTGCATCCTAGGCTCATTCATAACCCTTAGTGCTTAGCATATTCTGCCCCCCCTTTTTTTAGACTAGTCAAGTGCAGTAGTGAGAAGGGGAAAAGTGTAGAATAGGAGTTCAATCTGTAACTGACTGTGAACAACCAATTGTGATAACTCATTACCTTCGGACCAGCCTATTCTGCCCTTTCAAACACAAACTTAAGGGGAGACTTTTGGGACTCACTGATGCAGGCCTGTAATCTCAATAATTGAGAAACCAAAGCAGCAGCATCAAGAGTTCAGGGTCATCTTTGGCTCCATAGTCTGAGGCTTAAGACACACTCTGGGGAAAAAAAAAACCAAACCATCAGCTCATTCTTTGGGTTCTGCCCGTACTCACTGACCCCCACCACAGTGGCCATAGAATGGTTCTATATAGTGCAACCTTTCACATACTTGGCAGCTTTTTCAATAGGCATACCCATGATGCCCTGGGTAGTTTCAAGGATGTGTTGAAGTGAGTATGCAGATTTGAGCCTCTTATTGTGCGTGGGGTCTTCTGCAGTAGGTAAGCACTGAGCCACTTTCACAGAGTACCCCATGCTGCTTATGTGAAGAGCATGAGGCAGAACATGTGATGGTCAGGGAATACCCCTCCTGTAGCCAAAGCACAGCCCTTTCTGCCTTGGGTTTTTACCTCTGAAGCAATGGTGTCTGCACCCAACAGGATTTCTCGGTTAAAGCCTAGGAGCTATGCTTTATCTAAGCAAGTCTTACTACTGTCTAAAATGTGCCTCAACATCACCATTTCTCTTTATAGTTCCCACCATTATCCTGGGGGCACACGGACACGGCCATTCTCTCTTTCTTGGTCTCCCTCCCTCTCTGAGACAGGGTCTCACTATGTAGCTCAGGCTGTCCTGGAAATCACAGAGATACTCCTGCCTCTGACTCTAGGCCTAGGTTCCCTCTTGGCTTCTTGCAGAGGCTTGCACTGGCTGCTAACTCAAGGGAACAAATGGCCCAGATCCCGACCCACAGCGCTTCAAAGCACAGCTCTGTGAGCTCTTGAGTGACCTTGCCCTTACTTCTGTCTCTCTATCTCTGCTCTACCAATAAGACATCCACTTGGACCAAGTGGTTTGAGAGGCTCTTCTCTACCTGTCCTCCAGAACTTCCAACATGGAGAACTCCTCCACATTGTAGCAGCTTTCGCTCCCCCACAGCTCAGTCCTTCCCGCCAGAGCATTTGCCATCCTCCATAATTACACACTGGAATGTGTGTTATTAACTGCCTTCTCTCCATGTGAGCTGCCTCTAGTAAGTAGCTGGCCTTCTGTCTATTTCTTATCAGTGAACAAAGAGCATGGCTCAGGGGCAGGCACAGACGTGGCTCTGTAAATATCTGTTCAGTGAGCTCACTATCCTCCACTCCATCATCTCCTGCCAGGAATGCACATCTTCTGGGAAAGGTTGTTCTGGTGAGAGTACCTCCACTCATAAGGAAAACAAAATGTAGTATCATAAAGTTTATAAAAGCCGCAAGACTTTGTTTTTACAAACATATAAATTATTTTATTTACAAAGCCATGTTACAAAAAAAAAAAAAAAAGCAAAAAAAAAAAAAAATACAATCACTCACTGGAGAATATTTCCAGACCTGGTGCTGAACCACGGCAGTATCAATAGATACATATTTGTTCTTTCTTTTAAAAACTGTAAGCCATAGAGTTTACTATTTACACCTACTTCAGACATGTATTTGCTTACAACATCACAGGCATGGAATGGATTCTATCTGATAGTGCTAATTCATAAAGGTGCAGGACAAAGAAGGAAAATACTTAGTGTTACAAAATATGGATCATAGAAAAGAAACCCACTCCATGAGTGTGGCCTTTGTTGAGTATGATTGGACATGCTCTCTTCAAAATTCTTCTGGAAAAGCTTCTAAAATTGGTTAGTAGGAAAGGACAAATGAACAGGTGCAAATTCTTGTCTGTGCAACAATAGTTATTTAATTTACCCCATGACTGACCAGCTACATAAAACCCACAGAGTTTTGTTTAAAGTGCCATGGGCTGACAGCATAACAAAATATAAGGTGTAAATAGAAAATTTCATTTTTTTCCTTTTCTTTAAACAAGAGTTCACTGAGAATCTGCAATAATAGAATGCGCTGTATAAACTATTTTCTACAAAGGTTGATCAGCGTTATTTACAGTTGGTACATCGATACAAAAGAAGGCATACAAGTTATCCAACTCGATTTTTTGATTTTTAAATTTTATATGGCTGACAGGTCTAGGCATTGCGTTATGCTTAACATCCAGAGCCTCTGGCTGGTGACACGTCAGGAGCTCCCCGGGTGGACAGGGGTGTGAGCAGCCACGGGGCTGAGACAGAAGGCTGAGTGGGATGTGGGGAACAGAAAGCCCAGAAGGGTACCACTCTCGATGCTTTAGGGGTTGGTCCAGTTGGATTCCACGAGATCAAACCCAAGGGACATCTTTTCTTTGCATTCCATTTATTTTTCGAGCTTTTAATACATCAGCCTGGGGTGTGACTGTGAAGGAAGAAAGACTGTGGGTTTTCCCTTTTGCTCAGTTTTCTTGAACTGTCCTCACCTTTTGGTCAAAGCAGTCTCTCAAGTAAGCAGCGTTGGGTGGAGAGCCTCTTTCTTTCAGCTCCCGCTGCGCGGCTCGCACGTGACTGTGCCGGAGCCGGCTTGCTCCAAGAACCCGCCATTTCTCAGAAGCAGCCAATTCACCTCTCAACCTCTGTTTTACTTCTTTGAGTAGGAGAGTTCGCAGACCAGAGGCTTACTCTGTTGCTGAGACTTGTTTTAATCCTGCAAGTTTTACAACTCAAAATAAATTATGTATTTATATATATATATATATATAAAACCAACAGACATCTAAAACCGAACAAGACAAAAATTGTGCAAAAATAACAAAGATATGTACACACTTTTGAGTCTGAAGAAATGTACAATAAAAACATAATTCAAAGAACATTTTAAAAATATAAACATTGCTTAAACTTTCCTAAGTTTCATATTGTTTCTGAAACTATTCTGGTCAGTTAGCTCTGTAATATAGTAAAACATAAATTATTACAAAATTAACACTATAAAAATTTACTTTAAGAATATCTTCTAAACTTTTTTTCAAAGGATCTAACCTTGTTTATAATTTCTTAAACATTTATAAGTCTTAAAATCTGCCTTAACCTTAAAAAAACAACAAAACTCAAAAAAAAAAAAACCCAAAAAACAATTGCCCCTTGAATTTGCAATCTCCCCCCCGACCCCCCCCCCCCCGCCCGCCCCGACATAAATTTACCAGCATATAAGTGCACTTTTAACAGTGGAGAAAGAAAAATGAAATGATCCTAACCAATGTCCTAGTACTTTCTTAATATCAACTCCTGACTTAAAAAAAAACAAAAAAACAAAAAAAAACACTTCATTTTATATTTAATATTTTAGGAATCCTGTAGGAAACACTGTCAGTGCAATTCTACCGACGGAAATCACTCCTTTTGCCTCCCGTCTTTGCTGATTCCAATCCTATGGAGAAATTTTAACAGTAGTCTGATCTTTGGGTTGGGAGAAAAGGAACGGGAAGGAAACCAGTGAGGGGTGTGCCCAGCTGCAAAACTAGTATTCACTTCTGATTTGTGGATGGCACTGAACGTCTGGCAGATCACAGCCCAGAACACCTGCTCCGTGCGTGAACTCATTCTGATTCCCCATTAGAGCTTAATGGTACCGCTGTTTCTTTCCAACGTCAACGTGAGCAGCTTGTTATCTGTGGTGCTCCGGTGCCTCCTGGCCCACTTCTCTCTCCTTCTGTGCTTGTCCTTACCAGTGCTCTGGGCTGTCTGTCTGAATTAGGGCATCTGAAGATGGACTGCAAGCATATCTAAGGTGTGGGTGTGCAACCAATGCTACTTCTTATTCCCACTAGGGGTTTGGCACAAAACCCTCCGCGCAGAACTTTCCTCTGGAGGAGCCTTTCTGGCCCCAGAACCTTCTCAGCAGCTACGGTCACTGCACCACCACATGTAGTGGCTTTCCTGGTTCCTGTGGGCTTTCAGCTGATCCAGCTTTAGGCAATTGTGCACTGTGCACTGGAAAGGACTCGTCGGAGTATATTTATCCCAAACAAGCTCTTGACCAGTCATCGGGTTCCCACCATCTTCCCTTCCTCTCGGGTCAGGCACCTCTGCCCTTGTCCCTGATCAGGTGTATCCTTTCTGAACTGCACAGCTGGGCCTTGGCATGGAGTAAACCACATCATTAAAGGGCCACTGACCTCACTTTAGCTGCTGAAATTTGGCTCTGGACTAGAAGAGCTGCAGAAAGCGGTTGAAGATTCTCCCCTGCCCCGCCCCCACCACGACGCGCAGGCTCCTCCCCAGCAAGTCCCTTCTCCAACACGTGGTCCAGGGCGGCTGTGGGGAGCCAGCAACTTCTGATGGCCACTGGAGCACAATGGCTGGCATTGTGGGACGGAAGGACAAGATAGGAGAGGGCTCGGGAGAGAATGAGCTCTGCGAGTGCTAAAGTTCAAGAGCTTCCACGGGTGCCGATCTGGAACCGGAACCTGGAACCCAAACCCAAAACCGGAACCTGGAATGGGAACCGACAGTTTGCAACCTCTCTTCTCAGGGCTGGAGCAAAATGACGGTGAACTAGCAGCATCAGGAGCAAGGGGAGTGACCCCCAAATGTGGAAGAATATATAAGACATGACAAATGACAAACAGAAAACACTGTTTTTTTGTAAATCTTAAAATCAGGTTCTTTTGCCTTTTTTTTTTTTTTTAAAAAAAAATCCGTGTTTAAAAAAAAAAAAAAAAAAAGGCCAGAGCCACAGGCAGCATCCAGGAAACACTCCCCTCCACGGGCCAGTGCCCTCCCTTCTCCAGACTTAGTCTCCTGGGGAGGATGACAATTGGACTGGTTTGAAGTGGCTTCACCATCTTGTTAGGGAAGAGTCCTTATCCTGCCCATTCTGCTTGTGTTCTTCTAGGAAAGAAAAGAAACACTTGTCTCATTCAGGACCACACATGAGAATCGGGGAGGGGGTGGTACTGACGTCAGTCTTCTTGTATATCACAGAAAGGAAAAGAACTCCTACTTGTACCTGGCTAGGAGGAGTCATGCTTTGTAGCTAAGAGGATGGCTGTAAAGGAGCCCATGGGTTGGTTACAATAGCTCCAAGGCTAGAGGGCAACATTAGGACACGTGCAGTGGGCATTCACAGGATCTCGCCTGGATAGAGGGCTAGGGTACCTGTATATTTTCTTTGTATCCTCATTTTTAATAGTTCATTGTTCCTACATAAAATAAATGACCTGGTGAGTTACCAAACGAAGGCATATAGCCCTGGTTTAAGTAGGGGAGCTTCGGAGAATTGGGGTGCAAGAGGATAATCTTCTGCGTGGCCATTTTCACTTATCAGCTGAGTACAACCTTGTTGCTACAAAGCTTCAATGACTGTGATGCCTGCAAAGAAAGGGCCCCAGGACGTAGCAGCTATATAGCTATATACTTGCTCCAGGCAACTGCCGGCATGTGAGTCCCCACCTGGAGCCAGGAGTACCCACATGCTCTACTTGCAAGGTTAAACGTGTATCCTCCAGGCATGCACAGCAGCCACTAGACAGACCCCATCAATTGAGGCTACCGGGTGGATGCATGCCTCTCTCCTGGATTAGCAAACATCTGGCTGCAGCTTCTTAGTCACACAGGGGGCCAAGGTGACTCAGGACCCCGGGGGCTCTCCAGCCTCTGGGGATGAGAAAATAGCTCCACCCTTAATCTTTGCCCAAATTGTGGCCCAAGGTTTGTGGGGGATATCTCAAAGGGCAAAACACCAATACACTGCTATTCTGTATTAACAAACGTAGAACACACACTGTATGCTGAGGCAATACATCAACCTGCTGTTTCTATTTGCTACTCCACCAGAGAGGCATAACTGCCTCCCTACCTTTCCCCCTAGACACGCATGCATGCTTCTTCGGAAAAATCTCTGGGCTTTCACACTGATTACTCTAATTCCTCAAGTTTATCAGCACCACTGCAAGTCTTTCTGAATGTTTCCACTGTGAAAATACACCCTTAATGGGAGCTACAGTTCATCCAGGGTCTCAGAGAAGGCAAGACATGCACCACCAGCAATGGCCTCTGTTACCTTAGTTTACTTTTGCAATGCCCTTAGGAGGAAGTATCAGTGTGCCAGCTAACAAACCCAAACCAGATCCCTAGAGAATCAATCTGCAGACACCACAGAGCTGGTAACATATGACTTTACTATGTGCCAGAGGGTGCTTTTGCTATGTTTTTGGAAAAAACTAATTTAATTCTTACATAGGTCATAGGACCTTAGAGACCATCAGAATCCCCATTTTATAGAGGAAGACATGGGAGCATAGAGAACTAAGTTGCTCAAGGACCCAAAGCTGATAACTAGAAGCTCTGCATTTGGAAGGCAGGGTAGCCCTTTCAGCTGGAGGTGAGACTTGAACTAGGGTCTGACCCCAGGGCACATCCTTACTGGCCTGCTGTCAGTTCTATGTGGCTTCTTCCCACCCTTAGAAACTTACCTGTCGGCTGTGTCCTGGGCTGGATATGCTTGCAGGGCCGGATTGTGACAAAGCTAGGCTGCTATTTTTTCCAACCTGAAAGACATCATGAACCCCCATTCAAACACGGAGGCAGCTTGGGAAAGAGTCTTTGATGTCATATGTTGTCAGGACAGAAGAGCAGGGCAGTGCTACATGCTTTACTCCCTTGATTCCTCAGAGTGGATGCTTCCAACTTCAATGGCACAAAAGGAGACAACAGATTATGGGGGCTCTGAGGATGCCCCTCTCCCAGAGATAAAACATCAGTGGGAGCTCTTATTTTTACTCCTCAGATGTGCAGACTGTAGGAAGCAGAGCTTGTCACCCTGTAGCTCAAGAACCCACAAGCTTATGTACCTCTCTGACCACAGTGCAGGCCCATGATAAAGTACCAGGTCTGTCTGTCTAGGAGAACCAGCACTCAGCCTCTTGCTCTTCAGAAACCCTGCTATTGCGCTGGGCTGCCCTTGCAGATGCAGTAAAGGAGGGAGGGTACTTGGCTCAGCCTAGTAGGTTGGGTCCCTGGGATGGCATGCTTGGGGACCTATATGTAGCCTCTCTATGGAACTGTTCTTGGCCCCTAGTAGGGTGGGCTCTGAGGGGAGGTGACGTCAGTCCCGTGGCTTCAGCTCAATTTTCAGCTGTTGCCCCCAGCTTTGAGGCTCCTCCACTCTCCACTCCCCCTTTGCACATGGGCACAAGCCTTTCATTCACAGCACTGCTGTGTCCAATTTCATACCTTAATGGAAAAGTTTGGCCTTTTCCTTCCCAGATGCAACTAGTGGAAACTGCAAGTTGTCAGCAAGGCACAGAGGTTCATTTTTGGATTTCTTTTTTGAGACAGGATCTATGTTGCTCCAGCTGGCTAGCCTGGAATTCACTGTGTAGCTGAGCTTGAACTCCTGATTCTCCTACCTCCATCTTGCCAGTGCTAGGATTACACATGGGCCACCACTCCTGGCTTTCATAATAGGTTTCTTGAACTTTCTTCTCTGCCTTTTCACAGAAGCAGCAGAGATGCCAAAGGCCTTTTCTTAATTCTTAGACATGCCCAGTGGGGAGTCTAGCCAAAGCCATTTCTCAGTGGCCTGGTGACAAGCATTGAGCTATCACCACCACCTTGGGGGTTGGGTGCTGCCTGCCCTGCAGGCAGCTGTCAAGGCTCTTCTAATGCACATTATCTGGGGAGGCTTATCTGTTCTTCCCATGGCTAGATTTGCTGACTCATCATGCTGACTAAGCATATCAGGCAGTCTGGGAGCCAACAGGCCAGTACTCAATACATCGGCGCTTCAGACCAGCTCAAGGGTTTAAGTCCCAGACCCAGTATTCATTTATGGTATGACTATAGGAACCTTGCATCACCTCCGATGCCTTGTTTAGCTCATACATAAAATGGGTCAATAACAGATTAGGTATTGAGTTCCTGGATCTGAAGTATCTGGGGACAGGGACATGTAGTCAGCTGCTAGAACTTGATCTAAATTGAGGAAAGCAACATGACTTTGCTGCACCAGGGGAGAGCCATAGACCAGTGGAGTGGCCCTGTCTAGCCACCTGTCGGACACACAGACTCCTTGGTCTGACTCCCAGCCTGCTTGCCTGCAATCTGCCTTTTCACAAGCTCCCCCAGATGTATTGTGGGTACACATTCCACTAGAAGAAGCTGTGTGTGCCTCCTTCTGAGTCTACACAAGATACTGGCTAGCAATCTGGTCTCCAGGTAGGATCTGGAGGGCGCTGGCTGAATATGACATTAGAGGACTTGTGTCTCACCTTGGCCAAGGCTGCAGCTGTCTGGCCCTTGTTCATGTGTGTGATTATGAATCCCCCTTAGGAGGTACTCTTCTTGGGGTTTTGCTAAGTGTCATATATGGTGACCCAAAACATTAAAGCAGTGGTTCTCAACAGATGGGTCACGACCCCTTTGGGAGCCAAACAACCCTTTCATGGGGGTTGCATAGCAGATATTTACATTATGATTCATAAAAGTAGCAAAATTAGACTTATGAAGTAGCAACAAAAGTAATCTTATGGTTGGGGGTCACCACAACATGAGGGACTGTATTAAAAGGTCATAGCATTAGGAAGGCTGAGAACCACTGCACTAAAACATCTTCCAATAAACATCTCCTAAATCTCTGAAGTCCCTATGGCTAAATGGGCTGGCCTTAGGGTCTGGTGCTAGTTCCATGGTGGTAAACCTGGGCTACCCTTGCCTCCAGAAGGGAGGTTCTCAAGGCCCACTTGGAACAGGCTGAGGAACCAGGGGCCCTGCCTTCCAGCTCTGAGCTCACATCTGGTGGACCCAGGGTAGTAGAGGGCTATCATGAGTAGCTCTCCCACTCTGAGGAGATAACCTGGATTTGGGGACAGGAACAGAGACCAAGGAAAGACGCCGCTATTCTTGGGCCATCTCCACTTCCCAGCTTCTTTACAGTACACACTCCTGTGGGTAACTGGCATGGAGTGCTCCTTTGCTACTGGGTGCTGCCTTGCTTCAGGAAGGGAGGGGCTATATCATATATTAGGAAGGGAGGGGATGGAGACAGCCTGATGAGGTGAGGACAGTCACCTGGGAGCTGGATGCTCGGGCTGCCCTCTCTCCAGGTGACACCTGGCAACACTTAACCAACCCAGTCTCAGGCTCCACCTGAGGGGGTTCCAAAAGATCAGAGCAAACTTCTGAGCAAAAGAACTCTTTAATGAAGTTGTCCTCAGAACCCCAAGACGTGAAACAGACAAAAGGAATGGAGGGCAGGGGGAACTCAGAGCCTCTTTGCGCCTCAGTTTACCCATCTGTAAAGCGACGGCCATTCTGTAAGCCCTGTGATGGGTTGGTGTGAGGGCTAAAGGGAGTGATCACTGCAAAGTGCTTTAGCATAAGGACTAGCAAAGTGAACGGCTTACCAAGAACTCTCAGAGCAGAGGGTGAACATTGCCTACGGGGAACCTGGGAAAAGGAGCCATGCTTGCGTTACCTGTCTGAGCCACCTGGCCAAGCAGGGGCGCTGCCCAGCTCCCCCTGCCCCCCAGAGCCGATGAAGGCAGTGCCAGGAGCTCCCTTACCTGCCGAGAGGAGGTGCTGTTAACGGGATCGGGCACCGGTGCAAGAAGGCTGGGTGGGTTCTTTTTGTGAACGCTATTCATACCAGGCATTTTAGTGATCTTACAGGCTTTGCTACTGGGACTTGAATTCTTACGCTTTTTTCCTTCTGATTTGTCAAAAGAGAGGGGCAGAGAAGACACAGCATTGTGTGAGGCCAGAGAGAGGTCCCCTGCATGGAGCGCAAGGGAGGGCACAGAGAGGGGACAGGAGCCACTGCTGCCACCCACAGCGCCCACCTGTCTCACTATGTCCATGGGGCCGCTGGGCAGCGAGGTCCGTCCTGAGGGCTCCAGCTTGGCACCGAGTGGGCTTACCCCGTTATTTGAGTTGTGCACAGACAGACTGTTATAGGGAGGGGCTGCCTGATAAGAGTTCAAAGCGGAACTGGCATTCAAAACGCAGTTCTTTTTGTGGGGCCCTGACAATGGAGACGAGAGAGAAGCCTGCAAGGCTAAGGAGGAGGAAGTCGAGGACTGCGGCTTCCTCTTTTTGTTACTTGGAGATTCGTCGCTACGAGCTGACAGGTCTTTCGCTTTTGAGGATTTGCTGGTTTTGGTTTTGGATGGCTTGTGGGATGGGGAAGGAATGACAGCTGGTATCGGGGACACGGCAGATGGGGCCTTGAAGGTTGAGTCCATGATGCTGAGGGTTGCAGCCACATGAGGGAAAGCTGTGGTGTGGGACATGAGGACGCGTGGGTCCGGCGATGCCACAAAAGCTGCGTCTGAGAGCATGGCTGATGTCATTATGTAAGAAGAGGTGAGTCTCGAGCTGATGGGAGCTGAAGGAAGATACACAGCACTGGGGTTGCTGAAAGGCTGCAAAACGGATGCTGGAACAGGGGTGGTGATGTGGGCTGCTGGCGAGGGCATGGGGCTATCTGCCGCAGGAGGGATCTTCCTAAACACGAGAGAAGAGCCAAAGAGAAACAGTGAGACATTGGGTTGGCATCGCCTGGGAGGCCCGGGTGAGCTTTCATCAGCAGGGCTACTGAGGATACCCAGCAGGACCAGACTATGGAAAATGAAGCCTTGAAGGATGGTGAGATCTGAAGGATGGCCCTTCCTTACGCTGCCCGCTAATGCAGCATCAGCATCTATTTTAACACATTCAGAGCCTGTTCTCTATGCTTTGCTACTGGAGACTGGCTCGTATGGGTTCATGAGTAAAAGACATGCTTTTAAGACTATAAATATCCTGAGCAGTCTCCCCCACCTCAACACTCCTTTGGTGGCGATAAAAGTGGTTCTTAATGAGGAGAAAAGGCCTTGGCCAGCTGGACATGTCCCCCTCTGCCTACTGCAACCTCTATCATTGCTTTTCCCACACTAATTCTGGCTGGACACATTTTGGAAAAGGCCTTCTCCCCACTTGTCAGCATCCTCTTGTGTTTGCTACCCAGTGCCTCTGGCTACTCTGGAGAGAGGTGTTTCCATTTTAGCTGATGCCTATTGGATCGTGGTGGCCACAGAAAGTCAGGAGTTGGAAAAATGATCATATCAAGTTGCCCATTACTTAAGGCAACATATTTTTTCCCTCTCTTCTTCATTCTACTTTGGGGGGTGGGTGGCACGGGGCTGCCCTTCAAAAAGTCTTCTTACTCCTGGGATGGGAGAAGGTGAGAGTCCCAGACCCTTGTGCACCTAGAGGGGACCAGGAGTTTATGTGCAGGGTATGGGCAGGGCACAACAATAGCATGTGAACAGGGGAGCAATGGTGCCTGAGGGCAAAGTCCTTGGAGCTGATGCCAACATCAGGCAGAGCGTCATTCTTAAGGCTCCTGCATAATTTCTTTTCTTTTCTTTCTCTCTCTCTCTCTTTTTTTTTAAGACAATGTCTCACCATGTAGCCCTTGAACTTGTGATCTTCCTGCATCAGCCTTCTAAGTGTGGGATTATAGGTATGTGAAAACACCTAGCCAGAAAACCATATCTGCCTTTGGACTTCTGTTGGCAATGGCTCCCACCTCCATCTATGGTGTAGGTCCAAGCTGCTGCTGCTCTTAGGACCAGGAATGGGGGTCGGGGTGGGGAACAACAGCCATGGGATCACAGCCTCACAGCCTGCTCCTGATTTTGCAAGAAATAAGTGACCTTAGAAGCCAGAGAATGCTTTCAAATTAGTTTTTTTTTTTCTTTTTGCAAAGCCCTCTGTGTGTTTCCAGGAGCTTTCCTTCTCTGAAGCAGTACCAGGAGGCAAGCTGCTTGAAGCACAGGGAAAGACAGGGCTCAAACAGCCTCTTCTCCTCTGCAGGCCACCTCCAGCTGACAGGGAAACTCTCCTAGCATCCCACTCTGAATATCACTTGTCTGGCCCTTGTAGTGGAGCCCGTGGCTTCCGTGTCAAGGTGGAATCCAGAGGCATCCTTGAGTGTGAAAGCACACTGTCTTTGAAACTGTCAGACCAAGGAGATCAAATATAAGGGAAGAGCGTTGCCAAACCCGCAGCCGCCATGATGGTGTCTGAGAATTTCCTTCCTCTCAAGGCCATGGACCATTAAAGCTCCTGCCAGCCCTACACAAGATGCTGTGCAGATACTCTTTTTTTGCGATGGATGAATGAGTGTATGAACAGATGGATGGATGGAGAGGTGGATGGGGAAGCAGGTGATCTCAGCAGCAACACCACTGTATTGTCAGGGACTGTGCATGCTGGGCAGGGATTCCCATAGAGGCAGACCATGGAGGTCTGCACATATCCTGAGAACTGTCTGCCTCCGCATAACCCTGTCTTGACAGGGGAGGGCACATCCTCGGAGGCCCTAGTGGCTCTCTTGCTGTCTTTGTTACCCGACTGTGGCACTGCAGGTGCCCCACCCCCGCTTCTGTTCTTACCATCTAAATACAGAGAGACAGACACAGTGGTAGAGGTTTGACCGTGACTTGTAATAAGGGTAATTTACAAGTACCAGATAGTTAATTTACTCAAGGGGGTGGGGCTTCACGTGGGGACCTTGAATGGGATACATCTTAATGTCCCAGTTTATATTTTTCTCATTAAACAGTAAACCATACTTCAAATTGTGCAGTCAGGCAGAATTGAGGTCCTGAATCTTACTTGGCCCCTACCCAAGATAGGAATGGCTGCAGCTTCTGGTATATTTTCTAGATGTTTCTTTCCTTTCCTCTCTAACCCTCACTGGTGTAGGAGAAGTGGGAGGAAGGGCTGTCCCTGTAAGCCTTGCCCCACCCCACCCCCACCCCCCATGCTAAACAGTTTCAGCATTTCCCATGGCAGCAGCTTTCACCTTTCCTGAGCTGCCTGACCTAGGCTTTGCACGCTGGCCTACAGGAAGTCCCAGATAAAAGCCCAGAGACATGAATAAATTCCTGACAGCTCCCATCCTCCCCTGCCAGCTGGTGTGGAGATCCAGATGCTGACCTGGCTGAAAGAGAATACTGTGTTGGCGTCTCCTGATGCAGAGTTAAATGCTTGTTAAAGAAAAAAGAGTCTTGGCCGTTCCTTTTCTTCCTAATGTCTTCCATGCCCCCATCGGCTGCCATCCCTCCAGGGTCGGGCCCTTCAGGGCCTGGAGTTTGGGCAGCGAGGTTGAGAGGGCAGCGGGGTGCTACGCTCTCCAGAGTTGACACCCAGGCAGCCCCAATGTTGCTCAGTGACAGCAGATTGGTTAGGCAAGTCCTGAACAGAGGGGAGGGACCTGATGCCCTGTGGCTCGGGCTTCTGTGCCTGAGGAGGAAAGGAATATGGAGCTTGAGCTGACAGAGCACCAGCGACTGAAATACAGATCAACACATTCCTTCCACGTGCCGGGGATGTACACTTCTATAACATAGGGGATCAGAGAGCTGGGAGAATAACCAGGACTGGCCGCCATGTTTGGAAGCTAATGCAGAGGGCTAGGCCATAAAATAACCAAGAACTACATTATCCCTAAGCAGGACTTTCTACGATTCTGAATGCACACAAATGGAAATTAACGATGCCTTGTAGACACGCAGGGCAGTCACTCACGCAGGAAGACATGACAAGCTCCTCTCGTGGCCCTTTCCTAGTTGACACACCAACATCTGTCCTGAGCCCCCTGTCAGTGCTTAACAGAAAAAATGGGAGCTCAGTTCTATGTGAGCAAAGGGGCTAAGATGGCAGAGCTGCCCGAGGAAAGGCTGTGGGTTCTGTTTTCTGTTTCTCAGGATGCCCTATGGCCTCTCCTGGGCCTCACTGGGCAGGTCTCAATTATGATCGGGACCCAGAGTGACATGATCCATCCTTTTATTGGAGTACACACCCAAGCTCCCTTAGGAGTGTGGGATAGGGACACTCAGAGGTTGGCTAAGTGGCCAAAGTGTAGTTTCTTATGTGTCACGGCTGAGAGGGTCCAGGCCTACTATTCCTTCCCAAAAGCATTCTGGGTTTCTCCCTTTCTGTAAATCCTTTGTAAAATGTAAATGCACTGGGCAATGTTGGAGAATAAGCAATGGATCATATGCTGGAGTTTAGAGGAGAGAGAGGAGGAGAGGTGAGGAGAGGGCCCTGGGGAGATGGGGAGGGCCAAAGACAAACGGAACCAACTTCACAACATTGTTCAGAATCTTCCCTCTTGGCAACTGTACATAGTTTTTAATGAGTAACTAACTAGATATTGGTCTGTAACCATTATGAAAATTTTACTATCACTCCTGACCCATTAACATGACAAACAGAAGCACATTCTTAACATCTTTGGACAATCTGAGTAGTGATTTAAAAGGAAAGAAAAAAGCCCTATAATCCCTTGGCATAAACACAATTTTACCTAAGATCCGTTTCATTTGGTTTAAAAGATTACCAACACAACCATCTCCCAAGAAGATAAAGCAAACAGCACACCACAGGTGTTTCTAAAAAGCTATTAATCAGACCTGACATCTCCGAGTCACTCAGCAATCCTAACTTTGGGATCGTTTTGGTCTACGGCCAGCCAAATACTGGGGCTTGTCTACAAGGCTGGGGCTTGGGCAATGGTGGGGCAGCTCTCATCTTAGATCGCAAAGAAACTGCTCACTTACTTCCACATCTGCGAATTCAAGTGCTTTTCTACCATGGAGTTTATTGCGAGCCGGAACCGATCCCATCGTCTATCAAACACATAGTACCCTCGTCCCATGAGGCGGCTCCCGAATGAGCAGAACTGTGGGGGTGGGGGGTGGGAAACACTTTAATTTTGATTACAGGTTAATAAGATACACAGAGAAAAATAACATTTGCATAAAGACACACAGGGGTACCATTTTTACTCAAAATAAAAGAAGCAACTGGTACGGAAGCCAAAAATATTTCTATGATGCTGTAGCTTGAGTTCTGGATTCCCAGCAGAGCCTCACATTCTCTGGCATGGAGGAAGCACACTCTTAACTTCTGGGATGGAGCCAGTATTTCAGTATAGGAAACAAGAGGACAACTACACTGAGGAGGGCCTTGCAGCTCTTTCTATTCATCATACCACCCATTATCTCTAGGAACTTGGGGTTCCCTGCCTCCATTCTAGGAACCCTGGTCCTCTGGGAGAGCAGCCAGTGCTCTTAACCACCCATATCTCTCCAGCCCCTAAAACACTTTTTGTTTGTTTGTTTGTTTGTTTTCGCGTAGACAGGGTCTCACCATGTACTCTGGCTATTCTGGAACTCACTATGAAGACCAGGCTGGCCTTGAACTCACAGAGCTCTATCTGCCTCTGCCACACCTGCATGCTTCATCTGCTCTCATAAGATGACCTGGAATACAACACAACTCCGAGCAGTCCCCTTTGCCAATTATGATCCTACCCTTTGATGCCTGGTTTATAATTCTCATTGTTAATGGCCTCGTCTGACTGACCCTCCCACCGTGGACACTGATGGCACATCTACTGTCCATTACATTGCGTTTCACTTAGATCCATTCTATGCACATAACTGCATATGTGCTGGCTATCAATGTTTAAAGTGTGGGGGACTTCATTCTCTTCTCCCTCAGTGTACAGATCATACAGTTTAGGAATTAAAAAAGGGGAGATTAGGATTTAGGGAGCTGAGGCAAGAGGATTAAGAGTTCAAATCCAGCCTGGGCTACGCAGTGAGACTGTCTTTAAAAAAAAAAAAAAAAAAAAAAAAAAGTGGACTGGGGAGAAAAATTCCCACAGAAATGTTTAAAATAAACCACTGCATTTAAAACTTATGGCCAAAATAGCCAGGCATTTAATAAACACTGATTATGATGTATGACAACTGGGGGCCAGCAGACAGAAATGCAAGAAGCAGCCTCCGAGATGGTGACATTTGGTGGATCTAGAGCTCAGGGAAGTCTGCAAATGACTCCATAATTCAAGTGGCACTTTGCCCATCCCCCAAGCCTCCAGCAGCTCCCTGGATGCAAGCCCAGACTCAGGGCTGGAGTGGCACCCATTCCACAAAGGCATCCTGGAGCCAGCCTTTGGAACCATTCTCAGGAGGAGCTGCAGGATCTTCCCTTTGTTCTTTGTTAAGACCTCGCTCCCCACAAAATCTGATATGGCAAATTACTTACTACAGCAAGTGCTTCCTGACCAAGAAGGAAAACATACATGGGAGCTCTCCAGCACAGAAGCTGCTCTCCACCTCTCTGTGGGAGCTGCTCCTGATGTAGCCACCACTTCCTCTTTCATCCCAATTGCTAAGGACACATTGAGCGAGGGTTTATTACAAAAACAACAACAACAAAATGATTTAACGTGTCAGTTGGCCAGGAGAGGAAAAAAAAAAAAAAAAAAAGCAAAGAAACAAACCCATAGATTTTTCCATTTTGATGGGCAAAACATTAAGGGCCTATAATGTCCTGCAAATGTGGCTAAATCTTCTACAGCAGCTTGCCCTGTGGACAGATGCCTTGATGCTCTCCAGATCCTGGCCTTAGGAGTGAGGCCAGTATCTTTTTCAGACTTGGGAGCTGGTTTTGGCTACCAGAGTATCTAATACCACTTAGATGCAAGGCCGGGTAGCCAGGGAAGCTGGCACCGTGTGCCTTGCGCAGAGCTGCAGATGTTCACTGTGGCAGACCTTGCTGCTGACACTTCATCGGCAGTGTCCTGCCTTCCTTGGCCTTGTCTTCTCCTTGCTAACACAGCCACACTTTTGTCTTGATGTCTTGTGTGCAGCAGTTGCAGACCTTGGGATGAGGCACAGCTGAGTCACCACACTCCTTTCTTTCTCTGCCACCTGCCAATGCAGCGACAGACAGGTGGCAGAGTTCTACTACATGCACGGAGACATCTGTTGGGCTTTCATGGGAAGCTCTTGTTGTGTAAGTAAAGAAAACAGCATCCTGGGAGACCCCTTTTCTTTGTGTCCCCTTCCTTTCTGTTTAGAATGCTACCAGGTGCAGCTGTGACACTGGAGCTGTGGTGGCTGTATTAAAACATGAACAGCAAAGATATGGACAGCCATAGTAGAGAGGCTCAACCAAGGCTGTAGTCAATGCACCTGCCTCTAGACATTTTGTCATGTAAGATCCTGAAATGCTCTTTTTCTTTTTGTTCTGTTTTTGTTTTGTTTGTTTGTTTTTGGAGACAGGGTTTCTCTGGTAGCATTGGCTGTCTTGGAACTCACTCTGTGGACAAGGCTGGCCTTGAACTCAGAGATCCACCTGCCTTTGCCTCCGGAGTGCTGGGATTAAAGATGTGCACCACCACTGCCCAACAAGACACCCTGCCATGTAAGATAATGTAATGTCCCTTTTGTGAATATGGAGGCACTGGGCTTTCTACAACTGCAGACCAAATCATTACAACTGATCCCTCACTATTCCTGTACTGGCAGAGTCTCAGGTTACAGGTGAGCCACCGGTCACCATCATCTCCAGAAAGGTGAAGTGGCACACATATGGAGGAGGAGGGGCCAGCTTTGTCTTTCAGCAGGACTGATTTCACTTGCAAAGCTCCTGAGATCTAGAGTCAGTCAGAGATACTCCTAAAAGGTCAGGCTGGCACTTGAATATGCCACCATGGAGACCAAATTCCCAGGGCCCCAGCCTTGGGTTCTGTAGTTGGCTTACCAGCCACTTCCTTTCTCAGAGGGATGTAAGGCAAATGTGACCAAACGTGCAACGGAGGCCTTCGTTTCCCCTTCTGACATCAGTGACCATCTCAGTTGGTAAAGTGCATTCACTCAAGCAGCTTTCATCACTAAGCAATCATGCTGATGTGAAATACTGTCCCTACCACCAGCTCTGCTGCCCATATGGTTGCACAATAGTCACACATAGAGCCATCAAGGAGAATGATAAAGCTGGGGCCTAGGTTGCTGCTAAGACAGTTTCTAGAACAGGTGCCTCTGGCTAACTCTGGACCAGAGGCTCTGGTTTTAGATGTGCAAGGTCAGGAGGTTGGCTCTCAAGGGCACTTACATAGACCCCATTGCTCAAGAATCCTTAAAGGATTATAGACAGTGGGGACGCCCCACCCCCTTTCCTTCCATGATGCTCAAGGGACTCTCTAATGCCATTCAGCCTTTGGGAAAGCCTTCTGATGATACACTCTACTCTGCAGCCCTTTCCTTAGGAATACAGGCCCTGTTGCCATCACCGAGGCGCCTTCGAAGCACAGGGGACACAGTATGAAGAGACAGAGGCCTACCGCAAGAGGTCTGGGGTGGTGCGTGGAGAACTGACAGTCTAACTTCTCGGATTCATCTGCTCCGTCCATGTCCCCTTCATCACTGGACAGCCGGCTGGCGAGGTCCCCTCCAGCTGAGGGCAGAGGGGGCTCTGGAGTGTAAGCGCTGTGATTTGAAGACGCACTGCTGCTGATGCTGTTGGCAGATGACGGTCTGAGGGCGAGATGCGGGGGAAACACACATGATACATTTTCCTGAGGAAAGCAGATCCACCTATTGCGTGCCACCAAAAAGCAGCCCCGCCACGATGTCAGGGAGGGTGGGCCAGTAAGCCTGAAGGATGGATAGGTCCCTTAAGGGTCCCACTTACATTTAGGTGCTCGCTGGCTTGCTGCCTCTGGGGTACCATGCAGGCCCACTCTTAGTGTGAACTTTGGTGTGAGCAGGGAGACTGTGACTTGTAAACTTATCCAGAGCCTGTCTTCTCTGAGTTCATCTACAAATACTCACCCAAAGATCAAATGTTGCTAGCATTTTGGTTTATGCTCTCCCAGATTCCCTTAGTGTCCATGCAGGAATTTTTTAAAATTTGCATTTTAAAGCAAGAACAGGATTTGGGACAGGATCACACATATCCCAGGCCTTGAGATCACTAGGTAGTCAAGGATGATCTTGAACTTTCCAGAGTCTTCTTAACTCCTAAGTGTCTGGGCTCATAAGTGTGTGTCACCAGTCGATGCAGTGCTGGGGATCCCAGGCAGGGCTTTATACATGTGAGGCAAGCAGTCTACCAACGGAGCCACACTACCTCCAGCCCTTGAAACAGATTTTCTTTCATTAATATTTTAAGTTATGTGCATGGGAATGTTGTCTGCATGTACATCTGTTCATCTTGTGTGTCTGGGCCTCTGAGGGGGTAAGAAAATTGGATCCTCCAGAACTTGAGTTATAGATAGTTGTAAACTGCCATGTGAGTGCTAGGAATTGAACCTGATCCTCTGGGACAGCGGCCTGTGCTGTAACCACTGAGCCTCAACACCTAACTTTTTGTAAAACTCAATGATGGAGAAATCTTTCCTCCAGTAACATTAAACACTGACATGTCACAACTTAAGTAGCTACTGCTACATTTGTTTCTACATTTTCAAAAAGGCCCTTGAGTGGTGGCTCAGACATCAAGGCAGGCCCTCCTTGTCCTGCCAAATAAAGGTAATCTGGGTTTTGTTAATTGCATCTTGGTTATATAGGAAAATGGCTTCTTTCTTTCTTCTCTCTCTCTCTCTCTCTCTCTCTCTCTCTCTCTCTCTCTCTCTCT
>OU015742.1:131246782-131271264 GCA_907169655.1 Acomys percivali | reverse complement strand
TCTCTCTCTCTCTCTCTCTCTCTCTCTCTCTCTCTCTCTCTCTCTCTCAGACAGGGTCTCTATGTAGCTCTGGTTGGCCTAGAACTCAGAGATCCGCCTGCCTCTGCTCCATAGTCCTGGGATTAAAGACATGTATCACCACGCCTGGCAAAACATGTAGCATAGGCTGGCCTTGAACTCATAACCTTACTTGTCCCTGACTCTTCAGTATATCCTACGGGCATAGGTGCAACAACCAGCTATTTTCACTTTTGAAAGAAGTCTTTACATATGAAATGTCATGGTCTATGTAATTCAAAAGGCACCAACAAAAACACATTACAATAAAATTTCAATATAACAACTATTAAAATTAGGTTAGGCAAGGATTCACCAATATACCACTACTTCCAGCATGTAAGAGAACTTTCCTAACAAAAACTGATAACAGAAACAAAAAGAGCGCTAGCAGTATCACCATATATGTAAGAAAGGGACTGAAGAACATTCTGCTTTGTTTTTATTTTTCGCCAGTTTTACAGTGATATACTACAGTAACAGGGTCTCATGCACCCCAGGCTGACCTTAAACTAGTTATCTCCCAAGTGAAGGGAGGACAGGCATGGGCTATAATATCCTGCTAGTATATGTATATCTTGTAAAATTAGTTAAAAATTTAATGTATCTATCATTTCTTAGGGTTACCCCCTCCCACTCTCTACTAGGATTGAACTCAGGGCTTTATACCAGCTAGTGTAGTATTCTACAACTGAGCTGTAATTCTAGTGTTCCTTTTCAGTTTTACTTTGAAACAGAGTCTCACCAAGTTCCTCAGGCTGGCCTTGAACTCACTCTGTAGCTTAAGGATGTCTTGAACTTTTGATTTTACTGCCACAGCCTCTGGTGTAGCTGGCATTATACACCTGCACCACCAGGCCCAGGACAGTTTCCATGTGTTGGTTCTCACAGCAACACTTAGACCTGCATCATAGTCTTATCAACTAGAGTTGTCATGCTATATGCCATGCCCCCTGGACTTGGATGTGTCCTGGTACCTGTCGTTCCTCCACCCCTCACTGGTCATCACCAATATCCTGTTCCCTCTCTTCCTTCTCTTCTCTTATTTTCTATTTATTTATTGGATGTGGGAAGCTTAAGACGGGGTCTCGCTATGCAGCCCAGACTAGCCTCAATCTCTTGAGGCTGGAATTACAGGGTCGCACTACTATGCCCAGCTTCTAAAGAGTTCACTTAAAAGTAGAATCATATGGTATTTTTATGACTTATTTTAGTTAAGAGGACTCTCTCAAAGTTTACCCATGTGGCTGAAATGGCTAGACTGATTTCTTTTTATTGCTGAATAGTAGTTTATTATGAGACAAGTATCAAACTTTCTTTTCTTTTTGTATTTTTTGTTTTTTGGGACAGGGTTACAAGTAGACCAGGATGTCGTCAAACTCACTGTATAGCTGCGGATGACCTTGAACTCCTAATTCTCCTGCCTCTACCTTCAATGCCTTCAAAGTGCTAGGATTACCAGCATGTACTGACAATCCCCATGTCCCCCATCTCTGCACTACATGATTTTTTTTCCAAAGATGGATTGCCTTCACTATGTAGCCCAAGCTATTCTTGATGTCATAAGCTTCCTACCTCAGCCTTTCAAGTGCTAGGATTATAGGTATGCACAGTAGACACTTAGTTTGTGTGCATATCTTTGCTATAGTGAATAATTCTTCAATAATTTACCAAAGTGTAAAGAACTTCCATTGAATGAGTTATAGGAATCATTTCTCTCCCCACATCCCACAACAAAGATATTTAAGTTATTTTTTAAAAGGCAAGAGAGCCAGAGAACACAGAGCAGCAGAAAAAATGGTGATAGCTACCCAGCATCCATGTAGGCTTTCTTGTTGTTGTTGTTGTTTGTTTTTGTTTTTGTTTTCCATATAGGGTTTCTCTGTGTAGTTTTGGCTGTCCTGGACTGGCTTTCTAGACAAGGCTGGTCTTGGACTCACAGGGATCCTGCCTGCTTTGGTGTCCACAAGTGCTGACATCACAGGCATGCGCCACTGCTCCTGGTTCATGTGGGCTCTTTTTAATTGTGCTTATTAATGATTGGCTTAGAAAGGGTCACAGAAAATTGTGCATGAGTGAATATGTGGGGGGGCACATGTGCACAGGTGCACACACACACATGATGGGGCAGAAGGAACATAGGAAATCACCGTCAGTTGTGTGTGATGGGGAAGGCAGAACAAATGTAAGGAACGTCTGTCACTTCAATTCAATTTTCCTATCAACCTAAAATTGCTTTAAGATATAAAGGACATTTAAAAGAATGAGTGAAGATTATATGTATGGAAAGTGGTCTCAGCTTCATCTGGACCTTGCAAGCTGGATGGCTGAGATGGCTGTGGCCACCTTGCTATTGGACTTGGAGGATGAAGCCCAAGGGACTAGAAAGAGGGTAAAAATGAAAGACAAAAATCCACTGAGATGCACAGTGGTCAAAAGCGCTTGCTGTGGCGACCTGAGTTCAACATCCAGAAGTCATGTAAAGGTAGGAGAGAACAGACTCCACAGGGTTGTTCTCTGACCTGCGCGCGCGTGCGCGCGCGCGCGCACACACACACACACACACACACACACACACACACACACCCTTCATCTGTGGACTCCTTGTCACATTTGTTAAGAATCCTTCCTAATGACTGAAGTGTCAGCAGTCACCTGGCATTTCTATGGTAGCCCCAACGTGAAACTGACCAGCCAAGCACGAAAGACAATGGCATATAAATGGGAAAACCTGGAATGAGCAAGGGCCATGAGGGGAAAAGGAAACACTAAAGGCCCCTCCTCGAGTCTACAAGAATGTAATTTCCCTGCTTGGAGTGGTAGAGCAGAGCCCTTGCTTGGAATATGAAAGGCCCTGGGTTTGGTCTCTAGCACAAGCAGCTCCCAAAACAGAGTGGTATCGAATCAGAAAAATGAATGTCTTGTAAAATAAACAATCAGATAAAACTGATGAGAGAAACCAGGCATGGTGGCATCGGTTCATAATCTCAGCTACTCAGGAGGCAGAGGCAGGAGGATCTTGAGTTTAAGGCCTATAGTGAGACCGAGTAGTGGTTTGAAGAAGAATGCCCCTCCCCCCATACCCCAATGCTTATCACCAGGGAGCGGCAGGCAGATGATCTCAGAGTTCCGGGCCAGTCTGGTCTACAAGCTGTGGCTTGTTGAAGGAAGTGTGTCACTAGGAGGGGGCCTCGAGGTTTCAGAAGCTCATGTCAAGCCCAGTGTCTCTCTTGGCTTGCTGACATGGTGATAATGAATGGGCCTCCCCTGCCTCCTGGATGAGACAGGGTTTCTCTGTGTTACCCTGGCTGTCCTGGGCTCACTTTGTAGATCAGGCTGGCCTCTGAAAGCGTAAGCAAGCCCCGACTTAAATGTTTTCTTTTATAAGAGCTGCCTTGGTCATGGTGTCGCATCACAGCAATAGAACAGTGACTAAGACAGACTCCATCCTTTTTGTTGTTGTTGTTGTTGTTGTTGTTGATTTTTTGCTTTTCGAAACAGGGTCTCTCTCTCTTATAGCCCTTGCTGTCCTGAAACTCGCTATGTAGACGAACCAGGCTGGCTTCAGATTCCCGGAGATCTTCCTATCTCTGTCTCCTGTGTTCTGGCATTAAAGATGTGTGCTACCACACCTGCTGATATCTCACCTCAAATACGGACAGGTTGGTGGGATGATGAGTCAGTGATTAAGAACGTTTGTTGTATAAATATGTGGACGTGGGTAGGGATCCCAGCACTCATGTAAAAGCTTGGTGTAGTCCTCTACAGGCCAGCAACCCCAGCACTGAGAGGTGTGGAAGGGTGGCGGGCTTTGCCTCAGGTGGGGGCAGTCTTGGCAGATTTTGCCTCAGGTGAAGGCAGTCTCAGTGTGTTTTGCCCCTTGGAAACACCAAGGATACCCCACTGTGATGGACATTGTGATGAAATGAGGGGAGCCATCCTGGGTCCAGAATTAGGGGAAAGAACCGAGACTCCAACCCGGCTATTGTGTTGCAAGCAAATTGACCATCTGGGAGGAGGGAACCAGAGGAGAGTCCAGGGGGCTGCTGGACCACTGTGAGAGCGGAGCGACCAAGGATGGTGCTGGTGTGCATTGCTTTGATCAGGAGAGACTCTACCTACAGGCCCAGAGATGCTGAGGAATTCGCCCCGTGGAACTGATTCCTGGAAGGTTTATTTTTGCTCTCTTTAACTGCCTTTCCCTCTTGCTTAAAGTAGTCGGGTTGGAAGGAAGATACTTTTGATTAATACATTCATAATAAAACCTAATGGTTAAGGACAAGAGCTAACAGAGAGGAGTGAAGACTAATGACCACTAGGGTTTACTGAAGAATCTGAACTCCAGCTGTGGGAGGAAGGTCCATGTTTTTTGTTTTTTTTTTTTTCCTTTTTTAAAAAACATTGCCTCCCCTGCCTCCTGGATGAGACAGGGTTTCTCTGTGTTACCCTGGCTGTCCTGGGCTCACTTTGTAGATCAGGCTGGCCTCGAATTCATAGTGATCTGTGCTGCCTCTGCCTCCTGAGTGCTGGGATTAAAAACATGCCACTAACTGTGTCTTCTAATGCTAGTTTCAGTACTTGAGATTTGGTTACTGCCCGGGCGATGGGCAGTATGTTAAACTATGTCCATTAACATGTGAAGATAAGGACTGTACCCCAGTTATCCCTGATTGGCTGAATAAAGATGCTGAAGGCCAGGACTGGGTAGGAAGGCACAGTTTTCATTTCCCCAGCTTGGGTTTGAGAGATGAGAGAGAGAAGGGAGGGACACAGGTGGGGTGAGTCACCATAAGGCAAGATGGCAGTGAGCATGTGGCTGTAAAGATAAGGACGGACTGATGGAGCAGAAGCCTCCCCTGGATTCATCAGATTGGCTTTTATGTGGTTTTAGAGGTGCCAGCTCAGAATCTGCCCAGCATAGTTTAATAAATCACAGTCTCTCTGCTTCAGCCATTAGTGAACTAGCTGGTTAAAGAAAACTTACTGCATTGCATTGTTTAATATAGAAAGAATAGTTCAATCCTTCTACAACATCTAGGTTCAACAAGACACCTGGAGAGCTCCTACTCTCAAAGGAAAAAGGTGGAAAGAAACAGAGGGGGCCACTAAAGTACTGGCCTCCTATATGAACTTCACACACAGACACAAACACACACAAAATCAATTAAAAATAAGCAAGCTAAAAGACAACTTTTTACAAAGAAGAACAAGAAATTTAAAGAAAAAAAGTGAATGAAACGATCAGAGAAAAATTTCCAACATTCAACTAAGAAGAAGACACGAAGAGGAAAATACAGACACCAGTAGGGAGAAATGTATTCATTCATTCAATGAATGGAAAAAGAGCTACAGCAAGAAAAATATCTAGGAGCCTGGTGTGGTGGTGCACACCTTTAATTCCAGCAGTCAGGGAGGCAGAGACAGACAGATGGCTGTGCCTTCGAGGCCAGCCTGATCCGCAAAGCAAGTCCAGGACTGTGTAGCAAAGGCTACACAGAGGAACCTTGTCTCAAAAAACCAACAGAGAGGGGGAGAGGGAGTGAAGGGGGAGGCCTGTTTCTTGTGCACTTAAAAGGCAGAGGCAGAAGACTCTCAAGTTCAAAGCCATCCTTGGCTATCCAGTGAGACTCGGCTTCCAAAAAGTAAAAATAATGAAAAATTAAAAATTAGGGACATTCTTGAAAACGTTCAGTGCCCCCATGCTTTGGAGGCAGAAGCTTGTCAGGGGTCAGGATCTTAGACTTCACGGTAGATTCCCTGTGTCAGCTGTCAGCGTGGGAAACAATCTCCCATCCAGCTGTGTACTCACAGAGACCATCAACTCCGGGTTAAGGTGGAATGATAAGCTGCTTGTTGGGTGAAGACCTAAGACTGAACTCCCACGAACCTCTTCACAGGCAGCTACTGAAGGAACTACTCCATCAAAGTGATGAAGCAAGGCAAGAGGAGAAGGTGATACGGTAGGAGGCAGGACACAGGCACAGCTGAGATGCACCCCACTGACGGGAGCTGCTGCTTTTTCCTTCTAAGTTTTCAGGCACTATTTGATTTTTGAACTATGAACCCATGTAACTTTGATAAAAATGAAGTTTAATTAAAGAACAGATGGTTGAAATACTCAATAGTAAGTCCTAGTTGCCAGGTGTAAGAGGGGAGGAGGTGGGCTGAGGAAATTCCTAGGAAGGAGAGCTGAATAAGACCCAGAATCGGCCACACTGGTTCTGAGCACAGAGACAAGGTGGTCTGTGGCTGCTGTATGGTTCAGGCTTTTGTTTTTGTTTTCACATAGGGTCTCTCTCTAACCTCCTGTCCTGTCCTGGAACTCACTACGTAGATCAGGCTGCACTCCTCGGTGTTGGGATGAAAAGGAGTGCATCACCATACCTAACCAAGAATTACAATTTTGAAACCTAGACTATATAGTAAAATTGAGGCTAACCTGGGCTATATAGCAAGTTCCCACCCCACACGCACACTCAAAACAAATACAATAAAACAAATGGAGCTGGAGAGATTGCTCAACAATTAATAGCACTTGTTCTTTCAAAGGAAATGAGTTCAGTTCCCAGAACCCATGTTGGACAGTTCACAATTTACACACATACACCACCACCACCATAACACAAAAGCAAATCGTAAACAACAAATAAACAACAACAAAAGAAGGGAATGAGATCATCTGCATATGTCTGTTGACTTCAAAGTTCCCAGACCTAGAAGGCACAGATGCAGAAGTCAAGGACATCATGAGTGTGCAATGTGGCAAGAAGATTCTACCAGTGTCCTCCACGCATCTTCTTGTCCTCACTCAGTAACCTAGGACCTTCTGCCTGTCTCCACATCACCCTGGTAGTGTAAAACCCACTGGGATTGGCCAGTTTATACTTTAGTCCAGATGGGTGCAGTCTATAATCCAGGGCAATACCCACATTCCATTGGCACTGGACTCCACAGACTATCTCCCCTTCTTCCCACTAGAGCTATAGCCTGGCCCACCACAACCCACGTGGACTCTCTGCTTTCCTCTTCTTTCCAATATAGTTTGGGTGCACTTGGCTGGGCTAGGACCCATTAACTCTTGGGCTCCTTGGGGGCAAGAAATGTATTTCCTTGGAGTAGAGGACAAAGAAATGAAGTTAATGGTTGTGTGTTGTAATTTGGATGTGGACTGTTTCCTAAAGGCTCATAACCTGTAAGCTTGGTTCCTAGGGTGATGGTGTTGAAATGGTGGAACCTTCAAGTTGTACAAGGGAGATAAGGAGGTTATGAGGCCAGCAACCTTCATGTACAAGACGGGGCCTGACTTCTCTCTGTTCTCATTTCCTTGCTCACACATGTGTCCCCTCTGGCAGATAGCAGCTTCCTTTTCTGTTCCTCCACCATGCAGCCAGAGAGGTGTTATGAGAGGCTGATGCAATGTTGCTTGAACATTCTAGTTACCAGAGTTGTGAGCCAGATAAAGCTCTTTTCTTTATACACTTCCCAGAGTCAGGTAATTTCTCATAGCAACACAAAATAATCATGGCTGAGGGTATTTGCTTATGTACAGCGAATGTGTGCTTGGTTCTCTTTGGGGCCAGAAGAGGGCATTAAATCACCTGGAATTGGACTTATGAGTTATGAGCTGCCAGGTGGATGCTTAAAACGGAATCAGGGTTCTCTGCAAGAGCAGTAGGTGCCACGTGTGGTGGCACTCACCTTTAATCCCAGTACTTGGGAGGCAGAGGCAGGTAGATCTCTGTGAGTTTGAGGCTAGCCTGCTCTACATAGTGAATTCCAGGAAAGCCAGGGCTACACAAAGATACCCTGTCTCAAAAAAAGGTAGTAAGTGCTCTAAGCTGTTTCTGGGCACCTTCACTAAGTGGTGGGGCAATCAGAGTCGAGAGGGGAGCAGAGCCGTAGCTAAGCTTATCTAGTTAGAAAGCATAGAGCTAAGTATTCTGATTCAAATTCTACCGTAGCTCTTGTGTTATTTGATTTAAGCTGCACTCACAATGTAGCCCAGGCTGGCATTAAACACTTGATAGTCTGATTAATGAGACAACAGGTGTACACCATCAAGCCCAACTTAAGTTAGGATTTTCAAACTCTAGACCCAAGTTCCTTTGTTAGTAACCCTAGACAAAAATGGCTTAGAGTTAGGTCATTGAAAAGATGAATAACATGTGTTACCATTTTCTATAAAGAGAATTCATTATTGGAAAAGGATTATAGAAAGTTCATTAATGTGTGATATCTATCTTCAATTGTTAGTACTGATGGAGTATCTATTACATATATAGTTAATAGGAGTAAATATCTTCTCTTGAAGGTTTTGTGTGATATTTTAAATTTATAATTTATTTTTCACATTTAAAAAATATTTATTTTTATTTCATGTGCATTGGTGTTTTGCCTGCATGTATGTCTGTGTGAGAGTGTTAGATCCTCTGGAACTGGAGTTACAGACAGGTGTGAGCTGCCATATGAGTGGTGGGAATTGAACTCAGGGCCTCTCAGAAGTGTAGCCAGTGCTCTTAATCACTGAGCCATCTATCTAGCACCAGGTTTTGTGTGATTTTGATGTTAAATTCTGGTCATGATTTGTTTTGTTTTGTTTTGTTTTTGTTTTTCGAGACAGTTTCTCTGTGTAGCCTTGTAGCCACGAACTCACAGTAATCCTCTGCCTCTCTGATCATGATTTTTTAACCAGACTGTACAGGATTTCACTAACCTGAGGAATTTGTTTCCATTCATTCACTTTGGAAGAATCCAGCCCTATCCTAGTTAATGTTTCCTTACTAATATTTGTCATATTGCTTTGTCTCTTTTCTTTGTAAAGACATTTGTTCCACAGGGCCTGTAGCACAAGCCTTTAGTCCCAGCACTTGGGAGGCAGAAGCAAGAGGATCACTGTGAGTTCAAGACCAGCCTGGTCTTCAAAGTGAGTCCAGGACAGCCAGAGATACACACAAAGAGACCTTATCTTGAAAAACAAAACAAAACAAAACAAATTTGTTTAAAAAATGAAGCTTATCGAGGTCTCCTGATATAAACACCTGGTGTTTCCTATGTAAGTGGACATTCTCCTAAAGACCATAGCACAATGCTGGTCGGTAGTGGCACACACCTTTAATCCCAGCACTCAGGAAGCAAAGGCAGACAGAGCACTGTGAGTTTAAGGCCAGACTTAGTCTACACAGAGAGAGAGAGAGAGAGAGAGAGAGACAGAGACAGAGACAGAGACAGAGACAGAGAGAGAGAGGTCTAGGACAGCCAGGGCTACACAGAGAAACCATGTCTCAAAAAACCAAGCCAACCAACCAAACAACAACAGCAACAAAACCACAACACAAGGAGCAAAGCTACGAAGCCACTTAAGGCTTCTTCCCTGTCTGGTCCATTTTCAGCAGCTATTCTCTTACTTCTCCATTAACTCAGACACCATCGGCTAAAACTTGATGGAGAAATGTTTAATGAAGGGCGATCTAGGCCAGACTTCAAAAGGCATGCCTGTAACCAGCACCCAGAAAGTGGAGCCAGGACGATGAATTTACAGTCAGACTTAATGCCTCCCTCAAAAAGAGCTATCAAACTGGTTTTGCTTGGGGGATCCTTAAAGAATCCACTGTGGTCCCTCTCAGAGTCTGGGGGATATTGGCTCTGGGTACATGTGGTTTCAGGTAGAGGCCAGTCTGCCAGTATCTAATACTGTGGAGGGATGGATTGTAATGAAAACTAAAAAACTTCACTATCTACAAAGGATTTGAAAGTCATTCTACATAGTCTGCCATTACCCATGATTTCACTATTCGAGTCACTCGTGATCAAGTGAGGTTTACAACTATTAAATAGAACATTATATGCATAGGCAGCTCATAAGTCTCTATCACATGCAGTTCTGAGTAGTGTGATAAAATGCTGAGTGGTCCTGCTCTGTCCCCTCTGGGATATGAACCATTGTTGTCAAATGTATCCACGATTTGTATGTTGCCCCCACTAGTCAGTGAGCTGCCATTTTCAGACTAGCTGCAACAGTTTGGCAATATATGAATAAAATAACCTTTGTTTTATTTAATCATGGTCCCAAACTACAAGATTAGTAATGCTGATAACTATACTACAATATACTTCTATTTTATTATTAGTTACTGTGCCCAATTCATAAGTTAAATTTTACTGTAGGAAAACATATATAGGAGAAAACATAGTATATACAAGGTTTGGTCTTATCTGAAGTTTTAAGCATCCGCAAGGAGTCTTGGAGAACGACAGCTTGTACAGTTGAAGCCCAGAAGTTTGGGATAGAATTGTCTCAACTCTGAAACAAGGGTAATACCTTTGACCAATCCTGGCAATACAGTGAGAATACAGTCTTGCAAAGAAAGGGGTTGCAACAGCACAAATGTCTATAGTGATGGAAAAGTGCAGTTAATTTAGGAGCTTACTTTAACAGGGAAGGTTGTCTGCTCCTAAATGCCTGCAGTTCTTCCCTCTAACTGCAGAGGGCTTCTGCGGTGAGACTAGGTCTACTTTGCCACTGCAACAGGTAGAAGGATCATAAAAAAACTGTTGCCAGCTGGAGTTTTGCTGTAAAAGCAACTCCGTGCACTTGTCTGATGATGTTCCCTCAAAGCTTATTTGCTGGTTAAACAATGACACTTTGGGATACATTCATGCATTAAAAAAAATTCAGATAATACCGCTATTTGTACTTCTCACGGAATATCATTATTTTCCTTCTGTGCCATGAATGGACATCTGAGACTTCTCTTGTTTTCTGAAGTCTACGTTTTTGGGAAGCTGGGTCTGGTTGCAGTTTCTCCTTTCCCTTTGCCTGACAGCACCTTGGCTTCTGAAATAAGTCCTCTAGAAACACTTTCATAGGCATAGTTAGTTCCGGTCCTGTTACCTGCAAATTGCTCTCCTGCCCATCAGAACAAACATTCACAGATCTTAAATTGCTTGTAATCCAAATGGATTGTAATTCTGTTCCCTGTGTTTTCTTTTTCCATTCAGTGCAACCAAATAAAAATCCCTAATCAGGTGGCTCACCCTCAACACCGTCAATGTCCGCCTCATCCTGACCGTAGGGGAGTTGTGAAAATAAGTCATAAGAAATTGTGACAAGTGGGCGAGAGAGGTCTTGGGAACTTCTAAGTTGTTCTAACTTGTCTTCCCAGGCTTCCCCCTTTCTGCCCCAGGAGTCTTCAAATAACATAAAAACCCAAGCAGCCGGTAAGTTGCCTGGTGGTTGAAGTGCCAATCTTCCAGCGTTTATTTCCAGCTCACTCTTGCTCTGCAAAAACACACACTGTCTGATAAAAGGCCTGCTAGGAAGGCTGATGACTACAGCGGGAAAATCTGTGGAGTGCTATGTGGCAGGCGGCAGACTGAGCCCCTTAGGAGCAAGATCGTATTTAAACTTCACAGAGCCTTAGGAGGTTGGACTAAAATACCTCACTAAAGCACGGTCTGGCCACACACAGAACACTTAGCAAGGACGAGGGCCTTAACTGAGGGCGGGGGAGGGGGCGGCGCGGGGGGGGGGGGGGCGGACGACGCGGGAACTGCTTCGACGCCCATGACCACTTACCTGGGAAGTACAGAGTTGAGTGGTCTAGCTTTGGGTGGGGATGCTACTTTCAGCTCTGCCACCGTGCTCCCGGAAGATCCTTGCAGAGCATCAGGCGCAGGTCCCGGCGGGTTAGGAAGTATCTCCTTAGCGGAAGTCAGAAGGTGCTCTTTCACTTCTTTCTCCCGCGACTTGGCTTTGTGTTCCGCCAGGAGGAGGTCAAATTGCTTTTTCCGGCCTGGGACTGCTCTCCGATGGCTCAGCGAGTGGGTCTAAGGAGAAGAGACATGAGAAGCACAGCCTCTTTGATCAGCACATACACCTGCTTCCCCACGGCCTGCATTTCCGACATGGCAACCGTGAGCATTCAACGGTGCTTGAAAAAGTCAACTTCAAGGCAACAGCTCCTGTTCTGAGGCTGGGAAGAGGCAGAGACCGCTCGAACGCAACCATGCCCTACACTTCATGTGTTAAGAAGCCAAGGCTTCCTTCAGACAAATGGCATGAGCAGCTTCTGTGCGGAACTCGGGACAACCTCGGATGAAAGGCACTCGCGAGGGAAAGCTAACGTCAATCCAGGTGCGAGTGGGAGGCTCCAGTCGGCCCAAGCATTCAGAGCCACCAGGCAGACAGGGCCATAGCCTGGATCCCAAGAGGCACTAGACTGATAGGAGGAAATCTGGGGCTTGAGGCTACCCAGTAGAGGAATCGTGGGGTCCGCCTGTCCCCTGGTCTCCCCGAGTGGCTAGATCAGGGCGCAGCATCGCATCATCCCCTCTGGGCTGCCTTTCTGGGCGCTGCCGCTGCCGCCGTTCCTGCATACATTAAAACGTAGCAGGCTTTAGAACCGCCTGTGAGTGCCTATAAATACAATTTACTGTCTGGCCTCCCAAGTAACACGGGAAGCCTAGGGTGGTTTTTTTTTTTTTTTTTTTTTTTTCCTTCTTTTTCTCCTTCCCCTTAAAAAGCCAGCCAGCTTGAGGCAGGCACTATGCTACCGTGGACAGAGAAGAAAGCATTTCCCTTACAAAGAACAGCTGGAGGTCATGTCGAGGTTCCACACCCTGCCGTGTGCAGAGAGTGGCATGCAAACATTTCGACAAAGGCCCCAGCAAGAGCAGGAAGTATTTTTTTTTTTTATGGAAAGAGAAATACCTTGCAGGTGAGGGATCTTGTGCAAGGTTTCTTTGTCTCGGGATCCAATACTCCACAGTGTTTATTTGGGTCAAATTCTCTCTCTGGTTTAAGAAACAAACAAAAAATGTAAGAAAAAAGGAGACTAAATAGGATTTGGCATTAAGACTACATTTTAAAAAAATTCACATTTGCACCAACAAGTTGTCAGGCAATTTTTTTTTTCCTTCCCCCAACCAGCTGCTAAAATGCTTCAAGAACCATTTGGGGGGTAGAGGAATGGCGCTCTACTCTGAATCCAGACTTTCTGAGTCTGGTACAGGGCAGCCCAGGGAACAGGGTGGGAACAGGTGGCAGAAGGCTAGGACCACGCTGTTTACAAACACTTTATTTTACTTAAAACTGTCCCACAGGTCCTTGGCACTTTGGGCACAGTAGCTGCAGAGCAGGGAGAGCCACTTGAGACCTAAAGATGTCACCTGTCTTCCCAGGCTGCTTAGAGAGTCTGAGCATGCCCTACCCCACACCTCGGCCTCCCTGGTTTATCCATTTCAGTGGGAGCTTGTTCACTGACTTGTCAGTGTGGCCTTTCACATGCTTTACAAAGCCCTTGGTGAAGGCTTCCTACAAGGCCTCATAGATCAGTAAAGACATTGCCTGATCCAGGAACGTTTCTGGCAGTGCCTCAGGCTGGGGGCAGGAGAAAATGTGGCTGTGTTTCTCTGCTAGGCTGAACTTGAAGGCACAAAGACCTTAGGCTGCTAACCTTACAGCTTGCTTTGCCTGGAGCCCTGGTCCAGATGCTTCACCAGAGGCTAAGACAGGACACACTGGCCTGAGAAATGGAGGATAGCTGTGAGGAGGGAGTGCTTTCCCCGTGCCCCACCCTCACCCCACCTTCTGCCTGGACTGTTGATGGCTTGCCTGGAAGTAACTGCTAACCTTTCTTTTGATGTCTCTAGTGACCCTTCATCTCTTTGGGGAATTTCACAAATGCTCACCACACCTGCAAAATGTGCATGTGTGTGTGGCAATCTTTCAAGGACCCTCAAGGCTTTCAGAAAATCTGGGCTGTCTCTGGAAGGTTCCAGCAAACACCTGAGACCTGAGGAGCAGGAATGCCACAGCTCTCTGGGTATGAAGGGTGGTAGTTTGCAGTATTGCTCAATGGTGGAGAGGGGGTGATTAGGGAGGGCACCAGGTCTCTGTAAGGGTCTTGGTGTCTGCAAACTAAAGAGAGCTCCTTAGCTAGAACAGACCCAAGTTGCTGGTGTAAACTTGAAGCATAATAAATGAATGTTCTATGTTCAAGTCTAGGGATAGGGAGGAGGCTGCAACTGAAGTTCTGATGCTGTACCCAAACTGCCCCACCTCCTGCCACTGCCACCACGTCAGGGCCATCAAAATGCCTCCCTCCCCTCCTAAGCAGAAAGCTCTGGCCAGCAGACAGTGAATGAGTGGGTGCTAAGTGCGTGGCTGCCTGCTGTGGAGGTCTTTCACCCTGGTCTACCAGAGGCAAATCTGTGCCCAGGCCCACACCAGCACCTCAGGTTGGAACTGAATGGGGTTTTGATTAGGGATAGGAGTTGGCTGTTGAATGTGTGAAAGAGATAGGAACAAGCAAAGGACCCATTGAGACAAGAAACCCCACAAAACACAAAGCCCCACCCCCTTCAGATAGGGGAACAGACTGGAGGAAGCCAAGGTAGGGTTATTGCAGGACTAGGAAACCTACAGCCTCCCGACACTGGACAGGCCAATTCCCTCCCCTATACACACACTGGGATGTGTCCACCTCCCCCTCTGCCCAGTGAACTGGAACACTCCATTTGGGAAGAGAGCTAGCAAGGGGGAACTCAGTCCATAAAGTGAAGTCCCACCAGACTAAACCTTTTACCTTGATTGTGGATAAACGGGACATGGAGAGAACTACAGGGCTGTTTCATTTGAATGTTGTTAGGTGGGCCCAAGTATTTTTAAAACATAATTTTTAAATGCAGATATAAGATAGAAAATCCAATGAAATATGAAGTCAAGTATATATATATATATATATATATAAATTACTGGCACCTTGGGTGCTTAAAAACCGTGCCTGAAGCAGAAGACACCTTCTCTCTCAAGGATGGCTTTCTCTGCATTTTGTTTTTCCTAGACCTGTACAGAAGCTGTGAAACGTCTAGCCTCTTCTGGTCATTTGGAGACAGAATAAGCCAGATTTAGTTCGACGACAAACACAAAGCAAACATCATCCTTTAAAGCAGCAAGTGCCACCTCTGAGCAGGGGGCTGAGTAGTAGTGACCCGAGAGACCTCACTGTATCTCCATCTGCTATACTGGTCTGTGAGCTCCCAATACATATTCCAACCTGACTATGGGGGAGAAGGCGACTGCAACCCCAGCTGCAGACTCAATCTCAAAACCGAGGATGCCAAAGGGCAGAGGTTACAATTGCCCATGCAGCACAGTTGCTGATTGGGCTGTCCCACTCAGCATGCCATGGGCTATGAGCTCTCCCATGGGCAACCCAGCTTCATAGCAGTGAAGCTTCGGTAGGAGCTATGTCAACACGATGCATCTCTGTGTGGCCACTAGGCTGATGAGAGACCTTCGGAGCCCATGACTGTTGGTTGGTGCAGAGCTCCCTGCTTCCTGGAGTTCTCGGATAGAGTCAGCCAAATTCAAATTGGCCAAGGACCTTATCTGCATTGGGGATGAGAGCACCAGGGCTCTTTGGTACTTTTCGGTGCTGGTCCTGTTTGCAGCCACATTCCATGTCACCCTTAGGAATGAAACAGCTGTTCAGCTATACAAACACATCACTGGTCACAGATGGGACTCAGTTTTATAGTCTTACCATGAGCCAAATTCTAACCAGAGCGACACATACCTGAAAGTCTCCGGTAAGGCTTGTTGCTGTTTTTGGTGCCATTTTGGTGCTTCTTGTCTATGGTGGCTGACAGGATCCCTTTGCCATTTAAGATCTTCTCTGGTGAAGGTGGCACTGACTTGGACATCAAGGTGGGTTTAATTAAAGGTGGGGTGGAGACGGCAGAGGAGGAGGAGGAGGTGGCTGCAGTAGTGGTTGTAGAGTTCATTTTGACATTGGCACCATCTGCCTTCACTAGGTTAGGAATTTTCTCTAGACTGACTACGGGAACTGGAACGCTGAAAAAAATAAAGGAACACACATGCACGGCTGCCTTCTTTGATACATCTGGTCCACTGAGGAACTACACCCGCTTATCGTCATCAGAACACTTCCTTATCACTTATTTATACTCCTCCTGAAAGCGAGCAGCTTGATTCCCGTTTTGATGGGAGGGAGATCTGTGCTGTGTAAAGGACCAATAGGGGGTGTGAGGCTGGCACAGTGCCCGGGATGGATAAGAGCAGACTGATTACCTCCCAGGCCGACTGTTTCCATGGATCCTCTGGTCCCCCTACCCCCCTATATCAGGCGCTACATGTGGTTCTCTCTGACACAGCACCTTGGGCAAAACAAGGCCACCCCTGTGAAGCACAGGCAAGACAGGCTGTCTGTGCCCTGCAGACAGCCTGCCACTGTGGAAACAGGTCCCCTCCCCATTCTCCTGCTTGTGAGAGTCTCCCACCCCAGCCCCATCCGGGCCTGACATCTGCTTAGCTCCCCGAGTGCTGACAGGCTCACACCACACAGAGCATGGCTGCGGTCCAGCGCGGGGCATGCCATGCTGTTGGAGGGCTTCTGGATCCTGCTCGCATCCCGAGGATGGGGCTCAAATTGAGTGAGCCGCCATGTCCCATTATCCAATATTCCATTTTAGGCAGCTAGTTATGTAAATAGGCAATTCTCCAGACTGGCAGGTGAGAGGATGAATTTTAAGAAGGCAAGAGCACAAAGGTGTGCATTCACTCTTCAGAATCTGTCACCTTCGCCCCACTTCCCGGCTCGTTCTCAGTAACGGATGTGCATTTGATTTCTGCTGCTCTTTAATGCGGGAGGACCCTGTGTCTGGGGGACTGTTGGGGGATGTGTCGAGATGGGTCTTGAAAGATGAGATGAATAAGTTTTGCTTTGGTCTCTGAACCTGGTTCCCTTTCTCCTGGCAGGAGGGTAGACTGCTAACACTTCGGTTCCCCAATCATCTTTGAGCTGAGAGTGGAGCTAGCTTAGCTGTTTGAATGCCAAATGATGGAAACTATGGCTTTCACACGCCTGCAGACAATGTAGGGCATGAAAGAGAGGCTGGCTTTGGCAGGGAGGAACCCTATCTGTCCACATGGCTGGCTCTCCCTTCTCTGAGGCACGTTCACAGATCATTTCTCTTATCAAGTTGTTCATGAAATTATTTTAGCAACCCGTCATTCTCTGCCACCATTCTGATTCTGAAACGGGGCCACAGATGTTAGCTATAGGTCTTTGCCAGTGTGAGCACACAGTAGTAGTAGAACCCAGTGGGGCTGGGCATTTTAGACTTTTCCCTTGGGCCATGTGTCTTCTTGGCCAGCAGAAAGGTAGTTTGGGACTTCGAGTCTATGATGAGGGAAATAGGAGTAGTTTTAGTAATGCATGGTGCTTTGCCAATTCTGCCCTTCATCAGAATGCGCTTAAAAGCACTGGCTGCTGTTCCAGAGTTCTTGAGTTCAATTCCCAGCACCCACATGGTGGCTCACAACCATTAATCTAATTCCCTTTTCTGGTATGCATGAAAACAGAGCACTCATACACATAAAATAAAATAAACAAATAAATCTTTAAAAAAATCTAGACATCTCCTCGACAGAGGAAGTGTGTGTGTGTGTGTGTGTGTGTGTGTGTGTGTGTGTGTCTGTGTGTCTGTGTGTACACAAAACAAAGAAAAACAGAATGCTGTAGTCATTGAGATGGGATTGACCTGTTGGTCTTATCTATGCAGTGGTGACTCTGTACGTGCTCACATGCTAATTGCTGAAGGACAGTCTCAGAAACTCTCTTGGGTGGAGGAGTGCTAAGAAGCCATATAGACACTCCCTGGTGAAATCAGCATTCAGATCTCCAATGGTTTGAATGCATCCCTCAACATTTGTGTGTTACAAACTTAAATCTCCAGATGCATATGCTGATAAGTGTTTGGAAGAGGGGGTTCTCCGAGAAGTAATTAAAATCAGACGCAGTTATGTGTTGTGGGTCTACAAAGGGGATAGTGCCTTTAGAGTAAGAGGAAGAGAGAGCTCAGTGATGCCTCCCAAGGTAGGTGATACCCTCTGCCCGCTGTGCCTCAGGAGGAAGGTCCTCACCAGAGGACAGCACCTTGATATGGGATCTCTTAGTCTTCTCACTGTGTGACATAATTTCTGCTCATTATCTATCACTCAACTTGTGGTGTTTTGTCATAGATGCAGAAAACAGACTAAGAATATAAAAAGCTACCACGATGACAAAAATGCAAAGCTATATGAAAGTATGAAATATAGTTCTTCTCAACTTATTTCTTCAATTTAAAAAAGCACCGGTTACATGATTCAGGGTCCTTTCCCCACTTTGAGACATTGTCTCAAGTAGTCCAGGCTGGCCTTGAACTTGCTATGTAGACAAAGCTGGCCTTGAACTCCTAACTGTCCTGCTTCGACATCCCAAGTGCGGAGATTACAGGTGTTTCACACCCATCCTGGTTTAGAAATGAGGTCTTGAAGGGATGTCTTTACACTCTTGTTCATGGCTGCATTATTTGTGATAGCCAGAGGGTGGAAGCAAACGGAATGGCTTTTAATACAATGCATAGATGTCTAATATTTAGCTTTACAAAAGAAGAAAATTTTGACACAGGGCTGGACCTTGAGGACAGAAGGCTGAGTAGTGACAAAAAAGACAAGCAAGTGGTCCTACCTGCATGAGGCACCCATAGGAGGTATAGTTATGGAGACAGAAAGCAGGACAATGGGTGCCAGGGAGGGAGGGGACATGGGGTGGGGGGACACAGCTTCAGCGGGAGGGGACATGGGGTGGGGGATACAGCCTCAGAGGGAGGGGACATGGGGTGGGGACACAGCTTCAGCGGGAGGGGCCATGGGGTGGGGGACACGGCCTCAGAGGGAGGGGACATGGGGTGGGGGACATGGTCTCAGAGGGAGGGGACATGGGGTGGGGGCACGGCCTCAGAGGGAGGGGACATGGGGTGGGGGACACAGCTTCAGAGGGAGGGGACATGGGGTGGGGGATACAGCCTCAGAGGGAGGGGACATGGGGTGGGGGACACAGCTTCAGCGGGAGGGGACATGGGGTGGGGGGACACGGCCTCAGAGGGAGGGGACATGGGGTGGGGGATACAGCCTCAGAGGGAGGGGACATGGGGTGAGGGACATGGCGTCAGAGGGAGGGGACACGAGGTGGGGGACACGGCCTCAGAGGGAGGGGACATGGGGTGGGGGTACACGGCCTCAGAGGGAGGGGACATGGGGTGGGGGACATGGCCTCAGAGGGAGGGGACATGGGGTGGGGGGACACGGCCTCAGAGGGAGGGGACATGGGGTGGGGGATACAGCCTCAGAGGGAGGGGACATGGGGTGAGGGACACAGCCTCAGACGGAGGGGATATGGGGTGAGGGACATGGCCTCAGAGGGAGGGGACATGGGGTGAGGGACATAGCCTCAGAGGGAAGGGACATGGGGTGGGGGACATGGCCTCAGAGGGAGGGGACATGGGGTGGGGGGACACGGACTCAGAGGGAGGGGACATGGGGTGGAGGATACAGCCTCAGAGGGAGGGGACATGGGGTGGGGGGACACGGCCTCAGAGGGAGGGGACATGGGGTGGGGGATACAGCCTCAGAGGGAGGGGACATGGAGTGGGGACACAGCTTCAGCGGGAGGGGACATGGGGTGGGGGACACGGCCTCAGAGGGAGGGGACATGGGGTGGGGGACATGGCCTCAGAGGGAAGGGACATGGGGTGGGGGATACAGCCTCAGAGGGAGGGGACATGGGGTGAGGGACATGGCGTCAGAGGGAGGGGACACGAGGTGGGGGACACGGCCTCAGAGGGAGGGGACATGGGGTGGGGGTACACGGCCTCAGAGGGAGGGGACATGGGGTGGGGGACATGGCCTCAGAGGGAGGGGACATGGGGTGGGGGACATGGCCTCAGAGGGAGGGGACATGGGGTGGGGGACACGGCCTCAGAGGGAGGGGATATGGGGTGGGGGACACGGCCTCAGAGGGAGGGGACAGGGGTAGGGAATATGGCCTCAGTCTACAGTTTCAGTTTTGCAAGATGAAAATATTCTAGAAGTTGTATGAGTAACGGCGTGGTTATACTCAACACTACTGTACTTTATAAATGGTTGAGATGGTAACTTTTACGTCATACATTTTACCATCATCCTTAAAAGTACCAAGTAATAGGCCGGCGTGGTGGCACACGCCTTTAATCCCAGCACTCGGGAGGCAGAGGCAGGCAGATCGCTGTGAGTTCGAGGCCAGCCTGGTCTACAAAGTGAGTCCAGGACAGTCAAGGCTACACAGAGAAACCCTGTCTCGAAAAACCAAAAAAAAAAAAAAAAAAAAAAAAAAGTACCAAGTAATAACTCCACAAATCACAAAATTCATGCAACCTAAATTATACGTCAGCAAATTGGTGTGTATGTATGTTTGTATATACATATATATATATATACACACACACATACATATGTATATATTATACATAGCATGTTACTTCACAAAAGGAAATGAGGACTTTCAAGTTAAAGATCTGATTCTTGTTGAAAAATCATGGTTGAATACATAGAAGGCCTCCAGCTTCTGTTCAGTTTCAGTAGAATGCCTGGGATGGAATAACTCAGAGCAACCATCCTGTATCGGCCATGCTCACAGTGTAGCCTGCATTTCTCCTCTAGAGTCAATGGTTGCTGTCAAATGTACTCTGCAGTGCAGCCACATGCACACAGGTGCACTGAGCTGGCATTACAGTCAACATGTGAGCTAACTCATGGCTGGTGCTTCCTGCACTTGAGCCAGGCAGGCTACCTCCTGGTTTCTTACTTGATCCTCTAATGTGGAATATTCTCTACTATCCATTATTTTATGTATCATTGGTGCTTCTAGAACTTCAGTTGGACTTTGGTTCCAGTACCCACAGGCAGGATGGAGAGATGGAATCTACCAGAAACAGGAAGAAAAGTGATAAGCAGTCCCCTGGACTGAAGAATAGCAAATGCTGGGCAAGAGGACCCAATGGCGGATTCCAAACACCTCGTGAGTCAGAAAGAAGCTAGCTACTAAGCAAGTATCCTGAGTGTTTGGTGAGCAGGCCCCCATGTCAGCAGAAGAAAGAGAAAAGAGATAAAATCGTTCCAGCAGGAATTCTAAGGGGATTCACCAGCTAAAGGGAATGAGTACTTGGCCCATGGGAGCTGTCCCTGGTACTTTTCCTTAGGTCATAGTTCTCTCCAATAAAAGCTGTGGGCTTCTCTCAGGTAACCTGCCTTGGGGCCAAGAATGAGAAGTGGAGATGAGAAAAGGCAGAAAAGTGGACAGTTCTATGACAGTGGGATGGTGAGAAGAATCAGAAATATCCTGAGAGAAAGAGAGAGAGAGAGAAAGAGAGAGAGAGAGAGAGAGAGAGAGAGAGAGAGAGAGAGAGAGAGAGAACATCACAATCTTGTCGTCCCTACACTCACTGCAGAACAAATTCTAGCCAGACTCATTTCTTCATTTTCACTGGCCGAATGACCCGGAAGTGATGAGCAAAGAATGTAAATGAGCACAAGATGGTGCCACACAACAGCAGACAACTGACTTCAAGCACTCCATCTTCTTTAGAGGAGAGAGCTCTTCCTCCCGCCCTTACGAGAACAGCCACCTGTGCAGGATTGTGCAGCCACAGCAAGCCACCAGCTCAGAGCTGCCTTCTGGGCTGCTCCCCTTTCCAGTGCCCACACCTTCCTCTGCCTTCACTTCCCCAGCTAGTGATGTGTCTGCCTCAGACAGGCAAGGAAGAGAAGGCTCCTTCGGATGGCAGGAAGCCCTGAAGTACAGGTTTAGTTTTTTTCTCCCTCTACTTTCAAAGGAGCTAAATATTCTGACCCTGATTGCACAGAGAGGCCGCCTCCCATTGTCTCTGCGTGCCATCACAGCAAGTGAAACTCTGTGTGGTGAGGAATTGGGAGGAGCTGGGTAGGTAGCAGCACCCAGAACACCGACTTAGCAGGGAATTTCGCTGTGTGTGAAGGGCGATAAACAAGCCTGGGAAGGGAGCCAAAAGCCCCCCTCCCACGCCCACCCCCACCTCCCTCTCACCACCCCCCCCCAGAAGTCCTTTCCCCTTCCATCTTGAGGGATGGATATATCCTCCATTCTTCCCATTCGTTGCATTTATAAACTAACTACCGTCCTCTTTTGGGGGGTGCCGTGTTTAAAAAGGAGAAAGGACCCCTCCCATGAAGCCCCTGCTGCCTTTCAAATGCCTGTTTTTGTGGGCTTAGCACAAACTCTTTCCCCGAGCCCAGGGCTGCAGCTAATTCCAGCTGTGTCTAGTATGCTGGGAGCACTTAGCACCTTCTTATCTCTGTGCCTCCTCTCAGGCCTGGGAGGCACTGCAGTGTGGACATGGGGCCCTCCCTCAACCCCTGGCACCACAGGGGGTGGGGTGACTACCTTCTGTTTCTCTTGTGCTGCTTTGGCTCCCCATGTCTTCTTCCTGTGTGCATGGCCTGTCTGAATTGATCTCTCTAGACCAAGGCAGGTCTTCTGGCTTTAAGAAAAATGGTTCTCTTGGCATCAAGCAGATTCCCCTCCCTGCCCAGTGATGTCTGCAAAAGAGCAGAGGTGGAGAATCATGACGGGGTCATTTTAAGAGTCACTACTGGGCTGCAGGGCCAGCTGCCTCCTGCCACGCCTTTTCAGGTGATCACGACTTTTTCTTCCATCATCAACAGATATGCCTTAAGAGAATGGTTTGGGAAGTCTTTAGGTCTGCAAAAATTATTGCTAGCCCTTCTCCATTTAACAGAGCGGGGTAAAGATGGATTTGACAGGCAGGAATGTGAGCACATATGGTATCTGTGCTATGGGTTGTGTCTGATGTGAATTCGCGGCTGTCTGATTTCTTCCGCCACTTCATTCGACAAAGATCCACACGCTCGTGTGCGTGGCCTGGCAGAATTCTGAGCGTCTCTGATTTATTAGCAGACCCCTTGATGGGCCATCTCACCCAGCCTCCTGCCTCCCAAGTGGTAGCAGCATTAAATCATCCCAAGATAAAGAAATTTAGCTTCTTTTAACATACTTTTTAACAGGAATCCTACTTGGTTCTTGTAGATGTGTCTTGTTGAAGGCCGGGGAGGAGGGGTGTAGTCTGCCACTAGGAAATTATTTCTAATTGGAATTCTTTAAGCTGAAGAAACACTAGGGACAGTCTGGAAGGTTTAAGAGTCAGGTGGTCATTAAGAATCAGTTTAAAGAACAGCCACAGGCTCCTACCCTGCTACAATCTAGTAGACACCACATACATCCCGAGGAATGGGTAATCTCCCCTCACCCTGCCTTTGAGGCATCTGGAAAAAACGTTCAAGAAGTCAGCTTGTAAATACCTTTAGCAAACAAAAAAAAAAGGCATTCAACCACAGGGCCTATCAATAAGAAAACCTTCTGGGCTGGCCTAATATTATCTTAGAGCTGACTGGTGAAAGAGGCAGCACCATGCACAATCGCTCTCAGACTCTGCACGGTTTGGACTCTCTCCCATACAATGCGCCCTTGGTAAACTGGAAGAAATGCGGTCAGACCACACAGCTGGTGGGGGTGAGTGGTCCTGGCAGCAGAGTGGTTGGCAGGATGCATGCAGATGAGACGGGCAGAGAGCTCATCAATCGCGCCCAGTATTGGCCAAGAAGGCTACATCATCTTCACCAATAATGGACCATGGGCTACAAGGCTTAGCTTCTTAACTCCATTACAAAGAATGACGTGGGTTTAATGTCCCCCCCCCCCAGACAAGTTAAAAGTGTGTGGGTGGACATGGGAGTTTGAAGAAGCTCAATTTGATGAATTGTAGAAAAGGGTCAGAAGCAGGGGCTGGGGGAGAAAGCTCAGTGGGTGATGTTCTTGCTGTGCAAAACCCAAGGACCTGAGTTTGATACCCAGCATGCATATAAAAGGCTGGGTGTGGTGGAACATGCCTGTAATCCTACTGATAGAGAACTGGGAGCAGGATGGTCCGTGATGCTCACTGGCCAGCCAGCCTAGCCTACTGGGTGAGTCTCAGGCCAATGAGAGACCTGTCTAAAAAACAAACAAACAAACAAACAAAACATCAAAAACCCAAACCAAAAACCAAAACAGGTGGGGGCTACCTGATAGCACCTGCCATTGACCTCCACATGTACATGCCCACATATACACACATACACCCCCTTTGTCCCCCAACTAATCAGAAGCAAATAACATAAAAATTAGGGATGAAAAGTGGTGCTGAACTGAGGGTCTGTGCCTTGTTAATCAACGTTATGGCAAACTCACTGACTGCGGAGAGAGCCTGCCCCTGAATCCTGCCTTTCCTATGGTTGGATGCTTTCTGGTGAGAGGACAATGCATGTAGCTTCCTGGCTTTCGAGTCTCAGCAAGCTCCTAAGGACTTCGGTCCTTGTAAGAGGGCAATTAGACCACGGCCCTGGCCAGTGAGTGAGTTCAGTTCTTCGCTCCTCCTTTGGTGGGACAGACCCGCCTAACACATGTCAGTTCTATGGCTCTGCCTCAGCTTCCTTGTCAGTAAAAGGA
>OU015742.1:131216226-131233595 GCA_907169655.1 Acomys percivali | reverse complement strand
CTCTCTCTCTCTCTCTCTCTCTCTCTCTCTCTCTCTCTCTCTCTCTCCCTCCCTCTCTCTCTCTCTCTCTTCCCCCACTCTGTTCTCTCCCTTGCTCCTCCTCTCTACTTGTAGATCAAGATGTCAACTCCAGGCTGTTCTTGCTCTGGCATCATGAACTCTAACCCACTGAAACTGTAGGTCCAAGTTAAACATTTTCTTTTTAGAATAGAAAAAAATAACTAGAAATTAAGTCACAAAAGCAGGCAATGTACATTATTTAGGGATGTCTTTAGGACCTGAGCCTTTTTTTTTTCCTAAAGGATTAAATTAATTTTTATTTAAGAAACAGGGTAGGTCTGTGCGGTAATACAAGCCTTTAATCCTAGCACTACAGAGGCAGAGATGGAAACAGATCTCCATGAGGTGAAGGTCTGCCTGGTATACACATAGAGTTCCAGGCCAACCAGGATTACATAGTGAGACCCATCTTAAAAATGGGGGGGGGGGCAGGTGTTGAGAGGTAGCTCAGTAGTTAACAGCACTTACTATTTTTACAGAAGACCTAGGTTCAAGTCTCAGCATTCATCTGGTGGCTCCCAACCATCTGAAACTTCAGTCCTAGGGAGGCTGACGCCCTCTCCTGACCTCTGAAGGCACCAAGCATGCACACGATGCACATACATATGTGTAGGCAAAACCCATATAATAATAATAATAATAATAATAATAATAATAATAATAATAATAACAACAACAACAACAACAACAACAACAACAACAATGGTGCTGGAGATGTAGCACAGGAGGAAAAGTGCCTGGAAGGTGCCACTGTGCAACAAGCACTTGATAACGCTACCTAGCTCACCTAGGTAGGTCTCCTACTGTCTTCATCATTACAACTACTGATACCCCCGCCTAGTCCCTCAGCTCCACTGCTCCCCTTCCCACTCATGGCAGCATATCAGCACTTAATTCTCCATTGTTTTCCTAAACCCTTTTCATCTGCACGTCCTTGTGTTCTGCAGGGAATGGATGCCGTTCCCAAGTGGCCTTTCCTCTTGTTGATGACTGTATCACACTTAGGCTCCCCTTGAGTGGGTCTCTTCCACTTTGATCTTGGAAGATGCTGTGGACAAAGAAGCCTGGAGGAGGTGACCGTGGTGGAGGAAAGCCGCCCTCTCCCTCCCTATGGGCATATCAGCAGGGTAGCTAAATCCCGTAGTGGGAGGAGACAATGTCAGCTTGAGACATCAGTCCTAGAACTGGAGGCCTTAGGACCAAAGAAACCAGAAGCCACAAAGAACCCTTTTCCTTTTCCCCATTTTATTCCCCAGGAAGTCTAGGCCAAACCCTCAGCAGCTGCTCTTTCCCAGCCCCGCCCTCATCCCACCCCTACATATATTCCTTAAGTATCCAGGTAGCACTCTGGGGGGCAGTCCTGGGGACCAGCAGGCAGGGGGCTTGCCATTACTGAGTGAAGAACAAGAGTCCTAGTGGCGCCCTAGTTCTCTCCTTTTCTTCACCGAGGATAAATCCCATCTGGTAGCTCCACTTCAGTCAAACTCAGAATCCTCCCTTCTATCTCTTACTGTGCTCATGGCATCAATGTCCTGCATCTAGTCCTCCACAAAACAAACAAACAAAAAACTAAAACAAAACAAAATTAAAAAACGCCTCAGGAAGGGCTGAGTTAGCTGCAAGCATCTAGAGCTGCTCCTGATACTGTTTTCAGGAAGAAGTTGTTGGGAATTTTCCAATATCATTTTTAAGGAACCAAGCCTGTCCTAGTAGACCTGTGATACCACAGACACCAGTGGCCTTCCATTGCTGTGTGAGCCAATGTGGGCTCTGAGAGGACCATCACCTACACTCCATCTCATTGCTGGATTCTCTCTGCTTTGGCCACTGAAGTGAGGATATTTCTCATAAAGGACACAATGAGTCCCAAAGAGAACTCCATCCAAAAGGAAACCAGATGGGTTGGTGAGGTGGGTCAGTGGGTAGGGACACCTGCTGACCTGAGTTTAACCTCCAGGACCTACATGGTGCAGAGGGAGAACGGACTCCTGTGGGTTGTCTTCTGATCTCCATAGGAGTGTTGTGACGTGCACAAAGCCACATGCACGTAGGCAGTTTTGTTTTGTTTTAAGAGGAAACTGGAATCTAAGGGGAGGCAGATAGAGCAGGGACCCCGGTTAGGAAACCATGGTAACCAAAGCAGTGAGGAAGGCATTCCCCTGGCTAGCTGCAGTGGAAACAGAGGAAGACTGAATCTGAGAGCCATGCCCATCCCCAGGGTTGCTTGCTGTTGCCTGGCTCTGTGACCCACTGCATCTCTGAACCTCAGTGTCCTTGTCTGTAGAATGGAAATATTAAGAGGACTCTTAAATTCTAAGAGTTAAATACTATGAGATTAAGTCAAGTGTGTAGTTGAGTTCTTAGCACATGAAAATATTCTAGTATTAATAGTATGTAAGGGACCACAGCTAGAGTGTGTTTGGTGGAGTCCTTGCAATCACAGTGAAGCACACAATGTGGTGTGTGGAGGTGACTGGAGAGAAGATATTGCATCTGCCTACCTCAGTGAGGGGAAAAGGAAGGTGCAGAGGGCTCAAGAAGTTGAAACGGCCAGGAGTGGCAGGCAGAGCCATGCCAAGTGCATTATGTGCCCGGGATGGTTATGGGAGTTCCTCTGTGCCCAATCCTTAACCAGGCTAGAGTTCCTCATCAAAAGAAGTCAGAGCCAGATGTGAGGTGGTGGTGGTGGTGGTGGGGTGTCTGAGTTCGAGGCCAGCCTGAACTACAGAGTGAGTTCCAGGACATCGAGGGCTACACAGAGAAACCCTGTCTCAATACATGCACCCCTAGCCCCCAACAAATGTCAGGATCACAGTGGTTTGTGGGGTGGTCCTTAAAGAAACAGGACTTAATTACACCTTTTTACACCCCTACACACTACCAGCTACCACAAGCTACCTCAGGCACTAAGTTATTTGACACAGACTCATGCAGGGTGAATGGCCTACACCACTCCTGTCAGGTCAGCTCCCAGCCTCCTTAGGCTTCTGGCTACTTTCTCAGCCATCCGGTCATTCCACACCATTCACTCGGTTTAGAGCAAAAGCTCCTTTTCTAGAGTACTGGTCAGGCGCCGTGCAAGCTACTGCTGGCTCAGCAGCTCTCGGAGTCTGCTTATTTTCTAACAAGAGACATTATGGGAGTCGGGCACAGTTATGAATGAAGACCAAGGTTATACTAGCCTCGGCATTTGGGAGGAGCGTCCTGGAGCTGGTACCCCTTTCCTCCTGTTGTTTGCCTGGAATATTCCCTTCCCTCCACACATTAGAAAGGCAAGGTCTCCAGCAAGTCTGGAGAATATGTTTCCCCCTCTCAGAGCCGCCCCAGGGTTCCTGTGTGCCTTTTGATAGTGAAGGCCGCTCCTTATCTCTGTGCATAGAGGCACTCCCCCCCTCCCAGTCCCTGCAGCTCAGCTTTTATACTGAGGCACATTTCTGGCACCAGTCACTTCTGGGTAGGATCTGGGGAGTCCCAGGGATTTTCCAGGGCCTCAAATAATTCCACCAGCCTTCAGGGATGCTCTCACCAGACACTCAGCATGGCTATGAGAAACAAGAATGAGTATGGTTGCTGTGGGCGCTTTTAAGGGGTTGTATTTTTTTTTCTGGAGTGTACCCCAGAGATACTAACAGAAAGTAAAAGCATTTACAGTCTTTGATCTGGTGATCTGGTAATGCTTTCTTTAAAAAGAGACCTCAAGGAAATATCCCTAAAGGGGAGAAATAGTTTAAAAACATTCTTAACAGTGTTGTTTATAATAATAATAATAATAATAATAATAATAATAATAATAATAATAAATAATAACAACTACAAACAAGACAATTGAAAATGACAAATATGAGGGTCAGCTCAAGCTGAGAAAATGTGTAAGTAAAAACCACAAATCCACAAGAAATGGAATGTATTGTAAATATTTCATAAAATTAATTACTACTTAATAACTAGTGTACTGATGACAAGGGATAGGGAAGGACACAGGACGGACCCTGTGGAAGGCTCTGGTTTTCTTAAAGTCATACAAAGTTGAAAAAGACAAAGAACAGTCAAAATCAGCCCAAGCACTATAACATACTCAAACAGAAGGGGCAAAGCTGAGAAAACAGACACAGATATGAAAGTAGGAAGGAGAGAAAACCTTAATGCTGTTCTGTTCACTTGAGGGTTGCTGTTTACAGCCAGAGACTTACTATCTAAGCTAGTCTGGTCTCCAACTCTCAATCCTCCTGCCTCAGTCTCCCAAGTGCTGGAATTATAGATGTGCGCCACCACACCTGACAGCAAAGGCTTTAGAACTTTCAGGAGGATAGCAGGTCTGGCTGCAAGTAGAGGTCAGCAAACCAGGAAAAGCAGCTGCCCTCGGAAGGGCAAGTCTCTAGTCTGGGGTCTGGGAAGGTCTATCTTCCACCTTGCAGAAACTCTGTGGTTACCAAGGCCCTGGGTAAAGCTATGTACACCAAGGCCCTGGGTAAAGCTATGTACACCAAGGCTCCTGGCTGCCATGGGCGTGATCTGCCCATAGCTCACAGAGATGGATCTTGAAGGTAGGAGGTAAAGAAGTACCCAGGCTTCTGTGTGGGGAGATATACCAGGAGTGTCCTCAGTTTTATGACAGCAAGGCCAGGGCTTCCAAATTGTACTTAAAAAAAAAAAAGTGCTCTGAGGTGACGGTCATGCTCCACTAGCTTTGAGAGTTAACACAAATACAGACCAAACACTACACTCTCTGGAATCAGAAAAAACTGGGCTCAAATCCCAGCTCTGTCACTCATTAGCCCTGTGACTTGGGCTAATAATTTAACCCCCCTGAACCCCATTTCCCCTATACACAGGAGGGAGCCACCACCCACATCAGAGATTGCATCTGGGCAGGAAGCTGCAGACACGCTGAACCCCTCCCCCAGTGTGCAATGCTGTAACTGCTGGCTTCACTGTCTTACACATGGGCACACCTTAAGGGCAGGAGTCTTGTTTATCTCTGGCACTGAGGACAGGTCCTGCCCCAGGGAGCCCTCGCTACATTCACTGCTAAATAAAGAATGATGGGACGATCAGTAACAGGTGAAGATGATGGCCACAATGCCAACTCACAGGAGACAGACCCGTATAAATTCCCTGATGCATGAAAAGGTGGATTTTTAAGAATCACAGGTAATAGCTTTGCTAAGTAGATTGTTCACAGCTTTCTCCCTACCCTTGAGTTGAAATTTTTCCATTCACATGAATCCTGGGAGCACACTGCTTGAGGGCACAGGTAGAGAAGGAGAGACGACCTCCTCTTTATTTCTGTGTCAACCTCTCACTTGGACAGCACAGGGCCCTGGTCTCCTCCAAGAGAAGGTACAAAGTCTCTCCTCAGCACTGAGCTCCCAGTGTCACTCAGAGCCACTCACCCAACAGGTTGTCATGGTCCCCCAGCAGCCACTAACGGAACCACGTCTGTTCTCCTTGGAGTGGCAGTTGGCAGTGGCAAACAGGAAGTTGTCTTGAAGTAGGGTGTGGTTATGCCTGTCAACATATGCGTACAGAGACTCACGTTTTCCTTCCCCCTCTCCACTCCTTCCTCTCTCCCCTTTCTTTTGGAGAGAAAAACCTGACTTGTTTGGTTGAAAGCTACACTTCTATTACTTTACTTAGGACCGGCCATCACTACCATACAAACAAAAAGCTGCAGCAGAAAGAAGCCTACCATCTACCAGAGGCCTGTATTCCCTTCAACAGTTGTCACTCTAGTGGCGCATTTGTGAGAAGCTGGGTGCCTGCGAGTCCATGAACTATTCCTTTTCCTGCTCTGTGTGCATGCAGGAAACAAGATTCTAATTTGAAAGCAAGCCACACACACACTACCTACCGATCGTAACAAACAGAGGTGGAATGGCCACATGGCATATATGGGGCCCACAGTGTGTACCCACTGAATCGAGGGGCCATAAGTGACTAGGAACCCAGCCATGAATCTCAAATCATGTGCACCATTTGAAAAGACCCAAAGCATTTCTTCACAGAGACAGCATATGAAAACAACAGAGAAAAGCAATCTCCCAGTGTACAAAGGCATGAAGCGCTGCTCAGGCTGCACGTGAATGCTGCAGAGTGGGGGGGTGGCAAAAAAAAAGTAGGGAGTACACTAGCTGGCTTCCTGGTGCTCTCAAAGGTGTGTTATAAAATTTTCCATTCCTCCTCTCCCCAGACCCGAGGCTTGAGCCTCCAGAAGGTCTGTTCAAAATAGACCAGCCCCGAGCCTCCTACTCCTGACCTCTTTCTGAGGCAGCCACTGTCCCCATCGGCTGCCTCAGCCCTGTCTTTGCTGTAGCTCCTGCCCACAGACCAGGAGCTCAGATCTGCACAGAAGCTCATCCATGCGAGTGCATGCACCATAGGCTGCCAGCATGCTTTGCCTGCCAGACTTTCTTCTGTGACCTACGGTCCAGCCCCATGCCATCCTGGGTGGCAGGCCACCATACCCTGCGTTCACACTTACACTTCCTGGAGAGGCAGCCTGGCCGTTTGGATAAGGAGGCTGAGCCAACGACATGCTGGGCAACGGCCCTCTCCAAGTAGACGTTTCCTGGCTGTGGGCCCTGGCCAGTCATAACGCTCCACTTCCCCTTTAAGAGAGCACGCCCAGATGAGATTGAGGAAAGGCAGCAAGACAGACAAGGCCAAGGCGGGGCAGTCAGGGGTGCATCGTGAATTTGGCAGATGAACGTGGGTTTCCCTGAATCTCACACAGGAGGTGTGGTCAGAAGCAGCTTCTCAGACTCAGGAGAGCACTCTAAAGGCAGGGGTTTCTCCTGCAGTCCTTAGGACAGCAGCTGGCTCTCAAGAGCTGCTGGCCAACCTGCCCGGGTCCCCGGGTGGCCTGTAGATGCCTCCAGACTTTCTGCCCTCCTTCCCCACAGGGAATGCCCATCCTAAAGGACGGTGCCTATTGGGCCATATGCTTTGATGAGAATAGAGAGCATTATTATAATTGGAAAAATCCCCAAGGGACAATTTCACTATTCATTTCAGCAGGGTTTTCATTCATTCTGGATTTTTGTTGTTTTTTTTTCCCCCTGAGCTAATTTCTCATATAGCCCCGGCTGGCTTTGAAATTTCTGTGTAGCTGTGGGTGACCTTGAATGCATAGGTGGGGGCCAGCATAGGTGGGGGCCAGCACAGGTGGGAGCCAGCACCTGTGGCTCTCATTCTGGATACTTAGAAAATGTATATTCCCTGACTGTGGCAAAGGACAGGCAGCTTGTGGAAGAGGGCCAGCCCTTACAGAGACAGCGTCACAGAAGGCCACGGGTTCCATGTCCTGATAGCTAAGAAATACCCAGAACAGGTAAATCTAAAGAAACAGAGTGCAGACTAGTGATCGCTAAGTGCCGTGAAAATAAGAGGGTGGGCAGTGGGTAGGGGATATCCACTGGGAGTGATGTGAATGGGCCCACGTCACTGAACTGTACAGTTTGCTTTGCTATTTGGGTTAAGCTTGGGCCTAATGTGAAGCCTTAGTACTGAGCTCTAACCCACCCTCAACATGATCACAGGGACACAGGGACAATTTTCTTTCATGTGACTTCCACTATAATTAACAGAAACAAACACAGAACTAAAACAAAGGGAAAAAAAAGTAGGAAAAGCTGAGTGTTGTGGCTCACACCTTTAATCTTAGCACTCAGGAACCAGAGGCGGCTGGATCTTCTGAGTTGCAAGTTCAAGGACAGCCAAGACTACATAGTGAGACCGTCTCAAAAACAAAACAAAAACAACAACCACAATAATAAAAACAGGAAGTGGGGGCACAGCTCAGTGGCAGAACACATGCCCAGGCCCTGAGTGATTCTCAACACAGAAAAACAAACAAACAATAAGCCAGTGTATTTGATGAATGAAAAATGGAGACATAAGTGCTCCAAGGTATAGTTGAGGAAAAGGGTTTTATTGTAATTATAAGGAAGAGATCAGCCAGAGGAATCTGGAAGAATCCAGACTGAACTGGGCTATGTATGAGTAGGGCGTGAGAGAGAGAGAAAGAGAGAGAGAGAGAGACAGAGAGAGAGAGAAAGAGACAGAAACAGAGACAGAGACAGAGAGACAGAGACAGAGACAGAGAGACAGAGACAGAGATGGGGGGGAGAGGGAGAGAGAGCAAGTGGATTGAGAGAGGAGCTGCAGACAAGAGGCCAAGAGTGTGGCCAAGAACCTGGAGAGTTCTGAAATGGCTGAGATGGCTGGGTTATATAGGAAAAGAGAGGCCAGGGAGAAGTGATCCAAGCCCAGCCCGGGCTGCAGAGGTTTAGGGGAGGGGGAAGGGTGAGAAGCACTGGGAGGAACCACAGGTATTGAATGAGCCTTGTCCTGGGTTTCTTTTGTGACATTTGAGACCTCTTTTTTTTTTCTTCTACAGGGACCCCCTTTTTGGTCTCATCCAATGTTACTATAAAATCCTGGCTAATACTGATGACCCTTCTGTCACTTCTGGGTGAGCAGCACCTGCCTTTTAATAAGGCATATTGAAAGGAAACCTCAGAGACAAGAGCTTTCCAGAAGATCTCAAGCTGTGGGGAAGCAGGACCATTTCACACCATGCCCCACAACCCAGACAAGCCTCGCAGAGACCATCTCATGACAACTAGCTAACTTGACAATGTAAGAGCGCAGAGCAGGGAGTCTCTGTGGGAGAATTATTTAGAGGCAACTTCTTCCCCGAATTAGGGAGAACTAATCTGTTTCTGATTACAGAAAGAGCTGAGCTCGGTGTCTGCTGTTCTGATTCTTGGAATGGTATGTGGATGACTGGGTGCGAGCTGACCAGCCACTGGCCAGATCTCCTTTCTGGATCATTTGCAGCTTTGGCTTGGAGAGAGTCTCCTCCCTGGTGGTAGGCTGCAAGCTTTGTCCTCTGGACTCTAGGCCAGCTGGTCAAAGGCTCCTTGACTGCCCCCACCCAGGGGACTGCCAAGAAGAGGTCTGCTGGATGTTGCAATGCTTTACAGTTCAATGCAGATGAAAAAGCAGCCCCGTGGCCTGGGAGCCCGACTCTGGCCGGAGTTGAACAGGAACAGCTCTCCTGGTTATCTCTGCTGAGAGTTCCGGGAGGATCTGGAGGTCAGAGGTGGACACTTCCCACGGCCAGCTTTCCTACTGCACTCTGGCTTTTCTGGTGCTCTGGTCCTGCCTCTCCCATTCTTTCTCCTCACCCCAGGTGCCCACAGAAGAAGTAGGTGGCCTACGTTCTCAGCCAACAGGTAGCTTAAGATAGTAAGATGCAAATTTTACATTGCTGTTGTTTCTGAGGAACAGCAGGTTTGGAAGTGTAACTCTAAACAGAAAAACAGGAAGGGGCAGCCCAATCCAAAGCCATGCCAAGGACAGTTCTGCTGAGTAGATAAACAAATTGCTAAGGGGAGCACATGTAGAGATGCTCCACCTCATGAACCATTAGAGAAATGCAAATCCCTCCTACAAGGGGGTGGCCACCACTTGCAGCACACTAGACTGGCTATTTAAAAAGAGGAACCTATCAGGATGCGGAGAAAATGGAGGCCTCGTATGCTACTGTTTGGAATGTAAAGTAGTATAGCTGTAATGAAAAAAACACTATTGTAGTTCCTCAAAGTATTAAAATAGAACTACAATATGATTCAGCAGTTCCACTTGTGGGTATACACCTATATGTGTATAATGTCCAAAGCAGCATCACTGTGAAGAGCTGAGAGATGAAATTAACAAAAGCACTTACAGCTGAATACAAAGTACAGCATTCATGTAATCTGTGTGCAAGATGTATGCGTGTGTGCATGTGTACAAAGGAATGGGATAGCTTTCTGTTGCTGTGATAAAATACCCAGACAAAAGCAGTCGAGGGGGAGGAAGGGCTTGCTTTGGCTCACAGTTCAAGGTTACACTCCACCACAGCAGTAGGAGCTTTAAGGAGCTGGTTATGTCCCACCCACAAGCAGGAACAGAGAACAATGCATGTGTGTGTGCTTCCTGCTCAGCTGGCTTTCTCTGCTCTCAGGTAGCTCAGGGTCCCTTGCTGAGGGATCCTGGTGTCACTCCCCGTAAGCTCGTCTTCCCACCTTAACAAAATCAAGAAAGTCCTTCTCAAATGCGCCCGTGGAACAATCTTATCTAGACGACATCTCATTCCAATTCTCTTCCTGGGTGATCCTAGATTGTGTGATGTTGACAACACTGACCATCTCGTAAGAAGTCTCAGCTGGTAACAGTACTTGCTGTCAAGCCTGGACACCTGGACACCCCCAGGACCCACATGCTGAGATAAGATAGTTTCCACAAGTTATCCTCTGAGCTCCACACAAGCAACACAAGCAACACAATAACAAATGCACTATTAAAAACAAAACACACCTCTAACCATCTCAGAGAGGTATTCAGTCTTAACAAGGAAGGAAATCCTGACACGTCACCCTACGGATGCGTCTTGAAGACTTCATACTAAGTGAAACTGGCCAATCACAAAAAGGCATACACTGTAGGATTGCATTGACAGGAAGCAGCTGAGTAGTCAAATTCAGACATGACAGGGAATGATGATAGTTGCCAGGAGTTGGGGAAAGGAGGAGCTCCTTGTTTTTATTAGTAGCTACAGTGCCTGTTTTGCAAAGCCAGGAGCTCTGGAGATGGTGGTAGCAATGACTGTAAAACAATATGATGGCATTAAATATAACGGCACCTTTGAGCTGGGCCAGAAGTCTTTGATCCCAACACATGGGAGGCAGAAACAAGCAGATCTTTGTGCGCCCAAATTCAAGGCCATCACATTCTACACTATGAGCTCCAGGTCCGCTAGGGCAACACAGTGAAATCCTGACAAGCAGAAGTAGTTAAGATGGTAAAGTTTATATTAAGTGTATTTCACTACAATTAATTTTCTTAATTAAAGAGAATCAGCACATGACACAAAAATTCTATTCCGAGGTATATACTCCAAAGAACTGGAAACAGGGACCTGGTACCTTGGTACACACCTTTAATCCTAGCACTCAGGAGGCAGTCTTTATGAGTTCAAGGCGAGCCTTCTACATAACAAGTACCAGGGCAGCCAGGTATACAGAGTATCTGTCTCAAGAAACCAAACATTTACAAAACCGAAACTCTAGGCCTCAAGAATAAATCCTGCTGGGCATGGTGGCGCACACCTGTAATCCCAGCACTCGGGAGGCAGAGGCAGGTGGATCACTGTGAGTTTGAGGACAGCCTGGGTCTACAAAGTAAGTCCGAAACAGCCAAGGATACACAGAGAAACCCTGTCTTTACAAAAAAAAAAAAAAAAAAAAGAACAAGTCCTTTGGAAAGATGGCTCAGGGGTTAAGAATGCTTGTTCTTGTAACAGACCACAGGGTTCAGTTCCCAGCACCAACATGGTGGATCACAAACATCTGTAACTACAATTACAGACCCAATGGCCTCTGTTGGCAGCATGGCGAGCACACAGTATACTAACATGCATACAAAGTACTTATACACATAAAATAAAATAAATAAACCTAAAGATTAAAAAAAAGTCAAAGGTAGAATGACCCATCAATAGAAAAGTGAATGAGCAAAATCCATAGTATAGACATATGATGAGATACTATCTCACCACAGAAAAGACTGAAGTATGATGTATGCCAGAATACAGATGTGTTCTGTATGTGTCAAGAACACCATGAAATGAAAGAAGCCAGACACACCAGGCCATATACACTGGATGCTCCCGTCTATATGTGAGGTCCAGAGGAGGCCGACCCCTACACAGACCGATCGGTAGCCGTCGGGCACTGTGGGTGGCAAGGAGGAGGGTAAACTGCACAGTGGGTATGAAGTCTTATTGTGGAGTAAAGAAATGTTGAGACTACAGAGAACTAGACAGAGTAGACAGAACCACACAACATGACTTAGGATAGTTAGTTTTTCACCTAGGCAACAATAATGGCAAAATCCCTGCAGAAGATAAAAGTCCAGGACAAGCTGTAAACAGAACAATCTGTTTTAAGGTAACTGAGAGTTACCTGCAAAACCCTGCTTGAAGCCGCTTAAAGGAGGTAATTTTTAAGTTAAGGTAATTAAGGCAGCCAGCAGGAGACAGCAAACTGGTCTTCTAAGACAGCAGCTCCCCAAACACTGCCAATTTGGGTCCTTAAAGAAGTGTCACTTTGTCTTAGGCAACACAATGCATCCTCCCGGTCACTCTGCTCAGTAACAAGGTCTCCTTTTGTTACACACCGGTGACAGGTGGCTACTGTACTTTATACTGCTGGGGCATGTTTTGGCTTTAATTAATGCTTTTGTTTGTTTGTTTGCTTGCTTGCTTGCTTGTTTGATTTTTGAGCCAGAGTCTCTCTGTGTAGCTTTGGCTGTCCTGGACCAGGCTGGCCTCAAACTCACATCAACCCACTTGCAGGGCACTCACTGCAGGCAGGTTCTACTGGCTATTGGCAAATGGGACCCTGAGACACAACCACCCTCTGTGACACAGTTGTCACTTCCCTGACACAGCTGCTACTTCCAAGTCAAGTGTCCAAAGCTAGCCAGGGACCCAGGCGTTACAGCTTGAAATTAGAACAATCAGATCTAAACATACAAGAAGACCCATCTCCCAAACATTGCGGGCTGTCATGTGGTTGCCTGTAGGTACTGCTCTCCAAGGCAGTGACCACCACATGGTGAGAGTGGACAGCACTGAGCAGCTGCCCTTCCCATACTTCTGAGACACTCACAAGTCCATGCCCACTCTCATCATCAGGCTCATCAGGGAACTTGGATCTGCCCCACCTCCTCCTCGGGGTAAATAATCCCAGCCACCACCTTTTAAATAAAGGTATTTCTCACAAAACACGGTCTCCACTCCTGTCCTGTCCTACGTTCTCTCAGGCTCCCAGCACTTCTCACAAAGCGGAATTAGGAAGGGAACACATTTCCGTGAACTCCGTTCAGTTTCCTGGCTGTCCATTCTGACATTATTCTCTATCAATGCAGTGGAGGTTCAGTTTGTTAGTTTGTTTTTCCTACAACCCCACTCTTAAACCTTAGATGACACTGTTGTCAAGCTGTGTCAACTCATGGGTACCCTCTATAACTGTCACCTTCCTGGACTCAGTCCACTGTTCCAGCCTGTTGACATACTTAATCCATCGATGAATCTATTTACCACCTGGAAACTTGAGAAGCCTGCCCAAGTGCCACTCTTCTAAATCATCCTCTGAGTGACTGACAGAAGCCTCACACAGAAGCCCTTCTCTCAAAAACATCGTTTATCACTCCAAGAAGCATTCTACTGATGAGGTATTTTCTAGTTCCCCACCTAGCCTTCAGTGGCCACCAACACGTACACTACTCAGCTACAGTGAATAGAAAGACCTCAAGGCATTCAATGCTGGAGCCTGAATCCCAGTGCTGTTACCTACTGATGCTACCAGACCTGTCGCTCCTGGGCTGAGAGAGGAGCATTGACAATCTGACATGTAAAACAGGCTGCCAAGTTGGAGCTAGGTGGTGGTGGTGCATACCTTTAATCCTGGCAGAGGCATGCAGATCTCTGAGTTAGTCCTACCGAGTTCTAGGATAGCCAGGGCTATATAGAGAAACCCTGTCTTGAAAAACAAAAACAAAAACAAAACAAAAGAGAGCAAGCGAGAGAGACAACTTACGCAAACAAACGGTTCTAAGATTGTAACTAAATACCTTAGAAATAACAACAAAAATACCATTTCTGCCAATGTTTGGTAACCTGCCTGTCAAACCAAGGAGGGACCTGGACATGAGCTTCTATTTGGGGACAGGCAACCAGAAAGCAGCAAGGGAATCCCTCCCATCCCACCCAGGACCTGTGTAATTACCACAGTATGGCAGGAGACCAGGGGCCAGTTTATGTTTAACTCCTGTGTGGCACTCTCCTCACAAGTCCCCAGGCTTCCATCTTACAAATGGGGTTTCTGAGAACAGCATCTCTGGGCTCTGACATGGTCAGATGTACAGATACAATCTGGGAAAGAATGAGCTTCAACAGGAAAAGGCCTAGGCCACATTTGCAAAGTGGCCACCTGTTGGCTCTTAGTGGCGTATCAGTGTCAAAGATACTCTCCAGCTGGGGACAGACTGACAGAACTGGTACAGCCAGGCCGCAGGCCACTGAAAAAAAGAGTAGTGATTACAGAGGGCCACAATAGCTGCCTGCCTTCATCTACCGTAGGCTGCTTTCCCAACATCCAAGGAACCCAAGGGCAGATTTAAAAACAGAAAACAAAAGAACTAAACAAACACACATGTAATTGTTGGCAAGTCACTGAGAAGGTTATACAAATGAATCTGTGAACAGATTAGGGAATTTGGCCAGAAAGGTGCTGGAAGAAAGAGGCCAAGAAAGCCTGCGGGATAATTTCTGGAGCCCACCGGTCCATAAGCTGTTCTCCCCAGCTCCCTCTGTATACATGTCTCGTAAGACCAATGAGTCTCTAACGTGAGAATTATAAAAGGTATCCTAGACATTTGTAGCCATTATGGGCTTTTCCCTGTGGCTTTAAAAGACATATTTCTGGGGTAGGGGTGGGGTTGCTTGTTTTGCTTTGTTTTTCTTGTTGTTCCTGTTCCCTATGCCTAGTTACAGACATAGGAACAAACCCACACAATCCGACCTCTACATCATGGAGGGGGCTGCATGGAGTTCCTGGGGCTGCTGCTGCACCTGAGACAGGACCAGACTTATCTCTTTGGTGTTATGGGTTGAACAGTGAGTGTCTCACCATCCTATGTTAAGTCTCTAATCCTCTAGTACCCGAAAGTGCAACAGTATGTAGAGTTAGGTCTTTGAAGAGGCCTTTAGGAAAAAGCCTTAATCCAATAGTACTGGGGTTCTTATTAAAAAGGATGGGGAACCAGCAAAAAGAACTCGGAAGATGCACCTGGAGAAGGCAGCAAGCTTGGTATGGCCACCTGTGAGGCCTCAGGGGATATCAGCCCTGTTAGCACCTCCATCTTGGTGTTCAGTTCCCAGAACTATAAGAAAATGAGTTTCAGCTGTTTGAACTACACTCTAGCCTTAACTAATGCAGCTGGGTGGGCTCCAAAGCCTTTTACCCTAACCTCACTGGAGTGTAGAGAACTCCTAGTGGCCCCGCTGCACTGCCCTTCCCACTCTAAGGTATGCTGAGGCTCAAGTGGGTATAGCTAGGTGCTGTTTTCCAGCAGATCCTGCTCCTCTGCAGCCCTGTGCTGGAGGCATGGACGCAGAGCAGGTGACTCCAAGCCACAGCCTGCAAGTGGCCAACTGCTTTACGAAACTTCTCTTCCTGGTTTCCCTCTTAACTTTGACAGGTTCTTATTAACCTGTATATCACTGATGTGGTTCCAGGAAAAGACGAGCCGGTGGAGGTAGCTAGCCGCCAGCACTCTTGCTAGTTTGATGAACCTACTTTCAGCACCTGGTTAATGCCGCCACCACTGGGAACTGACATGCCCTCCAGGTTCCATCTGTCCCCAGGTCCTATGGAAAGCTTGGACCCAGCCAGTCGCCATGGGGTGAGCAGAACCATTCCTGGGGCAACAGAGGTAGACTCAGAGGCTCACTGCCACTATGGGACCAGGCACACTTGCAATGAGCAGGGGATATGTCACTGAGCTATGTCAAGGTGGAAGAACCAAAATGAAAACAGTACAAACAAGTTGACGTCGACAGGGGCTTGGAGGGTGACATTTTCTAGAAGGCAGAGCTGAGCGGGTATCTTCCCATGTGCAGGTACAGCAGGTGTCAGGGCTGAGCCAAATGGACTGCAAAAATGTGAAATAGAACAACTTGGGGTCCCTTCGGCACACCTGTCATGTCTCCATTCCAACCTAAAGACTGGTATGTCCCCTCCATGCCTTCTCGTCACTCAAGGTGGCCAAAGACTATGTATAGTGAACCTGGACCTTCCATTATTATAGGTGGCTAACATGCACAGAGCCGACACACACACTTCAAACCAAACACCTGCAAAAGATGGGCCTGGCTCACCCCTACCAACCTGACAGAGAGGAAGAATGGGGCTCCCACCCACATGCTGAATGGGAGGCAGAATGGATGTAATCAGAACAGAGTTTCCTTTTTTAAAATTTTTGTTGTTTGTTAAGACAAGATTTTAATATATAGTCTTAGCTTGCCTGGAACTCGCCGTGCAGATCAGGCTGCGCCTTGGACTCACATAGATGATCTGCCTGCCTCCGTAACTTACCTCCTACTCCAAATGCTGTAGTTAAAAGCATGCACCACTACACCTGGCAGAACAAGGCTGCTTAGCATCACACTAGAGCCACTGTGCCCACTGTAGACGAAGCAGCAAGCAGGTGAGGTTTGATGACTGATGCCGGGCATGACATTCCCGATCCTCAGTCCTCTATGAAAGCAAGGGGATGCAGGAGATGCTCCAACACACAATAAGGACATATGCTCAACCACGTTCATAGTGGCCTTACTCATAATAGCCAGAACATGGAAACAGCCTAAGTGTCCCTCAGTAGAAGAATGGATAAAGAAACTGTGGTACATTTACACTATGGAATACTACTCAGCTATTAAAAATAAGGAATTCCCGAAATTTGTGGACAAATGGATGATCCTAATGAGTGAGTTAACCCAGAAGCAGAAAGACTCAAATGGTATATACTCACTTATATCTGGACACTAGCCCAAGGGGCATGTCCCATGAAAGTCTTCACTTACCAGGAAAGTGGGATAGAGATGAGGACATCCTATTGGGACTCTAGGTGAGAGAACTATGGGAGAATGGGGGAATAGAAGGATCCAGAGAGTCCTAGAAACCTACAAGAAGAACATTATGAAGGGCGGATCTGGGCCCAGGGGTTCTGTTCAAACTATGGCACCAGTGAAGGACAATACATGCAGTAAACTTCGAACTCCTACCCAGATCTAGCTAATGGGCAGGACATTCTCCACAGTTGAGTGGAGAGTGGGGACTGACTATCACATGAACTCGGGTGCCCCATATTTGACCACGTCCCCTGGATGGGGAGGCCTGGTGGTGCTCAGAGGAAGGATAGCAGGCTACCAAGAAGAGACTTGATACCCTATGAGCATATACAGGGGGAGGAGGTCCCCCTCAGTCACAGTCAGAGGGGAGGGGAGTTGGGGGAAAATGAGAGGGAGGGAGGAATGGGAGGATACAAGGGATGGGATAACAATTGAGATGTAATATAAATAAATTAATAAAAATGTTTTAAATAAAAAAATAAATAAATCTTTGAAAAAATATTTTTTAAAAAAAAGGAAGGAAGGAAGGAAGGAAGGAAGGAAGGAAGGAAGGAAGGAAGGAAGG
>OU015742.1:131163619-131182613 GCA_907169655.1 Acomys percivali | reverse complement strand
CTCTCTCTCTCTCTCTCTCTCTCTCTCTCTCTCTCTCTCTCTCTCTCCCTCCCTCCCTCTCTCTCTCTCTTTCTCCTTTCTCCTCTCTCTCTCCTGGTGCCTACCAATCTGGATGTAGAACTCTCAGCTCCCTCCCAGCACCGTGTCTGCCTGCCTGCCACCATGCTTCCCACCATGATGATAATGGACTAAACCCCTGAAACTGTAAGCTGGTCCCAATGAAATTGGGTGTGGTGTGGTCATGGTGTTTGTTTCTTCACAGCAATAGAACACTAAGACAGAGAGACACATGAACAGAGAGGAGGGAAAGGGACAGAATATGAATGGAGGAGAGGGAAGCCAAGGCCTGTGCTAGACACAGGGCCAGGTACTCAGCATTACCATTGCTGTGACTTCCGCCCAATAGGGCTGCACAAAGCTAGGTTTGAATGCAGTGTTCCTTGTGCTGGAGCTAAATGGGAGTCACAGGAGGCTGCTGTTTTGCTCAGCAGCTGTGACAGGACAAATCTCAGCGCTAGTTCCTGGCGGGTTAAGGAGCCAGGTCAGGCTGTTCTGATCACCACCTCTGTCTGTCAAAGAAATTCGCTCTCTAGGGCTCTACATGCCCCTCAGGGCGACATGGTGAGGACAGCTATGCACACTCAGGATTTATTTTTTTTTCCACCTCAGAAGCCAATGGCCATTCACAGAATGTGCCAGGTGGTGCCCATGTTGGGTGCTGGGGGCTTCTGGCACACCAACCATCAATTCTTACAGTGCCAAGGCAGGGGAGGGAGGAGGCTCAGCTTCCTTTCAGGACCCACTGAGAACACCCTGGTGGTTATATAGCTCCCTCCAAATCTGCCTGCTGACTTGGAGGAAATGGATCTTTCTGCCCCAGTAACAGCAAAATTGGTCTTTGCATCTGTGAAAATGATGCTCTCTGAGACAGCAATCCCGAACATTAATCAAGTATCAATCAGTGACACCTGTGGAAAATAGAGCTGCATCTTTATTCCAGTTTGTTTGGAGCAGAGTGAGGGCTGATTTAAGAGGAAGCCTGTTACCGCGTCTCAACACAGCAGGGTAGAGAGCGCAAGCTGCAGACCCTGGCTTCAGAGGCGCCTCTGCCCAAGAAGGCTGTGCTCCTGCACCTCCATTTTCCCATTCCTAAAATTAGAACTGTGCACATTTCTCGGATCACTGAGGGATAATATACAAGGACCCATGGGAACAGCCTAGCTCTCGGAGGCTCTGGGCAGTAGCAATGATCTATCAGACACACTTGATATGACTGGAAGAATAAATCTACTGAAGAGAGGGGCCTTTCTCTTGCCCATGTGTTGGCTTAGGATGTGCCCAGACCAGGGGAAATGGAAGCTGAAGCTGTCTGTCTTACCCAGGGACCTCTGCTGCCCAGACCTTGCCCAGTGGGCTTCTCCTCCGTCCCTCCCTTTCTTTTCTTCCTCAGCACTTTCCACTTTTCTGTTACATTCACTCCATATTTCCAGCCTCAGATCTCACCACTCTCAGAAGCTTCCCACACCTCCTAAATGGATAAGCTGAACCCGAGAAAAACACTAGAGGAAATACTCGAGGGCCTCTTTATAGCACCCCTGGCTTGTAACTTTCCAAAGTGTTAAGGCCAGGAGTGGCAAAGTAGACAAAAGACAGCCAAATGTAGCATAATCCTGGATTTAAATGACTTGTTTTGTTTTGTTTCTAACTTTGCTATAACACACAGTTGACAGAATGAAGTTTCCTGGTCTTGATCATTTTACCGTGTTATTTAAAAGAGTTATCTTTACTTTTAGGACATGCATATTCAAATATTTAATAAGTAAACAGATATAATACCTGAAACTTACTCTCAGTTTAGAGAAAATAAATGAATGGTGTATTAGATGCATCTACACTTGTGTGTACACTATATGGGGAGGTGGTGTGTGTGCATTATATGGGGAGGTGGTGTGTGTGCATTATATGAGGAGGTGGTGTTTGTGCATTATACGAGGAGGTGGTGTTTGTACATTATATGGGGAATTTTATACGTATTTGCTCCCTGAAGAAAAATGTCCCACAGTAGACAGGTTTCTCGTTTCCATCATGTTTGGTGTCACAGTTCTCCATGTGAATGGTGGATCAAGATCCTACTACATTTCTCATACCATTCCTCATGCCAGAGAGGTAATGGAAGGTCCTGAAGGACTGACTGACTGAGCCCTTCTAGAAGAGACAACCAAGCTCAGATGGGTCAGGCTAACTCCACCCAGCCAGTGTTGGAGCTGGCTCTGTAGTCTAGGCACTATTTCCTGCTCTTCCCAATATATGGCTGGGCAATCACCAGACTGCAAAGGCGTGACAGATGTGTGTGGCCTTTGGAGTCAGTGTCTGTCCACTCCAGAGAGACCACAGCTAAGGAAGCTCTTCTCACCCCTCAGTCCTCAGGCTCTATGCAGCACCTGTATGCCAATCACTCTTAGATCTGCCTTTGTAAACCTGACTTCTGCCTGAAGTCCATACCGTGCATCCTGCTGCCAACTCTGGGTCACTAAGCAGCACTGTTTATGTAACGTGAGAAAAACCAAATGTTCAGCATGCCCCTGCTTTTCCTTATCATGGGCTCAGAGTTCATCCATTCACTCAGTAATCAATGATTACTTGCAACAAAACATCACATACTCTCTTATTAATATGCACAATTATTGTGGGTTTACATACCAGCCAGCACAATAAATTTAGTTAGGAATATAGATCTTGCAGAATTATTATTATTAGAGTACTCGGAGGGAAAAAAGGTAAAGGCCACTGCGAGGTACGATGGCTCAGTGGGTTAAAGGTGCTTACAACCAAACCTAATGACCTCGGCTTGACTTCAGGAATCCCATGGAGCAGGAGAGGAGTGACGCCTAAAAGTTGTCTTCTGACCTTTGACCTTCACATATGTGTGTGTATATATGTTATATTTATATTATATATTATAGTAATATATTTATATATATAAACATGAATGAATGTAATTTCTTAAGGGGGAAGAAAGAAGGAAGCAGAGTGAGGAACTTTCTCTCTACGTTTGTTTTGATACACACTACATAGCGCAGGCAGACTTTTGAACCCATGGCCATCCTCCTGCCTCAGCCTTCCAAGAGCAAGATCACAGGTGAGCACCATCACGTTTGGCAAGAATGAACAATGTTCTTTCTTTGTCTCTTTCTTTCTTTCTTTCTTTCTTTCTTTCTTTCTTTCTTTCTTCCTTTCTTTCTTTTTTTTTTCTGAGACAGTTTCTCTGTGTGGCCTTGACTGTTCTGGAACACACTCCATACATCCCATACATCAGGCTGGCCTTGAACTCAGAGATTGCCTGCAGCCTCTTGTCTCCCAAATGCTGGGATTAAAGGTGTGCACCTCCACTGCCCAGTTTGGGAATAAAGAACGTTGAAAAGAAGTTTGATGGTACCTGTGATTGGCTTTCTCTTTTTATTTCTTTTTATTCACAAGTATGTCTCTGAATATATGCCACATGTACGTGGGTGCCCATGGAAGCCAGGAGACAGTGTTGGATCCACTGGACCTGAGTTACAGGTGGTTGTGAGCCATCTGATGTGAGTGCTAGGAGCTGAACTTGGGTCCTTTGTAAGAGCAGTGAGTGCTCTTAACCACCGAACCATCTCTCCAGATCTGATTCTGTTTCCTTAAGCAATGCTTTTAGGCTTATTTTGCCTTTACTATGAAATTTTAGGAGTTCTACTCTCTGGAGCTGTTACTTATGGTGTGAGATTAGAGGAAGAACGCTCACAACCATGACACTCAGGACAGAGCCACAAGAGGGGCTAGGAAAACCCCACCCCAGGCATTAGGGGCAAGATGAAGCATCCCCTGGTGGGCTTCTGAGGTAGCAGGTCTACAATAGAGCCAGCAGAGCTGCCACCTCCTCCACGAGGGACAAGCCCACTGTGGAAGCCACTTTGGCAGAGTTGTAGACATACCACCCTTAAAACATGGCCTAGGTCACAAGGTTTCTCTCTGTACTTTAAATATAGTCTTCATGCACCCACTCTGCTGGGCTCAGTAGGAAATCTCTCAGCTGTTCACACAGGGGCCTTATATCATCCCCCAACATGCACTTGGACCAGGAATGTATAGCCCACATGTGCTTCAGAGGCTGTCTGCTGTGACTCCCAAGGAGTCAAGTCCCTACTTCCAGCCCTAGGGCCTCTTCTGCCATTAACCTGCCAGATTTTCAGACAATACATTTTGTAAACAGTTAAGCATAAAGAATTATTTTTTAAATGATACTCATCAATCACTCTTTTTTAATTACATTTTTAATTAATTTATTCATATTACATCTAGATTGTTAGCCCTTCCCCTGTTTCCTCCCATTTTTCCCTCCCTCCTACTTCCCCCCTTCTCCCCTCCCCTATGTCTGTGATTGAGGGAGACCTCCTCCCCCTATATATGCTCTTAGATTATTGAGTCTCTTCTTGGTAACTTGCTATCCCTCCTCTGAGTGCCGCCAGGCCTCCCCATCCAGGGGAACTGGTCAGAAAAGGGGCACCAGAGTTCGTGAGAGACTCAGATCTCACTCTCCACTCAACGGTGGAGAATATCATGTTCGTCGGCTAGGTCTTGGTAGGGGTTCAAAGTTTACTGCCTATATTCTCCTTGGCTGGTGCCTTAGTTTGAGGAGGACCCCAGGACCCAGATCTGCCCGTCATAAAGTTCTTCTTGTAGGTTTCCAGGACCCTGTGGATCCTACTATTTCCCCATTCTTCCATGCTACTCTCGCCTAAAGTCTCAATAGGATGTCCTCTCCTCTGACCCACTTTCTTGGTAAGTAAAGTTTTTCATGGGACATATCCCTTGGACTAGTGTTTTGATATAAGTGAGTATATACGGTTTGTCTCTTTTTGCTTCTGGGTGAACTCACTCATTATGATAATTTCTAATCAATCCTTTTGTCCACAAATCTCGGGAATTCCTTGTTTTTAATAGCTGAGTAGTATTCCATAGTGTAAATGTACCACAGTTTCTTAGTCCATTCTTCTACTGAGGGACACTTAGGCTGTTTCCATGTTCTGGCTATTATGTATAAAGCAGCTATGAACATGGTTGAACATATGTCCCTGTTGTGTGGTAGGGCATTTTCTGGGTATATTCCAAGGAATGGGATAGCTGGGTCTCAAGGAAGCCCTATTCCCATTTTTCTGAGAAAGCGCCAGATAGCTTTCCAAAGTGGTTGTACTAGTTTGCATTCCCACCAGCAATGAAGGAGTGTTCCTCTCTCTCCACATCCTCGCCAATATGTGGTGTCATTTGAGTTTTTGATCTTAGCCATTCTGATGGAATCTCAGTGTCGTTTTGATTTGCATTTCTCTGATGACTAATGAGGACGAGCATTTCTTTAAGTGTTTCTTGGCCATTTGATATTCCTCTGTTGAGAATTCTCTGTTAAGTTCCTAGCCCCATTTCGCAGTTGGGTTGTTTGGTTTTGTGGTGTTTAATTTCTTGAGTTCTTTATATATTTTGGATATTAAACCTTTGTCAGATGAAGGGTTGGTGAAGATCTTTTCCCAGTCTGTAGGCTGTCGCTTTGTTCTACTGACAGTGTCTCCTGACTTACAGAAGCTTCTCAGCCTCATGAGGTCCCATTTATTAATTGTTGACATTAAGGCCTGGGCTGTTGGTGTACTGTTCAGGAAGTTGTTTCCTGTGCCTATGTGTCCCAGGCTCTTCCCCACTTTTTCCTCTAACTGAATGTCTCTGGTTTTAAGTTGAGGTCTTTAATCCACTTGGACTTGAGTTTTGTACATGGTGACAAATAAGAGTCTATTTGCATTTTTCTACATGTAGACATCCAGTTAGACCAGCACCATTTGTTGAAGATGCTATCATTTTTCCATTGAATAGATTTGGCTTCTTTGTCAAAAATCAAGTGAGCAAATGTGTGTGGATTCATCTCTGGGTCTTCAATTCGATTCCATTGATCCACCAACCTATTGCTTTGCCGTACCATGCTGTTTTAATTACTGTTGCTCTATAGTACAGCTTGAGATCAGGTATGGAGATTCCTCTGGAGGATCTTTTATTGTATAGGATTGTTTTTGCTATTCTGGGTTTTTTATTTCTCCATATGAATTTGAGAATTGATCTTTCAATATCTTCAAAATATTTTGTAGGTATTTTGATAGGGATTGCATTGAATCTGTAAATTTCTTTTGGTAAGATGGCCATTTTTACTATGTTGATTCTCCCGATCCACGAACAAGGTAAATCCCTCCATCTTCTGATGTCATCTTCAATCTCTTTCTTCAGAGGTTTAAAGTTTTTTTTTGACTAAGTCCTTCACTTGCTTGGTTAGAGTTACTCCTAGATATTTTATATTGTTTGTGGCTATCGTGAAGGGAGTAGTTTTCCTAATTTCTTCCTCTGCCTGTTTGTCATTTGTATACAGGAAAGCTACTGACTTTTTTTAGTTTATTTTGTATCCTGCCAATTTGCTGAAGGTGTTTATCAGCTGTAGGAGTTCTCTGGTGGAATTTTGGGGGTCACTTATATACACTATCATATCATCTGCAAATAGGGATAATTTGACTTCTTCCTTTCCCATTTGGATCCTCTTGATCTCCTTTTGATATCTTCTTGCTCTGGCTAGAACTTCAAGAACTATATCATCAATCACTCTTTTTGAAATATGTTTGTTCACTTCTCCTCAAAACAAAGCTGTCGGGCTGGAGAGATGGCTCAGAGGTTAAGAGCACTGGCTGTTATTCCAAAGGGCCTGAGTTCAATTCCCAGCAACCACATGGTGGCTCATAACCATCTATAATGAGAGCTGGTGCCCGTATAAATAATAAACAAATCTTTAAACAAACAAACAAAAACCCCAAAACAAAGTTGTCATTTGTCAGTGGCTCTTCCTCTTCCTGTTTGTCATCCTCATCTTCCTGTGGCTTTTAACCTGGGCCAGTCACTGGACTATGGGTGGGTGAAGAGGAAGGTGAGAGGGACAGATCTTTTTATGCAGTTGTAACACACACAGAGGGAAAGAGTGGTCACAACACACTACATGATGATGTCCCCGAGTTTGAGGCCCACAAACTCCAGCCAAGAAAACATAATGTGCCTAGCACCCCAGAAAGGCTCAGGCAGCTCATGCTCTAGTGTCCAGTGCTCAAATGTGAACTCTGTGGAGGAGGAAACTGGGCAGGGGAAAGGGTTAGCCAGTGGGGGAGACCAAGAGCAATGGGGACCTCACAGGCCTTCGCTAGAACCCTGTAACAAGCTGAAGATCTTATCACCTCTTGCGGCTTTTGACCTTGAACTTGATAGGAAAATCCTACAGCAGTCAGGGCTCTTTTCCTCCTAGCTAAACATACAAGCCTGCCTAGGAGATGAAGCTGAAGAAGATTCCAGAAGACGACAGAGCATTTGCAGTAGTGGATAGTTCCGTGACAAGGCACATGTGGCAAAGTGGCTGCAGCTACTCTCCACGCCCAGTTCTCGCAAGATCTTCTTCCACAGCTTATCTCGGTGACAACCTGCAGGGCAGGGAATTCTGGAAAACGCAGTCAGTCTTGCCCCATGGACACCTGAGCACTGGGTTTCCAGCTGGGTTACTACACATCAGAACACAGGAGGCATTCTGCCTTCCCAGCTTCCTCCAACACGAAGCTGTGACTTGGAAGTTCTGTTAACTGAAAGACTGATGCAAACCTCACTACTACCTCCACCTGGGTCCCTGGAAGACCAATTCTCCTGGCTCTTTGGTCCTAAGAGGAGCACAACACACTCTCGTTGTCCCTCCTTCCTTCCTTTCAGTGCTGCAGGTGGCACCCAGGACCTCGCACTTATCCCTGCACTCCCCACCTGCTGTGTCTCTCAGTTAATGCAGCCACAGCCCCTCTGTAGTCCTCAGCAAGGCACCTGTGTGTCCCCCATGACTGAGCCCTGGTGCCCTTTGGTGCTAAGTGGATTAGGAGCAAGAAGTGGAAGATCCTGATGCCATCAAGACTGTGGCAAATGACTCCCGCATTTTCACTGCTAAGCTGCTAAATGAAGCAGCTCTTTCTTGCAGGCACAAACTAATTAAGTGATTACATACAGCAAAGTGGTCAGCGCACACGGAACTGCTGCAAAACAGCAACGGAGCTGGTGGGAGCTTGTGCTGCAGGCTCGCAGGTAGCTGAGCCACAGGTGCTGAGTTCTCAAAGACGGCTGGAAGAGGAGCCATTGTGGAGGATCACAGAACAGGAAGCAGGAAAGAACAGGGCTGGGCAGCGCTCAGGCTCCAGTTCCAGTACTGACAGGAGTTTGTCACACAACCTTGTGCAGGTCAGGTAGCTTCTCTATGCCCCACTCAGTCCTGGCTGAAGCCAGCTTTGTTGGGTCAATGACAACATCAGCTGAGACAATGGATTGGAAACTGTGCAGAAAGAAGAGCCAGGGTGGGAAGTCATGTCCATCCAACATTTACATGCTGTTGGTTCAAACGCAGGATCTCAGGCTTCCAGGCAAGTGCCTTTACCCACTGAGCCATCTCCCCAGCCCTGGGAAGGACTTTTCCAGTGAGGGCTGTTGAAGGATGAGACTGGCATAATAAAAATAAAGCCTTTGTGGGTCTGGAGCCATGGCTGTGCAGCTAAGAGTGCTTGCTGCTCTAGCCGAGAACCCAAGATTGGTTGCTAGTACCCATAAGTGGTGGCTCACAATCATCTATAGCTCCAGTTTTAGGGGATCTGATGATGCCTTCTTTTGACTTTGGCAGGCACCAGGTACCCAAAACATAGTATCCAAACATACATACACACAGGCAAAACATTCAGACATATGAAATAAATCTGAACAAGTTTTAAAAGAAGGCCTTTGGGATAAACTCGCAACTCTTTGTCTCTCTGTCTTTCTCTCTGTCTCTGTCTCTCTCTCTCCCCCCTCCCCAATCACACTCTCTCTCTCTCTCTCTCTCTCTCTCATTCTCTCCTCTTCTGCTCCTGCTGTTGCCCATCTCCTCTCTGTTACAGCAGACAGCAAGCAGAACAGTGGAGTCACCCACTCTGAACGCTCTTTCTGCCGAGAATCCTTCTGAGACCCACAACAGCAAGTCTCTCATGGACCTGCCAGAAATAGACAGGAAGCCTCGTGAGGATGGGCACTGGATCTTCATCCTTTTCATCTGTAGGAAGTTTGTTGGATGTGGGGCTGTAAGCCACAGGTTGTAGTTACAGCTTTGCCCCTCGAATGCCACTTTGCCCATCCTGAGCCTCAAACGCCTCCTCTGGTCCCTGGGACTGCATGCAGTACAACTGAGTCAGGGTGTGTCTAGACACTTCTAGGCCCCCAAGTGCTGAGCACTTTTCAAGTGCTGCATATTTACTGGCTTTCTTGTCAAGGGCAGGGAGGCAGCGAGTGGAAGGCCCAGGCTAAGATTCCCACGAAGACACACTCCGTGGTGGAAATGAGGTGATCATACGTCCCCAGGACAGTGCAGAGTGGCAGCACACGCTTCCTCGCTACCCGCCTGCACAGTGCCTACCAGTCTGGTCCCTTGTTTATGGCTTCCATTTGTCTATCCAACACACGTTTACTGAGTACCTACTACGAGATCTGAGTGATGGCAAAACTAGACCAAGCCTGTCTTCCCATAACCTAGCCCGTTCATTTTCTACATAGGCATGGGTTCAGACATGCGTGTTGACGAGGGGACAGCCGGTAGGTTCCAGGCAGCTCACTGAAAGCTCCACATGTTGCATTTTTGTGGGATTCTAGATTTCAACTGAAAACAATATTAGCAAGTTCAGGTGGTCCCTGGAAAGAAGTATCAGAAAGGGTGAAACGCTGCCCTTCCCCTCTGAGGCCCTTTCTGTGGGTCACCTCAGGTTTTCAGGGCCTCGTTCATCATCACCCGACTCCCTCCTAAACCATCCACCCATCTTACTAAAACCTCTGTGGTGGATCTTCACCTAACGGGGACGAAGGCCTTAAAGGGACCATGCACGAGCCGGAAGGAGGGTCATTTCAGAGGGACACTAAAACCATAGCCTTCAGAGAGCCACTCCCTGTAGCCTGGCATTTGCAAGGACAAGAGAGGCAAGAGGAGGTAGGTCTATCCACTAACAAATATCACTGCTAAGGATGAGTGAAGGTCCAAAGGGGTGTAGCAGTGAGCCGGGAGATGGCCTGAGAGGGTCCAGTTTTGATTTAGGGGAGGTGGCAGTGCAGGCTAAAGAAATAGCCACCTAATGCGTCCCAAGGAGCAGAGATGTTTATGGCAGCCATAGCTCAGAGAAGCTTCATGCACAGGCTTCCTTCTACACTGCTGATCCTGGCAGCAGACAAAGCCCATGGAGAACTTCCAGGGAGCTTCTAGCTCCTCTCAATGAGAGAACAGAGATGCATCTTATTCTATGATGACACTCTCAAAGCCAAAAGTCTTAAAAAACAGGTCATGAGATCACCATATGGACTCCATTAAAACAAAAACAAAAACAATTTGGGGAAATAAAATGCAAAGGTACCACAGTAATACAAAGGTACAGACACCTTCATAAGCCACACAACCAAAGGGACAGATCTGGGACAGTCCCCTCGGCCAGAGTGTGTTGGCTAGGACACTGGGAGCTAGCTGCTCCCTATGAAGGAGCCATTTGCGGCCTTCAGAATTCACGTTGCTTCAGGCATTCCCACCAAGGGGCAGAGCCTTAGACACTGAGCCGCTCTTCTCTTTTTTTTTTTTTTTTACACACCTTGGCTTGGTATATTTGGTTTTGAGACAGTCTCCCATTGTAGCTCACACTGGCATGGAACTCTCACAAGTCCTCCTCCTTCAGCCGTCGGGATTAGAGGTGTGACACCACCATGCATAGCCTTTATAGTTCTGGTCATCTTCTTTCCTTACAAATCGGCCCATTAAAGACTGTGCTACCGAGCCTGTAGTTTCCAATATGGCCATGTGCACTCAATTTTAATGGTAATATCAATTTTAATGGTAATATCACCAGGTTCTTTTTAGAAAATATTTTTTAAATGTATTTATTGTATGTGCATTGGTGTTTTGCCTGTATGTATGTCTGTGTGGGGCTGTCAGATCTTGAAGTTACAGACAGTTGTGAGCTGCCATGTGGGTACTATGGAAGAGCAGTCAATGCTCTTTTTTAATTAATTAATTTTATTCACTTTACATCCCCATTGTAGTCCCCTCCCTCCCTCTCTCCCTCCCTCCTCTCCTCTTGGTCCCACATCTTAGCCGATAAGCCATCTCTCCAACCGTGACAGCCACGTTCTTAAGGATGAGATAACCAGCGGTCATTGTTTCCTCATGATTGTGTGGACCAAGGGATCCTTCACCATAGAGGTAAGACAGGGAAGAAAGCAGGGTCAGGGGATCCTCTGTGGAACTAGAGGTGTGTGTGTGTGTGTGTGTGTGTGTGTGTGTGTGTGTGTGTGTGTGAGTGTGTTTGTGTGTGTGTGTGTGTGTGTTAGTTATACTTTCTGCAATTGGAAGTGGCCAGGGAAATGCATCTCCACAAATTCTTCTAATAAAGTCGGCTCCAGTAGGAAGCACACCTGTAACGGGTGTTGGCTCCCATGATCCTCCAGGGTCCACAATTGTATATATTAGGTTTCATCAAACATGATTACATAATAAGGAAGCAGATGCAGCAAAAACCTACAGAATCTAAACCACTACCCAGGCCCACCAAATGTACAGAATATAAGTTCTAGATGAATGGGAGATTAAATCTGGACATTTACTTAGGGTTTTGAGTAAGGAAAACAAGTGCTAAGAATTTTTTTTTCCTTTCTCTAATCTCAGTGGGCAGTCCCACAAACACAACTACCAGCACTTTTGAAAGGTCTTATCAAATACCGACTTGATAAAAAGCCCATCTACTTAATGGTGACCTCTAGACACCCCCAATAAGTCCACAGCCTTAAATTATATACTACTAAGCCACGGCCTCCACACAGTGAACAAAATAAGTGAGTTGTTCTAGGAGTCTGTCCTAGGAGGCAGAGCTCTGACTATTTAAAACTGAGCGTGTATGGGATGGATTCTGACTTGCAGAGGGGGGACAAAGAGTTCCCAAAAGGGAATTTGATGAAAAAAGATGCAATTATTAAGGTGCTTTTCAAATTCAATAGGCTACTGAAATTATCTTCAAATATTTATTATAGTATTAGTGGTGCGGCCAAAGAAGAACCTTGTTGTGTGTAGGCAGAAGTTAGGCCTAACTGGTCACTGGCCAGGGCTCTGCTCTTATTTCCTTCCTTGGTTCTCCCAAGGACTGTGTCTGTAAAAGAAACCTGGCTTGCAAGGCCTCCTGCCAGCTCACAGTGGAGAAAGGGTGTGGGCAGGAGGCACAAGAAGAGAAAGCACTAAATGCAAATTTGACAGGCAGACGATTTCTTTCCTGAGCTCTGGAGTTTTAAAAATCTGCTTGCAAGACTGAGTTCCTGCTCTAAGAGCGTAGATGGTAAAAGATTTCCAATCCTGACTTTATAATGCTCTAGGGTACAGCCCAATGATTACAATGTGTGCGTTTAAAATTCTCAAAGCCAAATTAATCTCAATTCCCGTTCACTGAAAGGGCGAATATCACTCAAAAGCTCCCTCGCCTTAGCTGTTGTCCTAGTGCGCCATCTGAAAACTGTAGCAAGCACTTCCTGGAGTCTCTTCCTCGGCTTGGGCTGGGTAAGGCTGCGACCCAGGCGGTTCATGTCAAAGCTCTTCTCTGCCCCTTCTAGGGGCAGTCTCTAACTCACTAGGAATTCCAGAATTCTCTGAGCTCTTTCCTCTCCCTGCCCCCTTGCCAGGCCTTCTCCAAGGCTCTCTCGGATCCTGTCTCTGAGCCCAGCAGTGATGCCTGCAGGCAATCCAGAGCTTATCAGGGGAATAAACCTATTATGACTTCTATCAGCTCACTTCTCACGCCTGGCGAGCTGGGCTAAGTGTGCTGCATGCAGTAAGGCGTTTAATCCTCGCTCGAACTCTCCGGAAAAGCATGACATACTCATTTTCCACCCACAAGAAGGCTTAACCTCAAGTAGAAGCAGTTAGCCAAGGTGAGCTGAGCAGGGAACCCAGCTGCAAATCTGATTCAGGAAGTTCTGAGAGACCACTTGCTTCTACCTGAAGCTGGAGGTTTGGCCTCCTGTTTCTGAGCAACGCAAGGACTCTAGAGTGCTGTTCCTTCAGTAGAGACTAGGAGGACCAGTCAGGGATTACACCCCAATGCTGCTGCCCCACCAGCAGCAGTCCCTGATCTGCCGGGCTTGGGCCTATACTATCCTGAGAGGTGCTGGGCCTTCCTACTGACTGATGGGATAGGGGCATCGGTACACTTCCTTGTCAGTCTGTGAGCATCAGTCCAAAGGCAATGGCCTCATCTGCTGACAAGACCAGGGCTGTCAAGGAGAGTCCTTGATCTGGGAGATGCTCTTGAGCCATCCCTGCTGAGGAGTACTCCAACTTGCTTAAAAGCCTCTCTGAAGACTGCCTGTTTTTTTCAGTTCAGGCTTGGGCCGAGCAGTGCAAGGCTACTGGGCTATGGGTCACTGGCCTGGAAAAAGATTAATGTTGCTCTCAGGGAGGAATAGTGGGTTGTGAGGCAAAAACATCCCACATGCTTGGTCCCTTCAGCATGCTCCCGTGTCCTTCTCTGCTTCTCAACCAAGTGCAGATATCCCTAGAAATCCCTAACAAGAGACCAAACAGTTAAGGTTGCTTGGTCTTGAGTGTTTAGACTCCAACATTATGAGCTAAATAAACTTGTTTTCCTTACAAGGTACCAAGACCCAGGTATTTTGTTATAACTACAGACAAAGGGTGAAGACACCAATCAATCCACATGTTATACTACCAGTCATGAAAATAAAATATCTGCAGGGCTTTTCCTCTAGTTTGTTCTTACCTTTTTTTCCTCCTGGACCTACTACAACCAACCATATGGAGCCAAGAGATTTCATGTATTTGTCATGTGCTTTTTATTCAGAGTCATCTGTGAGATGACAGATGTAGGGGCCATGTATGCCCAGGCATGAATTCTCAAGACCCCCCACAAAGACTCAGTAGACCAGCTGCTTGGGTGTCCATGTAGGTAGAGTGGGCAATCAAAAAGGACCAGAATTTCAGGCATCGAGAGAGAGAGAGAGAGAGAGAGAGAGAGAGAGAGAGGAGAGAGAGAGAGAGAGAGAGGTGTGGGGGTGGGGAGGGAGTGTGTGTAGATATTCACACATGACTTACCCCAGGAGGGTGACAGCGGTAGAGAATGGGATGTGACCAAAGAGGAAAAACAAAAACAAAACCATAAACATTATAGGCATATGTAACAGGGTCTTATACCACAAATCCCTGTCCACGCCTACAGGCAGCAATCTTACCAGTACACAGGGAGTTAAAGATGAAACCAGTTTTTAAACTGAAACCAATTATCCATGGCAATGTATTAAATAAGGAGGGTTTCTAGGCCTTATTAAAGTGAATGTTTAGTGCATTTTCTCAGCCTTAGACATCCACTTCTTCACTTGTCAGCACCTGCTGGCAGCAGCTGGAGGAACTGCACCAATTTTGCTATATGTGCAAATCAATTTGATTTCTCCCCCAAAGACAAAAATCGGTAAAGTGATTAAGCTATAACGAAGGCATGTCATTGACAGCGCAGACATGAAGAGGCTAAGGAGGAGTGGCCCTGAGGTCACCAGTGACTTCTTTCTGCCTAGGTTAAGTGATTTTCACCAGGATTTTTCCTGCCAGTCCCATCAGTGTGGGACACAGGATAGGGTCAATGAGTGCCCCCCCAAGTCTCTGGCTCTTTGGCTTCCTTCTCACTTGCACCAGCTCCATAACTGTTAATATGTGCACTCATCCGCTGGCCTATCCATCCATCAGTCCATCCACCCACCACCCATCCAGTCATCCATTTACCCATCTACTCACCCACTTATGCACCTATCCACCAGCCACCCCTCTATACATCCATCCATCCATCCACCTACTAATTGATCCATCCGTCTATCCATCCATTGAACCAGAATCTATCCATCCACCATCCATCTAATAGATATTTGAGAAGAACTCAATGTACAGGCACCTAGAGAGTAACAGAGTATATTTATATCTGGTTTTACAGTCAAAAATGCTTTTGTATACATTATTTCATGAAATTATCACAATGACCATACAAGGTGGCTGTTAGTATCACAGGTTGATAGGCGAGGGACACAGGTTCTAAAGGACTTATAACTTACTAAAACAACATAGCCAGCAGGTGTCAGGGTCTGGACATAAATTCAGGGTTTCATTCCATTAAAAATTGGTAACAGTGCTCTTCTAGAAACTGGTCTGTGTAATTTTTCTATTTGTCTTGTTTGCTGTTACTAACTAAATGCCATGATCCAATCAACACATATAGGCTCTAAGGGGTATAAACACCAAGTTTCTGCCCTAACAGAACTTGTGTTGTAGTTAGGGAAACAGACATTAAAACATATGTTCACACAATAAATATTTGTTTTCAACACATGAGGGAATATTCGTCTAGATGTGAAAATTAGGGACGTTTCCAAGAGGAAGTAATCATTAAGATGTATTCCGAAGGATGAGTCAGAGTTTGAGGAAGGGAGGATGAAAGAAAACCATCGTTAGGGAGGAGAGAGCATGTGCAAAGGCCCTATGGCAGGAAGACCCAGTGTGAGGAGAATTTCAGGCCGGGTGCACTGGCATGTGGAAGGGAGCCTGGCCCAGGCTGTGCTTCAGACCACACAGCCATGATAACGGTTTTCAGTTTCAGCTTAAGAGCAAGGGGAAGCCACAAGTCACGGGAATGACACGATCAACTCTGACTTGGATTCTGATTTTGGTGTGCAGAGGACGGGTTGTAGAGGAGCAAGAGTGGAGGCAGGGAAAACAGCTCGAAGGCGTTGGCAGTTGTCCGGGTGAGGCGTGATGACAGCTTGGACGTGCGTGGTGGTGGTGGGAACGGAGAGAAGAGCCCCCATAGGTGCCCCCTGCTCTGCTCAAGCCCACTTCCTCTCCAGACCCTGTCACCACAGTGTGCTCACGAATTCGCAGTACATGGAAGCTTGTCCACAATTCGGGGCTCTCTGCTGGAGTCTCCTCTTCCAGGAAGCCTTCCGCAGACAAAGCCAGTCCCTGCGCGATCTTTCGGAAGCTGTCTTCTGCACTGCGCATGTTCACACCTGACGCTGCTCTAGGGGCTGGCGGCTCTCTGCTCCACTCCAGGAGATGCTTGCATTTCTCTTGCTGTCTTGCTTTCTCCCTTTAGAAAGTAAATGCTTTGTTGGCATTTGCTGAATGGTATCAACAGGACGCCTCTGGAATTACATTTGTCAATGATTGCTCATGCCAACTGTCTTCCCCCACCACATTAAACACTGGCCGCTTACATATGCCTTCATGATCAAGTTCTAGCAAAACGCATGTCCCAGTTTCCCCATTATTTCCTCTCAGCTCGTTTCCATATATTATTTTTTAAGCAGAAAGCCATTCCAGGGAGAAAGGAGTGGGGTGGGGAGGGGGCAGGAGTATAATTAAACAGGGGCGGTCTGACTGGAATTCCTATACCTTTTAATGGGGTATTTGATTAATCCTTTCTACAGACCCCATTATTCATGCTGTGATGAAATCTCATTTTATAGCTCTTAATACATGGACCCAATTTATCCACATCACATTGTATTCTAATACTTGTCACCCAAGTTATTAGCTATCTCCTTCTCAGTGTAAAACCATCAGCAAGTTTGATTAGCTTATTCCCTAGGGATGATGGGGAGATAAGAGACACACAGAAAAGCATGGGCATGGATGGCTGTGGCCTCAGAGCACTGCTACCCAGCACCCTTTGAAGAGGCCAGGTTGACCACCATGGACCTCCCCGCCTCCCACCATGGGAAAAGCTCTCCGTAGAACCCAGGGACCTTGGTTGCAAAGAGTTAACTGCAGGTCCCTCTGGAGCCTAGTCAACCTCCTAAACAGGACCAGTCTTGGGTCTTCCTCATAGCCTCCTCCCCAGGCCAGAATGCCCTCTTATTTACTCCAGGGTACCTCTTGTGCCAGAGTTCAGACCCTCCTGAGCATTGGAGGGCAGGCTTGATGCTGGCAGCTGCTCTTGCTGGGCAGAGCTGGTTCTCTCAGCAGCTTCCCCCTTCCTCCTCTCAGGAATAAATCACAGCTGGATGCAAGAGGCTCATCGTTGGGGAGATGCCCTTGCCCTTGTGACACAGAGCTTCACTCCCCATCCCCCACCATATAAGTGTGTACACACGCGTGCTGTACTTACAGAAACACTGTACTTCTAACAAACGCAAAAGCAAAGTGGCACTGGCTCCCTCTCCACCCTAGGGAAAGTCAACTGCTTCATTATGAACAGCTCTGTGAATGTTAGCTATCCATGCCGAGCCGCTCACAGGCACCCTTTGCAAACTTTGTATATTTTGTAAAAGGCAGGAAAAGTGGCCAGCCCCTGTCTGAGGAACTCCAGCAGGCAAGTCCCTCCCTCAGACCTCTCTGCCGTAGCAGTGTTACCAGCCTCTGTAACTGTCACAAGGCTCATCTCCAGGCCCTCAATAGGACCCTTCCCGGATTGTTGCTAATTTTAGGTGAAAAGTCTGAACAAAACCCCACCAATCCCTGAACTCCTTAAACTCAAGACTTGAAATCCCATTAAATCCTTACCCTGGAAATCTCTGCACTAAAAACCCACCCCCTAAGAAGTCCTATACAAAGGTGGTCTTTGCTTAGTTCCCTGCTGTCCTTTCCTGGGAGCAGGGGCACCCAACCCTGGATTTGTCCCTTTACACTCTGAGCCCTCCAATAAATCTCTCTGCCTGATGTGACTCTGTCATTGGAAGAAACGAAGAAGCAATGAAGAGAAAAAGGGAAGAAGCAAAGATGTGGGGCAGGGCTGAGGCTCCTGGGCTCCTCAGCTCAGCTGGGGTACTTTCCCCTGGGAGCTGCACCACTTCCACTGAGGAGGCCTCCTCTCAGAGCTGTGTGGTTCCTGGGCTCCCCAAGTCCCAGGACACCCTTCCATCCAAGCAGAAAGGCCAGCAGTAGAGAGGCTTGGTGAACTGAGAACAAGGAATTGAGGCTTCCAGGCAATAGCCAGGCAAGTGAGCCATCAAGGAAACAGGTCCCCAACTGGTCACATCTTCAGGCGATAGCTTGTAACCTCGTGAGAGACATGGGGCCAGAACTACCTAGCTATCTAACCCACAGAAGTGTTCAAGACTATACATTTTCATCACTCATCACTGTTGAATGTTGGGAATATCTGTTATACAGCAGCTTGTTACTCATACACACTGTCTACCTCAGGGCAAGGTCCGCAGTGAGTTCCTTCTTAGGTTCTACATCATCTCCTTTATGTCCAGGAAGCCCGATCTTTGGAATACTCTCGACTGACCTGTCCCTGGCCTCTCCAGTATGTCCACACATCCTCACAGTCTCCCAGGAGAAGAGGCTGGAGGGAGGAATCCCACCTCCTTGCTTGCCATCCTGAGTGACACCTGGCATTAGGAGGATGACTTTCTGTAGAAGGCAGCCTTCTTTGGACCACAAAACTCCCTCTTGTTTCTGAATCCTGAGGCCAAATGACATCAGTCAGGCCCAGAGCCAAATGAGAAGTTTTGCAGACAACATGTTCCCTTTAGTTATTACAGGCTCATGTCCTGTGTCCTCTCTGCTCATGTGCAACTGTCCGAGAAAGGTCACCATCTCTTTTGACTTTGCAAGGAAATGCATCTGATACAAGGTGGGTGGTGGTGGTCCAAAATCGGATGGAGATGAAATTGGGCTTACATGTTGCAAGGTGTACCACTATACTCCAGCTGACAAAGCTATGTTCTGCAAGCACAGGCTATCATGAGGTAGGTGACACCTGGCTATCCATCTCTTATAGTACACAAGGGGCAAAATGTAGTTGGTGTTTGTTACTCCCCCACCTCGGATGTGTGTGTGTGTGTGTGTGTGTGTGTGTGTGTGTGTGTGTGTGTGTGT
>OU015742.1:131139946-131156858 GCA_907169655.1 Acomys percivali | reverse complement strand
CACACACACACACACACACACACACACACACACACACACACACACACTGTGAGGAGCAGGGGAGAGAAAGGAAGACAGAATCCAAACTTTAAGTTTTGCATTATATCAATGACAGGCCTGCAAGTTCGGTGAACAAGAGGGAATGGGTGATGAGTGGACAAAGAAGTCAGGAAGGTCCATCCAAAGCTCTCCAGGATGTGTACTGGGTGGTGTAGGTCTTGCTGTTTCTTATGGACAGAGCAGGGTGGATCTCAGAGAGTAGCACCCTCCTCCACTCTTGGCCTTCCCACTGCTCTTTGAGCCTCTCTCTGCACTTTCATCACCACCATCACCCACTTCAAAGAACTGCAGGCTCTTATCAACAGATTCTAGAGTCTCTTGCATAGTGAATGTCACAGTTTCTAAGAGTATGGTGGGGGTGGGTGGGGTTTGGGGTATGGGGTGTGGGGTGGGGCTAGGCTGAAGTGGCATACTCTTAACAGAGCTCCTGTCTAGCCCCTGTCCACTTGCGTCAATAAGCTTCTATCGTACGGGCTTGGAAATAGTGCTACCACAAGTATGACCCTAGGTACCACCAGAGCTGACAGCAAAGTGGGCCAGTGGATTAGGGCTCAGCCAATGCAAGCGTCATGCTAATTGGTATGTACACCAGAGGGTCCCCTGGTTAGGAAGTTACCTTCTGTAAAAAAGGACTCCTTTCAGAAGGTTGTAAACTAAGTAGAGGTTACCACTCACAGAAGGGAGCAGAAAACATATCCAGAGGAGTAGACTCTGGAGAAAGTTCAGGAAGAAATAATGCAGGGGGAGGAAAGCTAAGGATCTATGCCGCCAACAAACAAACAAATAACAGTAGTCAACTCTGCCTTCAACAGCAGCCTGTAGTTCCAGTGCTGTGGGACAAAGGATACGGTTGCTTTCTCTGGAACAAAATTATGATTAATTCCACGGGAAGTGGGATTCATCAATGAAATTGCTGACTTACTCTTTCACAGTTATTCTCCCCATTTGCATGTCCCCCTGGACCTATTTATTTCCCATGTGTCTCCTATGCAACGTTCCCCAATTTGCACTCATTTTTCAGAAGCGCCTGCCTGGGAGAGAGCATCAGGAAGGTCCCACACAAGCACGAACTCCAGAGCTGCCGTGATTGCAGGAGGCCCCACACAGTCAAATGCCCCATCAGCCTTTCCCTGGGGAGAAACAAAGGCAAGAAGCCTGCCATAGGAAATGTACTCATGCTTCATTTCAGACAAGAGGGCCTGGAAGGCTTGCTGCATCCCCGAAGCCAGTCTGCACACAGTGTCTAGTACGTAATACTTCTGGAGGAAGCAGTCAGTGACCTTGCCAAGAGAAAACAGACTGTGGGGTGTTGCAGATCAGCTGTGAGTGAGGTTCTGACACTAGCGCGTGAGGTGACAATTGTGTAGAATCATGGCCACTATTATAAACCCTTCTGCTTATAAAGTACAGCGCACAGGGCTGGGAGGATGGAGAACCCCACCCACTGCCAGATCCCTGGCCAAGATGAAAAACAGTCTTTGCCTCACTGCACAGTCACCAGAGGAAGATAAGGACTTGCCCTCGAGAGCACATTATTAAGACAAAGATGCATTATTGGTATTGCTGCTGTTATTGCTGGGCAGTACGGATGGGCGCATTTAGCAAGAATGACTGATTCCAGGGTGAAGCGGATACACTTTTGTTCCGTATTTTAAAACCCTAACAGCCGCTTTGTGACTCTAGGAGGTAAGTCTGGCACCATGTCTGGAGGACGTGTGTCCAGCAAACTCTTGCTTTCTCCTTACTGACTTGGTCTTTCAGGGAAGGACCATTGGGAAGCACTGCTCTGCTCATCGCTAAGGATGGGGACATTGCCAAATGGACCCTTTGAAGCAGCACTGGCAACTTCTACTTGGATTTAAATAAAGCAGTGACTGTTGCCCTAATTCAGCGCCGAGGATCGGGGTGGATGGGAGCAGCCTGTGCCGCACGGATGTGCTAGGGATGAGTCAGAAGCCAGGGGTCACATTACAGCACAAAGCCCTCCAGAAATCAGCTGTGGTCACAGATCAAAGCGGTGGCTCCCAGCACTTGCTGAGAACGGATGTCTGTCCTGCAGCAGCCTTTCCAACTGTGTCTGAATGGAGATGGGCATTCTCTTTCCAGTGGCAGGCCTTCCCAGGGAGTGTGCTTGCTCAAGTGGGCAAGCTGGTTTCCCTCCTCCTTAGAGCCATTTGAGAGCTAAGCCTACTGAGCACTAACTTTTTTGACCCAGCACTTACTGTGTTAAGTTGGGTGGGGGGGCTTAATTATTTTTATTGTGTGATTGATTTAGTGCATGAATGCATGTGTGTGCGTGTGTGTGTGCGCGCGCGCACACACACACTATAAAGCATGTGTGGAAGTCAGGGAACAGCTTCTGGAGTCCTTCTCTCTCTGCCATGTGAGCTCCTGGAATTACGCTTCAGTCATTAGGCTTGGAGGCAAATGCTTTCCCCAGTGAGTCATGTTGTAGCCTCAAAGGAGTCTAATAGTGAACGAGACAGCGTTTTTGGCGCCTGGAAACTCCTAGTCTCCTGTACATGAGTGCATGCATGTACAACCATGTTAGAAGATAGTTGGTAAGTATCTGCAATAGCCAACATAAATACTAACACTGGTGAAATAGCAGGGGCCATGACCACTTTTAATTTGTGGTTGCAGAACCATCTTCTTTTGGTCGCTCTACCTGTTTATCACAAACACCTGTGAGCATCTTCCAAAAGTCAACGAATGTGCTCCATGCTGAGACTCATGGGAGGTATGGCACAGGACTAGCCCTCAGCAACTCCCTATCCAGCACAGGGACTTGCCTGCAGAGGAGACAGGAGGCAGAAGTGCCAGGTGACAGTTGGTCTGGGTGGCTCAGCACAAACACAGGTCAATCAAACACTTAGGGTGCTCCAATCTGAAAAGAGGCCTATGGGTGATGCACATAAGAAGCCATCTGCAGTTGGGAAGAACATGCCAAGACAAATGAATGGTTATTCCAACTTCACCTGGCCAATCCAATGCCTTCCTCTCTTTTCTCCTATTACCCAACTTCGCAGCATCGGACACAGTCTGCGAGACACGTGCTTCTCTTGGCTTCCACATCTCCCACCTGCCAAATCCCTGGCTATTCCCCTCCTGTTTTCCTAATCCTGTCCAATCCAATCTAATCCAGTTCTACCCAAACCAAACTAACCCAACCCAGGGGAACCAAATTCCCTGGCGAGTCCTGTCACTAGAACCCCAAAATAGATCTCAAGTCACCCACCCTTTTCTTTCCATTCCTATCCAAGCATAGACCTGGACCTCCTCTCATTAGCCACACATTAGTCCTATGTTTCCCAGGATGCAAGGTACCTTGGCAAGAATGACTTCTGAAAAAACACAAATCACATTTACATCTGTCCCTAGCTCAGACTCTCCAGGGTCTTCCAACCACATTCAGAAAGGAGAAGAGCTAGCCAGCCTCCGGATTCTGGCATCCACCACGGTTCTCCTGGCTTGGAATCCCTCAGCCCCACTTTTGCTCTTGCTGTGTTCTCTGTTGGGCAGGGTGGGACCCCCTCCCCCGCCCTCACCCCGCCTTGTGCCAGCTCCTCATGTGTTCTGAGTGCATTCATGTTATGCAGCATACCGGATCATAAAGCCAACAAGGCCAGGCCCTTCTCATTGGATCCGTGGCTCTGGGACAACTCTTGGCACACAGTTGGTGTTAAAATAAAACAAACACAAATGCATCAAAACTAGGAGGTTGCTGTGTCAAGAAACAGACCCCTATGAAACTATGAGTAGAGGGGGGTCTTATTTATTTACGTTTGTGTTTGCTAGAATAAGTGTGCGTGTGTGTTTGCATACATGTGCACATGTGCATGTGGAGGTCAGAGGGCAACCTTGAGTACTGTTCCTCAGGCACCACACCCCTTTTATTTTGAGACAGGGTCTCTCAATAGCTAATTAGTTCACTAATTAGCCAGCCTTGCTGATCAGTGAGCTCAGGAATGCACCGCACCTGTCTCTACCTCTCCAGTACATGGAATACAAGCAAATGCCACTGTGCCAGGTGTTAGACATGGGCTCTGGTGATGAACGGCAGGTCCTTATGCTTGTATGCAAGCACTTTACTGACTGGGCCATCTCCCTAGACCCATAAGTTTATCTTCAATTAAAGGTGGACTGCAATTCTCTAAGGTTCCAACGATCCTAGTGCTGTAAGCTTATTGTCACAGTTCTATTAACCTCACAGAGAGACATAAAAGGGTATTTCATTGACTATGGATGGAGTTATCTATTGTTCGTGGGTCGTGTGGGCTTCCTTATTTGTTGGGAGGTCAGCAAGACCCTGCAGGCAGATAGGATGGGAGAACACACAGTCCCTGTGTCATCTTTTCTACAAGCTTCCTTCTTTTTACTTTCTCGTGTCTAAAGGTCTAGTTGAAACACCGCAGCCAAGCGTAACCACATTTTCACAATTACCCACTTATTCCTCCCATCTCTTCTTACACACCCACACCAACAAGCAGCGAAGATTAGCATCATAGCCTAGCAAGGTGCTAAGGAGACACAAAGCACCTGTGATTTCCCCACATGTACCGAGAAACAGAGATGATCTGCGTGCACCACAGGTCAGTTGAGCTGTTTCAGGGAGTTGAGGCGTTGCAGGCCCTCCACTAGTGCAAGGGGGGGGCACGCTCTGGAGTCAGTTTCTGCTATTTATTCTCATCTCATGCACCTTCCTTCCTTCCTTCCTTCCTTCCTTCCTTCCTTCCTTCCTTCCTTCATTTCTTTTTGGTTTTTCAAGACAGGGTCTTTCTGTGTAGCCTTAGCTGTCCTAGACTCACTTTGTAGACCAGGCTCGCCTAGAACTCACAGGGATCGACCTGCCTCTGCCTCCCGAGTGCTGGGATTAAAGGCGTGCGCCACCACTGCCCCACTTCACACACATGTCTTAAGTGTTCACAGTTTCTCTTCTTTGAGTGTGAGATAAGGGGAACACACCCAAAGTTCCTTAGGGTGATGACAGGGCTGAATAAGGCTCAAAAATACTCAGCACAGAGTAAGTGCTCACTACAGGCCTGAGCTTTCTAACCACTGCTTCCATCTGTGACGGAAAAGAGGCACTAGGGTTAGGGACTAGGTAGACGCTATGTTCTTGATCCAGCATCAAATCTAATTTGAGTGGCAGTGAGCTCATAATTAAAAAAAAAAAAACTGTTTTGTTTGATATAGTATCTCCCTATACTGAACTCAAAATCTTCCTGCTTTAGTCTCTCAAGTGCAGGGATCACTGGTGAGAGTCACTGGATCCAACTTCAGATAAAAAAATTACCAAGTAGAAGAAAATAGTTGTACTTGGTTGTAGACTCTTTCGGTTGTAATGCTTGACTTAGGACATAATCATTTGCCAATCAGTCATCTCTCCACTTCTTTCATTAGATCTATGCACTGTCTCCACCCCACCCCTACCCCCTCCCACCCCTGCCTCTCTCTGAGGTGGGGAGGGGGGAGGGGGGGAGGTGGGGCTTTTCCTTCAGGTCTACCACAAGTTATATGGTGTGCTTACACTTTTCCAGAGACCCAGGAAAGAAGGAATAAGAAAACCACAGCAGACATTTTTATAGTCATAAGAACAGAAAAGATAAGGTTCGCCCCTGGAGTTCATTTGGGATCTGGATACAATGATCAAATTAAAGTTAAAAAAAAAAATCTTAACAATACGAAGGCTACGCAAGTTCACACACTTTTGCAAAGTCTATTAATTAATGCTGCCATGTTGACAAAGAATATATTCAACGAGACAAAGTTCTTCAGCTATTTTATGCTTCTTTGGTGTAAGGGAAAAAAATAGTTTTACAAATGAAAATTAATGATAAAATAAAAAATTCACCTTAAAAATCAAATCTAAGTCAATTGACATTAAAAAAAAAAAAATCCAAGTCCTGTGCTGTGGCAATCAGCAGCGTCAGAAAGGAAGCCCTGGCAGGCTAATTAACTGGTGCCAATACCCCTGATGCCCCAGGAAGCCCAGGGGCACTGACATCAGCAGGGACTCACTTTCCCTGGGACTCAGAAGCACATGTGAAATGTCATTTCTTCCACTCGAGGTCACCTAGAGAGAGACAGAATTGGCAACACACACACACACACACACACACACACACACACACACACACACACACACACACACACAATCTCAGGAAGCCTCGGAACCTCATTAATTAGGCTCCCCCACGCAGGACGGCAGGGCGGGCAGCTGCTTGTCCCCACCAGTGCTGGCATCTGGATATGCACAGAAGGAACAGGGTGCCAGCCGGGACATGCCGCGCTTCACTCCAGGAGCCAGCTCCCACACTCCTCTATTTTGCCACTCTCTGCTGTAGCTCACACTTCATTAAATTCTACCGCATCGCATCAACATGCAAAACAGCTATTTGAAGGGCATTCAAAAATATATCATCAGAAAGGGAATAAAAACCTCTCTGAGAAAGGGGTGGGTGAGTGGAGGCCTCTCCTGTCTAGTCAATGACATCCAGGTCCTTTGCTTCCAATTCGTGTTTTTAAAGCGCCATGACAAAGGAGGATTGTTTCTATCTGACTGGTGGGGCGTGGAACTGTGTGTTCTCTGCTGACAGGCCAAGCACCAAGGGCAGCTGCAAAAGCCTGGAGGATCTGTCTGATTTCTTCTGCCTCCTATTCTAATTTTAATTTGAAAGTGGGCAGCTCTGCAGCTTTCCCAACTTTCCTATGATGCCGTGTTTTCCACTTTGCATATACCTGTGGGTCAGAAATGATCTTTTCTTTCTTTTTAATGTCCTAGAAGCACTCATTTGGATCCAGTTAAGTTGTCCCAAAGTTGGACAAAGCACTTGCTGCCAATCTTCATGGCAGGGCCCAACTGACTCCGGCAAGTGGTCTTCTAAAGCCGGCATGCACACTGTGGCACAAGTACACCCAGCTACCCACAACAGAACAAACAAACAACAGCTGTGGTGGCACACACCTTAAATCCCAGCACTCAGGAGGCAGAGGCAGCTGGATTGCTGTGAGTTCGAGGCCAGCCTGGTCTACAAAGCAAGTCTAGGACAGCTAAGGCTCCACAGAGAAACCCTGTCTCGAAAAACAAAACAAAACAAAAAGAAAAACTAAAAGCAATAATTTAATCTATAACCAACTGATTCCACACGCACAATCAGCCATTGGCTTTAGATTTGTTATTTTTTGTAATGTGAGCATCTTCTGTTTTATTGGCATATAATACTCATATATAGTACTGGTTCTCATAAAGACATTTTCATACAAGTACCTAGGGAAGTTATCTTGATGAGTGAGTAGCTCTGTGCAAATAGAAGTGTCAACTCTGTATGTGGCTGGGATTCTGTAGAGGCTGTTTCTGGGATTAGTGTGCACACATGCACACACTAGAACACACACACCCCTATACTATGGAAAGAAATGTAACCACAGTAAGTAAGGCTACCACGATGAACAGGGGTCTTATGTTTCACGGTACTGGTTCTCAGATGTGGACAATCGTGTCCCCCTGGGTGAATTGCAATGCCTGGAGATGCTTCCGCTGTCAAGATCAGGGGCAAGACCACTCACTGCTGCTTTCACATGCAGCACATGGTGGCCAGGGAAACTCAACCCTCAACAACCTAGAGGACACACAGGCCAGCCTCACTGAAGACAAGTGCCAAAGATCCCCTGCAGAAAGGCCACCTTAGCAGCAGTTATTCCACCAACAGATCTGACGATAAGGATTAGAAAGAAGTTGAGTTCATCCCTTCACTTAGGCAAATCCTAAGACTTCATAGATGTTGGGCCTAATCCCCAAATCCAACTGCATCTATTACTTTCTCCATTCCGAGATATACATGGGTTAAAAGCACAATTACTAAACACAGTGACATGGGGTTTCCCATCGCAGCACCACACACCAGCTGCCTTCCCCTCCAGTGCAGACCTATGTAGACCTCCAGACAGCACACCCCAGCAGTCTTCTTAGAAACAGCCACTGTGTTCTTTCTGGGTAGAGCTTAGGGTGACTGCAGTCCTGCCACAAACAATGATACCACCAAGGTCTCCCTCTCCTTCTGCAATGATTACAAGTGAAAATCTTTTGGGCAATAACTTTATTACAGATCTTTGAGGCTTATCATTCAATAATCATTTTTATTTTTATTATTATTGTTGTTATTATTATTATTAATTTGTGTGTGTGTGTGTGTGTGTGCGCGCGCGTGTGCGCACACCAGAGGTCAACCTTGAGGAAAACAACTAGAGGTGTTTTCCTCAGGAGCTGTCCACCTTGCTTGTCTTTTGGACACAGGGTCTCTCAACTGACCTGAAGGTCCTTGAACAGGCTGGGCTGGCTGGCCTATGGGCTTCAGAGAGCCACCACTCTGCCTCCGTAGCACTGGGCTTACAGTGGGCATTCCCACACCTGCCTCTTTCATCTGAGTTCTGGGGATCAAACTCTGGCTCTAACGCCAGAACAGCAAGCACTTGACTGAGTTATCTCTCCAGGCCCAGGAAAACAGTTTCTTAAACCAAACTTTGTTCCAGCACCATGCTTTCCATAGTCAAGCATGCTCCCTTGTCGTCAAGAAGATGGCAGCAGATAAGCTATTAACCCATGTGAAGAATAAGGAAACTAGAGAGAGGCAGAGTAAACTGCCAAGGTCACGTAGCTAATAAGGGTCGAAGCTGGAACATAAATCTAGATAAACTGATGCTAAAGAGGCTCCGTTCAATCTGCACCCTGTCCCACCATGCCACAGCCTGGGCCACACAACCCAGACAGACAGAGATGGCTGCTGAGTCAGAACCCCAAGGCCAGGTGAATTGATTTGGTTTCCTTCTTTCTATTACCCGGGCCGCATCAGCAGTTAACCTGTTGAGCTTTAGACCCCTTGAAATCACCAACTTCTGAGTAGCAGACTAAAAGAGCTGGACAGGCCCTGGGGGTGGGTGGCTCATCCATGACACCAAACCCACACCGAGCATGGGAGATTCTGGAGCACAGGTCATACCGGCCATCGATGTTTGAGGCACTGGTTGCGGCACGTGCCAGCAGCAGAAAGAGAAAGAGTGGCCAATCCTCCTGAGAGGCGCAATGCCTCTTGTCAGGGGACCCAGAGATATACTGGAGCTTTGTAGCACTTCTACGGAGCTGATACCGGGGCCTAATGAGAATGTAAACCAATATTTGCAAAGTGCAATCCTCGAGGCTCCCAGCAGATGTGATCACATCCAGGCAGACTGATCCTGCCTCCAAGGGTAGGAAGGCGCAGTGAATCACAGGCTCATGCCATGGGCTGACCTCAGAGTGGTATCCCCAGAGACAGCAGGGAGCAAAGACAGGAAGCACTTGGCTAAAGCGGCTTTCCCATTTTTCATAAGAAACTTTCAACTTCATAAAAAGGGGGGCACACTTTATTGACAATAAAAGCTAACCTTTATTCCCTACTCCATGCCAGCAAAGTATACATCCTTTTTCCTTTCCTCACAGCAATTCTGCAGAGCAAGAACTGGCATTCTCACTTCCTAGGTGGGGAGAAACAGGTTCCAAAAGGAAGGTAGTGTAATTAGCCGAAGGCTGCATGCACACCAGCAAACGTGAGTCAGGAGTTTAGCCTCCTGAATTACTCAGTGAGTGTTTCCTTTGATGACCTTCCGTTTCTTCATATTGCTGCTGTGACAGTGATGTCACAGGAAGTATGTATTTGGTCTTTGCAACAAATTCCTGGCAAATGCTTAAATTTGTAGCCTCCTTAGTGACAAGTGACAAGTAATAAGAGGGGGAGGGTATCATCTTTTGTCATGCTTGGTTCTAGACTTCAGTTTCTGGATACTGGACATCTAGAACCCCTGGGGTTTCTGGAATAAGTATCCTTGTATAGGCTGCTGAGGTGATTAGGATTGCAGACAGTTTAGCATATGGGCTGGTGATCAGAATGACCAGACACAGGTAGAAAATTGGAATTCTCAGTCCCCCTGGACCAGGGCTAGAGACTGTACTAAACACCAAAGCCCAGTGCTTTGGATCTGTGTGTGGTGGCACATCTTCAAACACCCTGAGAGACAAAGCGGAGAGAGTCTGGAGGGTCAGTGCAGCCACATGCCAAAGGTACAGCTCAACTGTACAACAACAAAAGTGCCAGTGCTCAGGACCTCTGACCCCACCCTATGCAGTGCTATGTGTTCATCTGAGGCTCTGTCACATCCTTTATGACAGCATTGAGAGCTATAGTAAGTTTAAAGCCAGCCTGGTCTACATAGCATGTTCCAGGGCACCTAGGGCTAGACAGAGAAACCTTTGGGGGAGGGGAGAGAAAGACAGACACAGAGAGAGAAAGAGACAGAGACACACAGACACACAGACACACAGACAGAGGAACAGAAACAGAGTAAACATAAGCAAACCGTTTCCTTGAGCTCTGTGAGTCATTACAGCAAAGTGAGACACGTGGGGATCCCCATGTCAAAGAAAAGTACAAGTAACCTTGGGACCATTAGCTGTGATTGCCATCTAAAATGGAGGCCACTTGTATGGGACTGAACCCTTAACTTGTGAGTCTACTGGGTGGTGAGGGTCTTAATCAGGTTAAATTGTGCTTGGTGTGGAAAGCAAATATCTGGTGTGAGAAGTATTGAGTAAGAAAGAGCCCATGTCAGACAAGTGCCCACAACCACAGCCATGTGTGCACACACAGAAACGTACACATACACACGCATGCGCAGAGGAAACACGTACACAGAGACACAGACACACTTTTTATTTTTCAATTTAGATTAAGTAACCTGTACACCAAGCTCATGAATGCTGGCGGTGCACCCGGGACAGCCTTAGGTGGAGGGCGCTGGGAACACAGAAGTGCGAAGGAATATTCCTAGCACTGACAGACAACTACGCGGTAAAAGGTGGCAAGTGAGCAGGGGGTTATGGGAATTCCTTCCACCTGACCACCCATTGGGGTCAGCACAGAAAGATACCACGCAGGGAGGAGGAGGAGGAGGAGGAGGAGGAGGAGGAGGCGGAGGAGGAAAGAGGAGGAGGAGGAGGAAAGAGGAGGAGGAGGAGGAAGAGGAGGAGGAGGAAGAGGAGGAGGAGGAGGTAGAGAAGGAAGACGAGGAGAAGGAGGAGGAGGAGGTGGAGGAGGAAGTGAACTCCAAGTGTCACAGCCACGTGTCATGTTGTCCCAACAGCTCCACACGGCAGGCAACAAGTACCCACTTTATAGACGTACCATCTGAGGCAGAGAAAGGTGAGTGCCAAGCCCACACAAACATACACAGACAGGGAGGGAAGTCCAGTATCCTTTTGCCTGTTCCCAAAGGTGATAGTCCCACCACATGAACACATTTCGAGCTACACTAGGGAAGGCTGCTTGTCTGCCTGGGGAGTCACAGAAGGCCTGACTAATGGGTGGGGCTTGAGGCCCTGCACTGTTTTTCTATCCCCAAAACTCACTTTTCCACATATCTTCATAGTTTGCGTGGGGCTCCATGTGGACAGGCTGTAAGGACAAATGGCTATGGAAGTACTTCCTTTGCTCTGCGATGTCACCTGCACTCAGAACCAGGCTCTCTCTGTCTTGCTTTGAGACCTTGGACACAGAACCCAACCCCTGAAGCTCCAGTTTCCTCAACTCCAAACTGGGTGTACCATTCACACCCACTCCACAGGGCTGCTGCAAGGGTTGTGTTTTCAAAGATATGCAAAGCACCTGGCGTGCTGCCCAGCACTTAGCACAATGGCACTCTTATTAACTTACTGAAAACAGCAAGGCTCATCACACAAGGTAAAGCCGGAAGGGGGTTGGAAAAAGAAGCTGCGCGGTGCCGTGCTTGTTTGCTCTGGAGCTCAAGCTCTCTCAGGCAAGCCAGAGAAGTGCTCACCAGCTGACTTACAACTCCAGCCCACGAACACCCTTACAACGGAATGCTTCTGCCCCCCCCCCCCCCAGTCTCTGAAAGTCCCACACTGAAATCCCAACACAGAGTACATGATGCTGTTGGAAGGTGGGGCCTGTGACAGGCCATTACCTCACAGGAGAGGAGACCTCAAGGATGAGATTTGTGCCCTTATAAATGAGGCACCAGGGAGCTCTTGCCCGTTTTCTGCCACAGGAGAATACAGTAAGAAGGTACCGGGCAGCACTAGAAGATAGTCCTCACCAACATCCGACGCAGCATCCTGACCTCAGACTGCAGCCTCCAGAGTCGGGAGGAGTCAATCTCTTGATTTTAAACAACCCACCCTGTGATACTGTGGTGTGGCATGAGCCGACAAGGACCGTCATGGAAGTGTAGAAGACATTCTGAGGGGAGTTTTAGAAAAGCTCCCCCAAAGATTTGCCAATGTTCTCAGCTGCACCTCACATTCTCTCTGGACTCTTGAGAAATGTAGGGTTTGTATTATTGGAACGCACAGCTGGAGGATGAGTGACATTTCTTTGCCTCAGATTTGCCGGGTTATGGTTCAGCAAAAAGCTCACTGTAGCCCCAGGCTTCAGGTGACGAGGTCAGTACACCCAAAGCTCCAAACTAATTTTCAGCCTCTGCTCAGAACAGGTGGCAACCATGTCACTGGCTTTCTTCCTAGCTGAGACCCAGGTCCAGCATGGAAAGCCAGAGGGTCCACAGGCCTGTGCACCAACTACACCAAGCCTCGCCTGCTGGTGAGAGGGTCCCTTTCTCTGAGGAACAGCTTGCATGGCAGAGATCCTCATCCCTTTCTGGATGCTTCCATGCAATGCGGGCAAGCTAAATTCCCAGGGACAGTTCTGATGGCTTACAATTGAGTGACAGCATACCAGGGCTGGGACCAGCCCTTGTGTTCACTGGAGCATCCGAGTGCCCAGAGCAGCAGAACAGTCCTGTGAATGACTGAGTGATGAGCACCCAGGACAATCTGGAGTCCTCGTGAGCACCGAACACACAGAGCCATATCCCACAGCTCTTCACTGAGTAACAGGCTTGTGGGGACCTCCTTGCGACTGCCACACTTTTGATGGTTTACCTACAGCCTCAGCTAGTGGTAGCACTGCCGGGCCTCTGACAGTTCCCCTCCAGAAAGGTGTGACCTTTTTTCTCTTCCAGGCAGAAGAGGGTCACTTGCTACAGAACACTGAACAAGATCATCTCGTGCTGAATGCACACGTAGTTCGTTTATGCTCACACTGCCAGAAATGAACATGCCAGCATAGACGTGCACACATAAGTCACCTCCTCATGGAAGAGACAAAGACATACACAGCTGGGTCCCACCTGTCGTCGAACCCTTTGTAGAGTACTTTATAGAAGCCCCTCTCTTCCTTGGACTAACTCAACACAGTGTCCTCCAAAGCTTGAATTCTCTGCCTACTCATTATAATAGTAAGCCACACTACAGTTGGCACCCGGCTTTTATCTATATGTACATATCATAGACCCGTATTATCGATGCTCAGTTACTGTACTACCCAAACACATTGACTTCTTTTGTTTCATGACTACTTATCACAGCATGGTAATGTAAAAGGGGGTAGGGGAAGTCAGAATACAGTGCGAGAAAGGGGAAACACGTGTAATTTACAAAAGCGCACTCAACATTATAATCGCTTCTTTTGTTCACCATATAATGTTGAATGTGCTTTAGAAACAACAGCAGATGGGGGGAGGGCATTCAGATCCCATTCACCACAAGGGGTCATGGTTAAATAAGACTAGAAAACACTGTCCTGGACTCGCAGCATATGACAGCTGTGGGAATTATCTGGCCTAACTCCTGGCACGGAGAAGGAAACAGCCACCTAGAGAGATTAAATGACGTCTTGTTTAAGGTCAGAGAGCTGCTTAGCAGTGCCACCTGACTCCTGTCTGTCCTCATGTCCACTTCTATTGAGTGGAGTGTACAGTTTGCTACTGACAGAGTCAAGGAATTTCTCACAGCATCAGAGCCAGGATGTTACGATACTCAGGGAGAAGTGAGTTTTTAAGCACTCTTTACAAAGAGGGGAAGGGACTGTTCTCAAAGCACAACAGGCAGTGCTTTACCTATGTCCTGCGAGCACCAGCCAATGCAGCGGACACTGTGCCCCTGGGGCTCCAGCCCTCCCTGTGTGCTCAAATCTGGGGAGTCTTTTCTATGAGCTTCTTTCAGGGAAGAAGATGGCAAGTTGCGGGAGGAATGAGTGCTTCCTCAAGGCACTCTTCTCCCCTCCTCTTGGCCACCTGCAGAGGCCACCAGGAAGATGCACAAAGCTTTCAGGTGAGCCCCATCCACCGAGGCATGCTACAGGCTTTCTCCTGTTTTCTCTGACAGGAAGGAGCACTGGAGCAGGAGGACTGAGCTCGCAGCAGGTCCTCTGTGTGCAGAGGCAGCAGCCCCAGGCAACTGTACCCACTGAGACAGACACAGGAGCACCCAGCTGGGGAGCCCAGGGTCACTGGCTGCCCATGCATCACCAGGTTGCAGGGGTCCACTTACCGCAGTGCGACTGGAACACCTGTGGCTTGACGACCTGATTGCAGGCACTGCACACGACCAGATAGAAGTCATCATGTGCGGGATAATGGCCAAATAGGTGCATATCTGCGGGGGAAATGAAAACAGAAATTTAGTTTAAAAAAAAAAAAAAAAGGCAATTAAGTCTCAGAAAGTATGCAGTTTCCTCTTGGAATTTCTTCCCCAGGAAAAGATTTTTACAAGACACACACAGACAGTCAATCATCTCCAGGGAACACAGCTACTCAGCTTGCAAAGATGCAAAGGCCTTCCGGCGCCCCTCTGTATGTCACTCCTGGAAGCTGGCTGTGATAGCAACAATCTGGTCAGCCATCTTGGGGCTCCCTCGAGTCACAAACTAAGGGAATGACCAAGCCAAAGTCCACAGCTCAGCTTTTATTGCAGGACTGTGGGGTTTCCCCAGGGAGAGTAGAGACGGAAGAACACGGCTAGGATGGGAAAGGGAGGCCTCTGGGCCTTAGCTGGGAGAAGAACCTTCTGAACAAGCAGCCTGTTTGCCGCATTCATTATCTGAGTTCATTACGGTTCACTTGGTAAATAACTACTGGGGGCCTGGGGATTAAGAATGGTGTCACTGCTCTCCTGCAGCTTATGGTGGCAGAAGGAAGGGCATGAGTCAGGTAGCCACACTGGGTGTCATTGGTGTGGTGACGGTGGTGACAACAGTTGCAAGAACAAGTTGGATGGAGTCCAAAAAAGCTTGACAGGTAAGCTAGCTTGGTCTGAGGCAGCAAGTAGGCCAGCTGAGGCCTTCGCATGAGGGATTGGAGAAACTCCTCAAGTGAATTGGTGGTGGTGGTGGGGTTTCAAAGTTCAAGCCAACAAAGGAGGCTCTGTACCCTGGAGGTGGCTCTTATTCTTTTTTGGTTGGGATAGAACAAGGAGGGGGCTAGGGGTGAAGTAGGCAAGGGGCCGCAAGCTACAGCTGTGTAGACCAAGGAAAGGACAAACGGAAGCTACTGAGTATTTTGAAGCAGAGACGTAAAGCAATTAGACAGCTACTGTAAAAAAAAAAAAAATCACTGGTGGGACATTCACCTGAGACACGAATGCCTTTGTCCATTTGTCCACACATAAATTGTAAACATGCTCACGGCAGTGTCTCTTATAATAGGTAGCAAGCAGAACCCCAGATGTCCATCGCTGATGAATGGATAAACAAAATACAAACAGGAATGAGGCGTGTTATGTGCTACATGGACAAACCCTGAAAACATCAAAGAAGAAGGAAGCCGACGCCAGATGTGCCCATTTCCATGAAATGTCCAGAATAGGCAAGTCTACACAGATGAGTCTGTACGTGCTTGCTTTGGGCTTGGAGGGGAGGGAAGGGCCATAGGGTGGAGGGCTTACTGGGGTCAATGGAAACTTGCTAAGGTTGCTAATGGTAACATCTGCAAGACACTGAAGCCCTGGGCTTACATGCTTTAAATGGGAGATTTGTATGGTATCCAAATTACGTCCCCATAAAGCTGTCAAACAAATGAAGGCCAGTTCTGAGGAAACTTGTTGTCACATCTCATATACCATCGAGAAGCAGGAGGCCCTCACAGATTCCACCAACTACCTCAACATGACTGTCCACAGGTGGGCTCCTTGGGCTCTGACAAGGTATGCATGAAGGCGTCTCTGCTATACACCCCTTACCCTGAAGCCTATATACCAGATTCAACCTGTGCCTTTACCAAACCCCGTACCCCACAACATATGATAGCTTCCCCCAAATTCTAGCTCAGGCCAGAAGGATGAGCTGAGCTCCTCGTGCTATGGGCAGCTAACCATCCGAAGGATGAACAACCCAAAGACTGACTCTCAGCAAGCCTGTGTTCAGCATGACTTTCCCAGACAGTCCGGCTGCTTTGGCCATGGATGCAGCATTGGCCCCATGTTAGGGAGCAAAACCTTCCGCTCCTATGGAGGAGGCAGGAAAGTCAACAGCAGGGACTGGAGACACAGGCTGAAGTAAATCCTTAACTTGAGAGTCCCTCCAGGGGAGTTGTGGTCTGTTATCTATGCCCTTGGGAACTGGCCTCTGCACCTCCACATCTGTCTAAGAGATCTGCTAGGATCTTCAGAGGAACATTATTAGTCAGGGCCCAAGAATAAGCCCTGGAGGAGGAGAGGCGGGGAGAGAGGGAGCCTGTGATAGGTTCACCCAAGGTGCAGGCCTGAGCCTGAGCTATAGGATCCCTGTGAGCAGATGGGACCTTCCGTTCAGAGCCTCATATAGGCGCTCATCACATACTGAGTTAATTGCAAACACCTTTCATGTTTCACTTTTACTTTCAGGTTGCTTATTTTTAAAGCATGTAAATGTGTTCTATAATGTGTGTGTGTGTGTGTGTGTGTGTGTGTGTGTGTGTGTGTGTGTGT
>OU015742.1:131111645-131133305 GCA_907169655.1 Acomys percivali | reverse complement strand
TGTGTGTGTGTGTGTGTGTGTGTGTGTGTGTGTGTGTGTGTGTGTGTACACTCCCTACTCCAATCCTTAATGTTTAAAAAACTTCAAGAGCTTGTTTATATGAGGCCAATTTCTAGTAAATTCTGGGGTGATTTCTACACCTTCCATCTGGGGTGCTTCTTAAATTTGAGTTTGGTCTTCTGATACAGTCTGTGATATCTTCCCTGTTCCTCTACTCCAACCCCACCCCCTTTGTGAGGTTGAGGGAGAAGTCATACTTCAAGGAACAGGGCAGTGGGTTTGTGAACCAGGAAGTAATGACTCTCATATTTTTTCCTTACAAAACAGGTCATGATCATCTGTGATTTGAACACATCCCCCCCCCCCCCAAAATACATGTGCTAGAAACCCAATTACCAGCACAACATTGTGGATCCCTTAGCGTTGAGTGGGTTACCAGGGCAGAGGACAAACACTGTTACCACAGCCGTAGAATAGCCTCCTTCCCTGTTCAGCCCATACCAGCAGGGGCCTGTTGCCTTCCCTCCCAGCACCATGGTACAGCCCAGCAAGAAGACTGTCAAGATCTAGAGTTCCTTGACCTTAGACTTCCAAGCCTCTAGAACTGTAAGAAATAAATTACTCTGTAAGCCCGGCAGTCTGTGATAACACCATTATAACAAGAGAAAATGTACTAAGACAAGGCCAAAGAGGATTCTCAGGCCGAACACGGAGGTGCTATTAGAACACCCTAAGTGGTCCATGGGAAAATCAATGCCAGCCTCTGCTTTCATGTCTGCTCATAAAGGACACTCCGCTCTCTCCTAACCATGACTAGAGGATGCACTAGCTGGCCCTCTGAGCTCCTTTTTGGCTCCTTAGTTACGTTAGATGGTCCAAAAAGAAGAGTGCCAAGGAAAGGCTCGTGAGGAAGGGGAAACGGACATGCCCGCTGCAACACAGAAAATTTCTATAAATTTCTATTTAAATAAGCATAAAATCAGAGTGGCTCATTCTTGAGAAGAGTTAAGGGGGTTCTACCTGCTTATGCACCCCATCATTTCTGCCTGCCACAGGAAGCATTAGATGATTTAAACACTGTGATTTAACTTGGTCTCTACCTGCCTTATTGTTTCACTTTGTGGGAAGGGGACAAAAGGAAGACTCAGTTTTGAAATCAATCACTCAATTAAGATCTAAAAACTAAAACAAAACAAAACAAAAACCTTAACCAACAACAAGTAAATTCAGCTGGTCTTTGGGGCTACAATATAGCTCAGTCTTGGTTGGACTGATGCACATTGTCACTTCTTCAGCATGTCACAGGTCTGTGCACACATTCAGTGTCAGGTGGAAGTCTGTGAGCATTTCTTTGCAAAGCAACAGAATCCAGACTTCTCTTTGACATGAAAATGGTCTTTCTGCTAAAAAAAAAAAAAAAAAAAAAAAAAAAAAAAAAGTGGCTGCATGAGGTCAGCCATCTTGCTTCATGTCCTTTGTGTCCTGAGAGACTTTTATTGTAGGTGCATACAAGACAGAAAGCTTAAGGCAGGGGTTAGGGATGTCAGCTGCCCGTGACAGTCAAGCCCATGCCATTTTGACAGTTTCAACAGTCTTGCTAAGGACTCGGAAGGAAGCCATTCTCTCTGGTTTTGCTGCCATTACTGACAAATGCACCCAAACGGCCTCCAGAGGAGCTAGACAGCATCCACCCATCAGACACATGCACACCTCTGCTTAGAAGACTTCCTGAGTGGCAGGTTGCAGAAGTACGCTGAAAGTAGAGCCCATGAAAAAGCCTGTGGGTAGCCCAGAAACACGGGAGAGCTGAAGAAACAAGCCCTTCTCCAGTGATACCACACGAAGGCAGGCTCTGCTGCTAGGGTAACACTAATAAAGTCAGCCAAAACATGTGATAGAGACTAATAACCCACACAGTCAAGGAAACATGGATCAGAAAAAAATCTCTCCATCATTTCAGGTATACTATCCCTGGCTCCACAATGGAAGGCTAACCTCAGAGTTCTGTTTGCAGACAGAAACACGACGAAGAGATACACTACAAGATTCTGTGGCGTCCAGGATCAGTGGGTGGCCCCAGATATTCTTGGTAAGTTGGTAGCACTGGTGAGCTGACTCTTATGTGGAGACCCATGGCAAAACTCCATGTGGTGGCACTGGTGTCTCCAAGCAAAAGGCAAAAGTATGCTGTGGCTGTGGTTTATCCAAATGGGCGAGGCAATGGCTCACCCCCAGAGAGCCATTATTCAAGGCTGCAGAACACTCCAAGGCCCCGTCAAGATTACAATGGTGCTGCCAGGACTCAAGGGGTAAACGTGCCATCTGGCTCCATTAAGAAAAGTGTGTCCACTCGGCAGAGCCAGTGGCCAGTGGAGACGGTCAGTGTGCAAAGCACTTAGGCTCCTGGGACTAACAGCAAGAATAGGTACGAACAAGATGAGCTACAGCCTCTCTCCAGTTGGAGCAGCCGCTGCACCACGGCCCATGAGGGGGCAGAAACACTTATCTGCTCCAAGAGAAGAAAAAAAACAAAACACCCAAGTATCTCCTCACACTTGGGCTGCTCTTGCCTGTCACTCACCTGACAACCCACTATAAGGCAGCCACCTTCGGAGCACAGAGGACTCGGGAGAGCGAGCTGTAGGGAGCCAGGGCTATAAAGGTGGTTTTAAGGTAATGGATAAGAAGATCGATCAGGAGAAAACCAGGTCTTTGATTGCAAATCAAACATCAGACTAGTTATGGCCTGAGGTGAGAAGGGAGCCTGGGAACAGGGTGGGTGGGGCGCTGGGATCTGGACCCAAGCCCAGGGGCCCAGATTCAGCTTCCAACAAGCTTTCCCTGGCTGCCTCCCTCACACCCGCTCAGTCTCTGCAATCACACGAGCCCTGACAGGGCTCACTAGTGCAGCCTCACCTGGGAATCTTCTATTCCCACAGACATAACTCACCCTTTCTCAGCCTTTTGCCTCTTACTGTTTGTTGCCATTCAGCCAATTTCTTGCAGAGGCTGAGGGTTGGTTCTTGATACATCTGTCTTCCCCACGTGTACACTTATGTTTTATTTACAGACTCGGATGTTTACCAGTCAAAAATGAAGACTGCTAGAAACAAGCTCAAATGTTGAAAGAAGTACCAAGGAATCAGAGCTGTTTTACACTAGCCTAAGGGACCACTGCAGAGAGTCAGCTAGGTAGCTGGGGTAAAGGAACGAGCAACTCATGACTGGTCTGTCCCTAGATGGCTATGCGGCACCTATCAAGCCACAGGAGTGACCTCTCTGGGTCTGCTTTTCCTCCTCTGGAAGACAGTCATCACCATCACGCCTTCCCCACGAGGTCGCCGCTTGGTTTAAACGAGACGCCTTAGGCCAGCGCTGGCGTCTTACACTCAGTTAACTAAGTTCCCACAAAACCGAGCTGAACTTCAGCCTGGATTAGCCAGGCTGTAAGCCAAAGACCCTCAGAGGAACACTGCTCTTCAGAGGCAGCCCAGCGCCATGCTTACAATACAGGCTGTGGAGTCAGACTGCCTGGCTTTGAATCCTGGCATCACCTCCTTGGAAGATGGCTCTAGGCCCCTCATTTTGTCATCTGTAAAATGGGGCTGGTGATAATGGAGATGTTGTTAGAGTGAGATGAGGTAGCACGTGCCTGCTGTCTGGTGCATGGAATGCTCTCTGTTAACAATGTTAGGACCAGGTTTTGCATGGTGGGGCTTTAAGTATAAGAGTCTTCTTGTTCTGCAATGTCACAGCGAGTGATGAAGAGTAAAGTCACTGTGTCAAAAGTCACTAGACCTTGAGCTTTCAAGTCATCTAAGCCATCGGGTAAGTAAACAGTGTGGCAAGGTTTCCTCAAGTGTAACTTGTTATCTGCTATTTGCTTCACTACAGATAGATATCTGGACTCCATGGCATCAGACCCCCTGGAAGATTGAGTCCAATCAGATGCATTTTTATTTTACTTATTTATTTCATTTTACAATGTATTTATTATTTATTTGTGTGTATGTGCGACATGTGCATGTGTTTGTGCCTGTGGTGCCAGATACTAAATTCTGGTCCTTTGGAGGAGCAGCAGGGACTGTACTCTTCACCACAAGCCATCTCTCTAGCCCCATCAGATGCATCTTTAATAAGCTCTTCAAGGGATGTGGTAACACTGAATGTTATCCAGTCATTGTCTTACCACAGTATCAAAGAGGAGACAACTGGTTACTGGTTACTGGGTATAGTTACAGACACCCACTACTTATCCAGTCTGGCAACATGGATTTCTGGCTGTTGTGATGTCAAGGGGGGGGGAGTTCTGTATATGCAGAGGCATCTCAGAGAACTCATAGCACATGGCTCACTTTGCCCCTCTCAGTCTCCACTTATTCATGGAGCTCAATAGTGTGCTACAGTGAGGGCCGTTAACCTTTCCAGAAAGCCAAGAAACTAGTACACGCCTGGGTGCACCTCATAGAGATGCTCTGGCCTGAAATATGGTCCAGGGGATTATATTTAGGACTCTGGGTGGTTTGGGGCTAGTGAAAGCCTATTTCTGAAAATCTACCTAAATAGGATGTTAGTGATGACCTGATATTTTTTACACTCACCTCTTGGCTCAAGAGAAAACCTCCTTTGTGCTCTGTGGTCAGACACTAATCCCAGTGCTAGGCTAGCCATCTGGCAAATAACAACCTCAGTATCCATGTAGAACTGAGTCAAAGTGTGGATGCTTCAGGCCAAACCTGCATCACCACTAGACAAACAACCCTGTTCTGAGGGCTGCCCAGTGGCCATCAGACCAAAGATGCGACTTCACTTCTACATGAAGTTTTACTCTGGGTTCAGGCCTGGGATGCTCAGCTAACTTTCAGCCCCATCCCGGCCTGTGGCTCACATATCCCAGCTGGCTTTTAGAAGGTCACCCATTCAAACTGTCAGGCCTGCAGTGGGCCCTGTCTTAGCAGATCCACTGGAGAAGCACCGCTCCTTCTGAATTTCTCCACTCAGCAGTCAGGTGAGCAAAGGGAATTGAATCCAATTTTTCAGTAAATCCTACTATGTTCTGAAAGGACATGGTTTGAAAAATCTATTTTTGTGCTTCTATTTACTTAAGGTCTGCATGCCTGGGGAGCTTTTTTATAGTGCCATGAAACTGCCTCTTGCTGAATACACCACACACACACACACACACACACACACACACACACACACACACAAAGACACCACACACGCACGCACACATACACACACACACATGCACACACCACACACACGCACACATACACACCACACACATGCACACACCACACACACACACAAACACACCATACACCACACACACACACACGCACACATACACACCACACACACACACGCACACACCATACACCACACACACACAAAAACACACACACACAAACACACCACACACGCACGCACACATACACCCCACACACATGCACACACCACATACACACAAACACACCATACACCACACACACACACGCACACATACACACCACACACATGCACACACCACACACACACAAACACACCATACACCACACACACACACACACACACACACACACACACACACACACACGTGCGCAGTTAGGAGAAAAAGAAAAAGACCTCACCTTCCTGTAATAGTACCAATAATATTCCTGCCAAAGGGACCTCACCTCCTGACCCTAGGCTCCAGACGGCAGGCAGGGAACCCTTCTAGGTGCCTGCCTATGGTGTGCAACTCCCCCCTCCAGGGCTACCCAGAGCTTACTCATTTTGCTTTTCCTGACTTAAGCACTGATTTTTTTTTTCTTTTTTTTTTTTTTTAATCTGGAAATACAATTCTCTTGCTAGTACGTGGGCCCACTCTTCTAGTGGTTTGCCAGTGCAAACTGCTGGGGGCTGAGGGTCCTGCTTCATCTTGGGATGATCGTGCTCTAGAAAGATCAAGAGCTCAAATGAGACGTTAGAAGCTCTTCCATCTATGCACAGTTTGGGGACGTTAGACCTAGTCCCAGCTCTCTGTTGCTGTATCAGGTCCATTTATTTGGGTCAGTATCCAGCAAATTTCAACTGACACTCCACAATATTGCACACAAATTTCATGCCTGTTCACTGTCATGGGTGGACAGTATCTGTGCATTCTTAGCCTTCTTCTCTGCACTGATTCCCTCACAGCTTCCCAGCCACCACCCCCTTCTCCCCTCCAACCACTCCCACCCCCACTACCACTCCCACCACTGCCCCCACCACCGCCCCCACCCTTGATTTCATTCAGTGCAAAAACAGTTCTGGCCCCAGCTGCTGAGATCAAGGCAGGAGCTGTACAGTACCTGAGTGTTCTGGGCCTCTGTCACAAACCTGTCAAATCTCTCTGGGGCTCCTCAGCACCTGCCCCCACTGGGGAAGTAAGGCATCAAACACATCAGGTTTATCGTGCCACATCTGAGTACCACAGTCTCTCAGGGTGCTTCAAAGACAGATTCCTGGGCCCAGACAGACTGATGGAATTGGAAATTGTGAAGGTGAGTTCCAGGAACCTGCAGTTTGGAATAGAGCTCACTGGGTGTCTCTGATGTAGCTGTTTGACCCTCACTGGGTGGGATTTCCCAACATTTCCTCCCATAGAAAGAGCCTAGTGCTTTAAGTGCTTTCACCCTTTGATCAATTGGGATGAAGAAGGGAAGCACAGAATGAGAAACACCATACAGGGGAAGGAGGTCCCCCTCAGTCACAGACATAGGGAAGGGAAGTAGGGGGAAAGCGGGAGGGAGGGAGGAATGGGAGGATACAAGGGATGGGATAACAATTGAGAGTAATATGAATAAATTAATAAAATATTTTTTTAAAAAGAGAGAAACACCCATTTGATTTGCTGGTCCAGCCAACTATCACAGGGCTACAATACTCTCTTATGCATGTGGGCAGTTACCACCCAGTCAGGGGAAGCAGCTGGGAAGAGACCCTCTACAGGCAAGGGACCTGGAGTGCCTTCACCCTGAACTTCAATAGTCAGGACTCTTGCCAGCTCTGGTCAGAGAAAGAGAGACTTGGGGGAGTCACACACCTCAGCTGTGGCCCCGAGACTCACAGATGTGGGCCAGATTCTCCTCACTTGGAGGAAGGAATTTCTCACAACACAGAAAGCTTTTTAAGATAAGCAACAGCCTCCTGGGGATCCCCTCAAACCGAGAAAAGCAAATCCTGAACCCTGAAATGAATAGATGGAACGGGGCCAGCTGCTGCCGTGCCTACAAACATGGCTGATTAAGGAGGCTGCTGTCCCTGGTTATCCAAGGCAGTGCGCGTGGAGATAAAGAGCCAGCTTAGTCTCTGTTTAACCACGACTCGGAACACTGGCTATGCCCTCTGAAGGAAGACTGTGGTGGGGACGAATGGAAATACCTCCCCAGTGCCTCTCCCCACCCCAAGGAAAGTTATTCTTCCATTCCAACTAACGAGAAAGGGGGGTAGGCTTCACGAACAACTCTGGACCTGGAGTATGCTAGCCCGACAGATATTTAGAGCAAGATTTATTGATAAAACAATAGTATTGAAAACATCAATCACAGTGGCCAACCTTCACTTCATGCTCGGCGCTTCACTGCCTGCTTTATACAGATCATTTCATTTAACCCTCTCAGCAGTCCACTGGGAGGATCCTACCTCTGTTTCAGAGATGAGGAGCCAGAGGCTTAGACATTAAGCTGTCTGCTCTGCAGACCCCGGCTTGGATTAGAGGAAACCACATTTGAAACCTGTCTGAGATGACACAGGACTCCTGGGCTGCTCTGTCTTTCCAAAGGGGATCTAGCTCAGAGAAAAGAAGGCAGGCAGAGAAGTAAGTCAACTCCAAGGCCAGTTATGAATACACAGTGTGAAGAAGAGTTAACTAAATGCCTGATGACCAAGAAAGAATGGAGCACCAGGCATAGTGGTGCATGCCTTTGATCCCAGCACTCCACAGGCAGAGGCAGGTGGATCTCTGAGTTCAAAGCCAGCCTGGTCTACAGAGCGAGTTCCAGGATGGCTAAGGCTACACAGAGAAATCCTATCTCAAAAAAAAAAAAAAAGAAAGAAAGAAAGAAAGAAAAGAAAAGAAAAGAAAAGATAAAGAAGGAAGGAAGGATGGAAGGAAGGAAGGAGCATAAACCAAAGCCTCAGTCTATAGCAAGGAGTAAGATTTACTGAAAACAGTGAGCGGGGCAGTGAGCAGATCACACAGGTGTCACACTGGACTGTGCTGCATCAGACTGTTAGAGGACAAGCAAGCAGAGAGAAAACAAGAGTGGAACAGCAGGGCTGAAAGGGAAAAAAATAAATGGGAGCTCAAGCTGAGGCCTGCCTCAGGAGGGCATTCATGTGGGCAGACAGGATCTTAGCATGGTCTTGAGAAGGAAAAGGAAACTCTAATGGCTCCCTGTGGTGCTTGAATGTGTGTGCAGGAAGTACCAAGGGCAGCAGCTGCTGGCACTCAGGCCAGCAGTGCACTGGAGATAGCAGAGTGGGGAAGAGGTTACTGTTCCCACCCACTGCCCTCTTCCTCTAAGTCTCCTGTTGGTCCAACATGCCTTTGCTGTCATTGAGTGAGATGATTCCTGCCCTCAAGGAGCTCACAGACAATTCGGGGAGGCAGGTCTAAGCACAGACGCCCTCAATGCAATACAGTAATAAACAAGGCACGTAGAAAGCTCACCATGGTTGGGGGCAAGTTAGGCCTCACCAAGGTGACCCAGGGTTGGGTACTGGCAGATGAGCATGAGTCCTGGAGGCCATGTGTATGTGTTGGGGAGGGAGTGCCCCAAGTAGAGGCAAGAATAAGAACATGGAAATGCATGTGGTCTGACAGGTACCATGCATGGGCAGATTAGTATACTAGAAAAGTTGCCAGGATCAAGGGCGGGCCTGCCAGAGTGGGAAGGAGTGGCGTGTGCTGTGCCTAAGTGTATGCACAAGAGTACAGAGAACAATGGTTGGGTATTTCTCCCAGGAGCAATGCTCAACTGGGTGAGACAAGCGGGGGGATGAGGGGCCAGGGTAGTGTCTGTGAGTAGTAAATGGATGTGTGACTGGCAGGCAGTAGCTGCAGTGACTGAGAAGACCAGAGTACCTGGAGACACTTGGCAGTGGCCACTGTGGACAATGATGTCACTTTCTGGCTCGGGTTATTGGCAAGAGGGGAGATGGGCAGGAACGTGGCAGGAAGGTGGGTTAGGACACACTATGGGCCAAGATGTGTCTAGTGCATTTGTAGAGGCACAAAGCCCCCAGGGATGGCGGGAGAAGGTGAGGCCTCTGGGAGATGGTGCAGTTTAGATGAGTCATGAGAAGGGCCCCTACAACAGGATTAATGCCCTTCCGAGAAGGGCATGAGACACCGGGCTGTTCTCTGTGCTGTACCAGCACAAAACTGTAAGCCGGGAAGATCCCCAACCCTTGTAGTCACCCTGACCTTGAACTTCCAGCCTCCAGAACTGTGAGGGAAAAAACATCGTCAGAGAAGCCACGCAGTCCACAGGATTTTGTTATTGCATCTGGATTAGACTAAGGCATACCAGGAAGACAAAAATCACTCTGTACCTACAAAGTCTGAATAGCTGATCTGTAGCTCAAGGAGGCAAGCTAGGGCAAGAGAGAGGATGGGGATAGAGATAATGATACAGATGGCCTAGAGTCAGAAAAATGGCAGCAGATACCCTACCAAAACTGCTGCCCAGCAGTGTCACTAAGGATAGGATGTGGGGAACACCTACAAATAGAGACAAAAGGAGGGAAAGGACAGGCATAGGTAAGGAGGGACCTCAGAAAGGCTGGAGCTAAAACATGACAAACAGCAAGAGGGGCACAGCACCAGCTGCCCAGAGAAGTTAGGCTGGATGGATGCTGCAACGCTGCCAGTGCGCGCCCCTCACCCACCCTCACCCCCACCCCTGGCAGAGGGAGGCCAGTGCCCCAAGTCAGTGCCTCTGGTAGCAGGAAGCCAGCGCCTGGGAAGCCAACACTTTCTAAGGAGAAATGGGAGAGTATAGATGTCAGCTCTCAGTTGCTGGTAGGGCTGTACCACAAGGAAACATGAGTGGTCTGTTTCAATTGTAAACAGCCTACAATGCAACAAGGATTAAGCAGGCAAGAACTTAGCTTAATTTTTCTTCCCCTATCAGGAGCCTTTGTCCAGCCTCTTGGGAGTAGGAGTGCTATAGATCAGGGACTCAGTCAAGCTCCCTGCAAATGAAAGACCACCCTGTCACCTAGGAGCGGCACTTTCCAGCCTCCTGCTACAAGTAACTTGCTGGTTCTACAATGATACCAAGACTGGGGTATAGATCACATATCAGACAACCCGCTTTACAGCAACAGCTAGCTGAGGAGCCTTTCGATTGGTCAAGTCCAGTAATACAAGTGAACAATCAGGCTCAAACTCACATGGTTTGCAAACAGTGGGAACAATTTGCAACCATGTTGAATTCTGTTTAAAAGCTATCTTCCTTAATCAAGACATCCATGCTGACTGTACCTGCCACACACACGGCCTCCCTGGAGCAACTGTTGCTGGAATGATCCTTGAATGCTTACTCCTTCCTATGTGCATGTTCCTGAGAACTCCCTTCTGACACAGAGTCAGAGCTTGGTCACATGACTTGCTTTGGCCAGTGGATCCTTTGCAAATGTGACACTGACACAAAATCGTTGTGTGCGGGTGGGGAGGGGTTGTCTGCCCTCTCTTGCTCTCTTTGGAAGCCCAAGCTAGCGCACAGGAAAGTGGAAGGAAGGAGCACATGGGCCAGGGAAGAACTTGAATTGCCCAAGCCTCTCCAGAGTTCAGCCCTAGACAGGTAAGATGACTTAAGATGTCCATACCAGAAAGACCTCAGACACACAAGCATAGAACAGGGTTGGTTTCCTTTCTGTTTTGTTTGAGATAGAGTGTTCTGAAGTACAAGCTGGCTTTGAACTTGCTATATAGGCGAGACTAGCTTTGAACTCCTGATCCTCCTGTCTCCATCTTTCAAGTGCTGAGGTTAGAAACATGTTCCATCATAGCCAGCGTGTGTTTGTAGTCTGAAGCCATCAAGATTTGGGAGAGTCCCTCCAAGACTCAGGGGACATTGTGGGAGAGGGGGCAGAAAGAACATAGAGTAAAGTAGGGGTGAGTCATGAAGGCTGCTGCCTTCTGGATAGAGCATGGCCACAGAATTCTTAACTCAGAAGGTGCCCACCCTCCCTGAAGACTGATAGACAGGTTAATGGTTGGGGCGAGTAGAGAGATATTTTCTCCAGTGGTGTATCCACTGGTAAGTTGCTCATACTCCTGTAAGTAAATAACCCATCATTCATGTAAGTAACCTTAGTTAAAACCATGTGGTGACAAAACAAAAAAACCCAACAACTACAACAAACAGAATGGAAGTGGAAGGGGGACTGGCTGGGGGAAAGAAAGGAAGGAGATGAATTAGGAAGATGATTCAGTGGGTAAAGTAAGTCCTTGTTATACAAGCACGAGGGCCTGAGTCCGACTTCCCAGTAGGCACATAAATGCTGAAAGTGGTGGCATACACTGGGAGGCAAAAGCAAGTGGATCCTGGGGGCTCAATGGCCAGCCAGTCTAACCATTCAGTGACATTCAAGTCCAGTGAGACCCTGTCTCAAGATAGCAGAGTGACAAGAAGGCAACCAATATTGACCTCTGTTCTTTACACACACACACACACACACACACACACACACACACACACACACACAGACACATACCCATAGACATGGATACAACACACAAGCGCACACACTCACACAGAGCAAGGATAATGGCGGAGCAGAAGAGGGTAAGAGAGAGTAATGAGGAGAAGATATGATCAAAATACAGAGATGTATGAAGACATCATAGTGAAACCCATTATTATGTATAGTTCACATGTATTAGAAAGAAAGGAAGAAAGAAAGAAAGAAAGAAAGAAAGAAAGAAAGAAAGAAAGAAAGGAAGGAAGGAAGGAAGGTTGGTTAGGAGTGGGCCCATCAAACAGCACAACTCAATGAAGCCTGCACTCAGGAAGCAGAGGCATGCAGGTGTCTGTGACTTGGAGGCCAGTTTGGTATACAGAGTAGGCTCCAGGCCTAGCAGAGCTACATAGTGAGAATGTGTCTCAAAAGGAGATGGGGAGGCTGAGGAAAGAAAACTGTTAAAACTCAGTCCCTCAAGAAGATTCAAGCCAGTCTCTCTTTCCTGCTATGAAGCAGGGGAGGAGTCTTGGATCTCTAGCATCTGCTCAGATCTGTAGTGTCTAGTATCGGCTCAGTCCTTCAGCAATAGAAAACCCACCTGGGGTGGTTTGAAGGAGAATGGCCCCCACAGACTCAAACGTTTGGATACTTGGCCCCTAGGTTGTGGAACCCTTAGGGAGGATTATGAGCCAGCCTTGTTGGAAGGAGGTATGTCACTTTTAGCATCCCCAGTGTGTAAATCGAGATGTGGGCTCTCAATTCTTCCTGTCACTGCGCCTTCATTTTGCCATCACGGAGCCTAGCTCTTTGAATCCATGAGGCCAATCAATGCTTTACTTTCTAAGTTGCCTTGGTCATCATGCTGTTTACCACAGCAACAAAAGAGCAAGTAACACACCACCTGAGAATATCCTGTCTTGGGTTTGGAGGGCCATTATACTGTTACAAGCGTGTCCCCACTGTTTCCCCAGGGGCACCAAGTTACTTTGGAACAGATGGCAGTAGCACACTCAGTGACACTAGTCCCACACAAGTGTTTTCTAGTGAGGAGAAAGCAGACTAGCTTTCCAGGAAAGCTCACTGCATCAGAGGACACAGAGGGTCTTCAGAGGAGACTGAAATCCAGAAACTGCCAGTACCACTTAGCAAAGAGCCTTCTGTTTCCACCCCCCAAGAGGCACAAAAGTGAATAAAAACACGGGAAAGCCAACCTGGTCCATAGCACATTAACAGGGTGACCTGATCCCTCCCTCCTTCAACCTGAGCCTGCTCTGTTGCGGTGAACTGCTGGGGACAAAGCTGGGTAATTAGGTGCAGCACCTCGGTGTGGGAAGAGCCAGAACCTTTGAATCCTGGGAAGAAAACTTCTTGTTACAGGGACAGGAAACAAAAGCTGGCCAGGCCGTCCCCTTCCCCAGGCACATTTACACAGGGAAGAGGCTAGAAGAATGAATTAGGGAAGAGTGCCTACCCAGATGGCATGGGAGACGATGAGCTCTGCTGCTCTCACAGACGGAAGTGTCCTTTCCAGGTGGGGAACCAATTTCCTGGGCTGCCCGCCACGGTAAAAAGGGACTTTTAGCTTTCGCTTGCTCTAATGAAGCTTGAAGTTAAGACCGTGACCAGTTGTGAAGCCATAGCTGGCCATCAGGGATCTCAATCTAGTTGGTTTATTTCTCACCCCCAACCTGTGCGTCATAGGAGAACTTCACGTAACCAACACGCAGGGAGTGTGGGCGCACCTCGTGGTCCTGTGTGACCTGGGGTTTCTTGTTTGTTTTTTTCAGACAGGGTTTCTCTGCAGCCCTGGCTGTCTTGCTCTGTAGACCAGGCTGGCCTCTAACTCAAGAGATCCACCAGCATCGGCTTACTGAGTGCTGGGATTAAAGGCCTATGCTGCTACCTGGTGTATCTTTTTTAAAAATTGCGTTTATTATTTATGCATGTTGGGGCGGTGTGCATGCATGCCATACTGTGCTTGTGGAAGACAGGATAACTTGTGGCATCTGTTCTCTCCTTCCCTGTGTGGATCTTAGATTAAATGTTGGTTGTCATGCTTGGCAACAAGTACCTTTACTTGCTAAGCCATCTTGCCTGCTCTGTAAGACAGGTTTTGACAAATAGTTGTAACACTCAACTCTGAACAGGGCAAAGCTCTCTGGGTACTAAAGGTCTGCTTCCTGTCACTGTCTGACACTGATTTGAGGCCCTGGGTAAGTCCCTTAACCTTGAAAATTTCAATATATAATAAAGGGGTCAGTGAATGAAAAACTCATTTTTTAAATTGTGGTTAGAAACTCCCTGTAATCTGAGATGGCAATAAGCAGTGTATAGTGCATTCTTCAGCAGACGCAGCACGTTGTAGAAGATTGTCCTAGAACTCTCCCATTGTACACAACTGAACTGCACCCACGTCTGGCAATTCATAGTTCCCTTCTTCCCAGCCCCCTGGAAATCTCTGTTCTACCTCCTGCTCCTGTGAATTTGAGAACTTTAGATACCTGACATGACAGAATTATAATTCAGTATTTGACCGTCTGTGACTGGCTCATTTCACTTAGCACAATGCCCTCTGGGTCCAAGCGCTCTACATCCTTAGAACACACTTGCATGACATTTCCTGTCTGTATGGTAACATATATATTATTATTTTATTTAACTAACCTTTAATAAAATGGAACGTGAGCAGAGATATGATGACGGAGAGGTGGCCAGCCACACAGCAGGAGTACACACAGGCGTATTAGTACAGAGCCTACACTATTAATGTGAAGATTCTAGGGAGAGAGTTTAGGAGCTGTAAGGCAGAGTGGCTGGCCAGAGAACACAAAAGCTGAGTGTGGGTGGCACACACCTATAATCATATGAGGAAGCTGAGGCAGGAGGATTGTGAGCTTTAGGCCACTCTAGGCTACATAGTGAGTGAGTGCAAGCCCAGCTTGAATTAGTGGCAAGACCCTGTCTCAAAAAAACCCAAGCAAAAGAGACGAATCACAGGTGCCAGAGTACAGAGCCAGGATGGCATGGACCAAGGACACGGGTAACAACTCTGCCTAGCATGGGAAGACGTGTGGGGTCTTATGTAACAAGGTGGCATGATCCCATGGCTAGGTTTGGTGGTCCTTTGTAGCTGGAATCAGGGTAGCAGAGGTGGAGTTGGGAGAAGTGGCCGGGCTTGGACTTGACCCTGTAGTTATTGGCAGCAGAGTATTTGAGTGCACTGGATGGGGGAGGGGCACAAAAAACATTGGGAGCCATGCACACTGCAGTAGATTTCATCAGGAGACCTCTAGGAAAGACATGGCTATCAACTAGCCTGGAAAGGCTGCAGGAATTACTGCACCCCTTCACAGTGATTTGTTTAAACGTCCTATCCCTGGCCCCTGTGAATATGGAGCCAATATCCTTGAACTCACAATCCTTCTTTCCTCGGCCTCCAAAATGGTCAGGATGGGACCACCAGTGCGCACTGCTTACTTGGAAATGGTCTCTTTTAAGAAGTGATGGCAGTGAGATGGTCATCCGTAGAAACCCTAACCTAACATACTGCTGCTCTTCTGCGAAGAGGAGAGACAGGTGAGCATGAGAGAAGACACCGTGGACAAATGAGGGAGAATTCCACGTGAGGAAGAAGGCAGACACCGGAGTGAAGTGCCTTCTGACAAGGAGGACTGCGGACAACACCACCTCAGGGGTGGACAGGCACAGCCTCTCAGCATCATTTAGGGAGAGCAGGCCTGCCGATGTCATCAGTTTGGACTTCTCCCTTCCAGAGCTGCTGAGAGAACAGTTCTGTGATTGCAGCCAGCCATTTGTGGCGCTTTGTTAGGGCATCCCCAACAGACACAGTGCAGGCGAGCAGAGGTTTTGATGTGCTCAGTAGGGGGGTGTCATGTAGGCAGTGGGATGGGGTCCTGAGCTCAGGATGAGAAGCACAGGCTGCTGACAGAAATTCGGGGCGTGTGTGAAAAACAGGCCATGTTTAAAGTTGTGGTACTGGTTGGCAGCAAGAGAGGGAAAGGATGTGAGGAAGGAGAGACCAAGGACAGAGCCTGGGGCTCTCCAAAGTGGAAACCAAAGAAGTGAGATAGATCTAAGATATCCCAGGCTGCAATGCAGGAGGACACTCAGCCAGCAGACCCCTGGGGCCTGCATGCCTCTGTGGCTCCCACTCCTCCTGGCCTTCCCCAGCATCCTGTCCTGCTCACCACACAATTGCTCTCGCTGGACCATTCAACCTAACACTGGCCACAGCCTTTACTCATTGTATTTGGGCCCAGTGCCTCTTCCAGTGGTACCCTTCTCCTCCTTGCTTGCTGTATCTCAGCCCAGGCAGAGGAGAGGGCCCTGTTCTGTTCCAATCCAACATACCTGTTTGCCTGCAACCCACCCCCACCCCCACCTCACCCACCCCACCCCCAGCACAGCGCTTTGGCACATGGCAGGCTCTCAACAAGCATTTGCCAAAATTAATGAACCAGTGACTCAATGACTTGCCAGGAGCCTCTTCGGGCCATCATAACTGACCTGTCTAAACACTAAGCTTAGAGTCAACTAAAGCGTAAAAACTTACAAGGTTTCTTAAGCTGTGCATCTCTTCTTGTACTTGTTCAATTGACTTTAAACTCTCAACAATGGGATTTACATATTTTCCCTTGACCTTGTCTTCTGACCTGCACAACCTGGGAGGAATGAGATGGCTGCCAGTCTTGGTTCTGTCGATTTAGGCTGGTGAAGCTCTGCTGTCACAGATTGGTACAAACATGCCATCAGCTATTGCTAATAAAACCTCTAAAAGTAACGGGGCAGGAAAGACTCCTGCAGTGTTCCACAGAGCTGTCGCTCACCCCTTCCGTTCCATATACATGCCTGGCACCCTTCTAACTGTCGAGAAGCTGTCCCTCACACCCTTCCATTCCATATACATGCCTGGCACCACTTTAACTGTCAGGGATTTATGGGTGAACACAGAAAGATAAGATCTGTCTGTTACGATCTAGCTATAAAATGGCTCATGTGCTGACTGACAGCTTGGCCCTAACTGGTAAGGCTATTGAGGACTGATTGGATCATAACGGCAATAAGCTTATCAATGAGTGAAGCAATTGATGGATTTATAGATGAATGAACAGTAGGAGGTAGGGCCTGGTTGGGAAAAGTAGGTCGCTTGGAGCATCATGTCTGAAGGGGGCAGATCCTGTCTAGGATCTCTCGTTCCCATTTCTCCTTTCTTTTCCTCCGAGTTGCCAGGCAGCATCTCTTAACCTACTATGCCTTTCTCATGATGCTCTGCCTCACAACCAAGTGACCATACGCTGAAACTTTTGAAACCATGAGCCAAAAAACAAACCTTTCTTCTTTTAGGTTGATTTCTCTCAGGCATTTTGTCACAATAATGGAATGCTAACGAGCACATAATTTTACCTGACCTATAGTCAGGGGCAACCTTCCAGCCTGTCACACATCTACCTGCCTGCATGACTTATATCCACCGACTCCATGAGGCTTTCGCTAAAATACCTTTCTCAAACCAGATACTAACTGTATCACATTCCCTGAGCTTCCAGTGGAGGGTCTCTGGGACAGCAAATGGTACCTCTTCTGTTGTAAAAAAAACAAAACAAAAAACCAACCAAACAAACAAACAACAATAACAAAAACCTCCTAGCAATCCCTGGAGGCTCCTGCGGACCATCCATCCCTTTGATTAGTCATTTCAGTGGTGTAGACCAGATACCTCTAAATCCTGAAATGAAGACATTAGACCTCTTGTGATAGGAATTTAAAATGGGCCAGTACACCACTGAAAAAGAAAGGGTTGGAAGGAGGAAAAACACTCTAGTAAGGTAATTTGTTTTTCCCTCCAGGGTCTATAGATGAGGGATTTGAAGGCCCGGACACACTCAGATCCAGTAGAATAAAGTCACATTATATTTACAGATGCTTTTAGGTCTTCATTCCCTCTGACTTGCTCTGGAGGTTGGTTTTTTATTGTTGTTTATTTGCTTTAATTTTCCCCTCTGTTTTTTTTTTTACCTCCTCCTGTACTTTAGCGATTCATTAACTCCAAAGCTCAGAAATCTTTTAAAACACATACATGAAAGGTTTTAAAAATAGTAAAAGAACAAAAGACTGAGGAGGGGAGGGCCAGCGAGAGGGTGGCAGCACTGCGGTTTCTTTTATTTATTTAATGCATAGGGAGTTTACTTACTTATTTTTGAGACAGGGTCTACTGTGTAGACCAAATCGACCTTGAATTCAGAGAGATCTGCCTGCCTCTGGGACTGGGATTAAAGGCGTGTACCACTACACCCAGCTTCCTTGAAAAGTCTAAAAGATAACATTTTAATTTGTCTCACCTTCTCATGGCTAGACATTGAGAAAAGATCCCGAAAGTTTGATGTAAAAATAAATTCTTTAAATAAGAAGCAAATGTTCTGAACAGCCTCTTCCTGGAGTTTTGTATTTATTACTCTGCTTCAGAGAAATTGCCAGTCGGGAACAATCAGTTCGCAGGCCTGTTACAAAAGATCATTTACTGGGAAATCTAAGGAACAGGGTGGCTGCTAAAAGGAGGTAGGGGGTTGTGGGTGGGGCTGGCTGACTCTAGGAGAGGGGCTCTGGATGTTCGTCCTGTATTCAATCCTCATCTCACAACTGTCTGGGGTGGAGGGATGTAACATCAAGTTGTGTGTGTGTGTGTGTGTGTGTGTGTGTGTGTGTGTGTGTGTGTGTGTGTGTGTGACTTTCGGCAAGCTGCCTCCTTATGTCTGCAGAAGAGGGAAGGCGCAGCAGGTTCAGGGCCAGCCCGAGAGTCAGCACCACAGCAACCCAGGATCCTTTCCCCTAGTTGCTCAGGAAAAGGTATGCACGCTGCAGGGTGACTTTCTGCCTCTTACATGTGGTTTCCCCTGAAATGTACTATGTTGAGCTTGTTTCATTTTTTAAATTTTTTAATGGAAAGGCAGTGCTCTTATAAATCTCCAGAGAGAAAACCATGACTCAAAATGGCAATAAAGTGCTACTTTTAAATTTTAATTAATTTTGCAATTTTCTGTGTGGGAGTGGTGTGCATATGTGTATACGAATATTCGCATGTGTATGGGTATGTGTAGAGGCCCTAGGCAGTTTCAGGAATCCCACGTCCACTGTACTCATTGAGGCAGGGTCTCTCAATCAAACCTAGAGCTTGTGGATATGGCAATCTTGCTAGCTAGCTTGCTCTGAAGATCCCCTGGTCTCTGCCTCTGGGAACTGGAATTACAGGCAGGCTCCTGCGCCCAGATGGCATTTGCACAGGCTCTTGGGGAACCAAGCTCCAATCATCACACTGCTTAGTCACTGAGCCATCTCCAGCCCTGCCTTCAGATTTTAGATGTCAAGTTTTCAAATTCTGTACGACCCCCCAAGCCACTTTAAGCTCCGTGTGGCCTCTAAAAATTTACCTCCTGTGCACCTTCCCAAGAAGCCCCTGGAAGATGACCACTCCCACCCCCCAAAGGCATAAAGCACCAACAAACAATGCAACAACAAAATCAACCAACTAACCAACCAACCAACAACAACAACAGCAAACCAGGACTTGGGATCCAAAACAAAAAACAAAAACAAACAAACAAAAAACAATCTAAGCTAGAGGCACATCAAAGGGAATCCCAGAAAAAAAGTCTATGCCAGAGCAGAAAGATGGGAGATGCAGGGGGAGGGGCTGTTAGAAGAGGCAGAGCTGGGAACAATGAGTCCATGGCAAACCCCCATAGGTCTCCCAGAGCACCGGGGAAGAACTTGAAATGGGTAGGCAGTAAAACCAAACAGTCTCTTAAAGAAAATTATTAGCTCAGAGAAAAACAGTTGAACAGTTGTACAAGCAAAGAAACGCCATCTCCGTCCAATTGTCAATTCTCTAGTGAATAATGTTTAAATCATCTTCATAGTGGAAACCCAACTACTGGGCCTGCCCGATATGGCATGGCTGTGGGAAGGGGAGAGGGGAGAAGAGGGCGTGTGTTCAGAGGGGCCCAGTCCTTCTCACCAGGAGTCAGTAGTCAACATTTAAAAACCAATAAACCAGGACCGCACTCAAGACATCTGACTGAGGGCAATCATTTGGAAGAAAAAAGCAAAGGAGTTCAAAGAGGTTCCCCTGGGAAGTGAGGCTTGGGCTGAGAAAGACCACTGCTACTTGACTTTTAATCTATGTTTTTATAAAGCGGATAAAAATAAAATGTAATTTAAAAATGAAAGCATTGTCTTGAAATTTTAATATAAAAATCTTTGAGTTGGGAAATGAGGGAAGCAAGCCAAAGGTAGAGAAATAAGAAACATGATGAAATCTTTAGCACCCCGAACTTCCCAGCATAGCACTCCTGAAGCGCCCCACCCCTCCACTTGCAGGAGGCCTGGTCTAATTTTTGCCACTGAGGCAGTCCCGTCACTGCCACCCTCAAAGCCTCTGAGCACAAGCAGGGGCCTCACATGGGAAGAATGTTTTGAGACTTGTCCTGCTTCCAGCTGTGATGTTTTGGAATGTTTGATTCCTAAGCGATGGGGAGAGGGAAGTCACGGACTTCAGGAAGCTCACAGTGTGGGGGACACAGGGTAGGATAAGGGGTATCAGGGTGAGATGCATTGAGGACAAATGTCAAAAATAAAGACCACTGGGAGTTTGGGATCTGGGCACTGGTGAGTTCACATTGAAAATCTACAGAAGAGGGGCCCAGAAGGAGTGTGTGAAGAGCTTAGAGCTCTCTGTTAGGGCTAGTCATAAATGGCAACTGTCACTTCCTACTGGGAAAGTGTTAAATGGTACCCATGTTAACTCTTTGATTTCCAGGACCTGAGAATGAATTTATTTTATCACCTCCCTGATGCATTTAGAGACCCTAATGAGAGCAGAAAATAAACATCACTTGATTGGGGGCGGGAGGGGGGGCGGGAGGGTATCAATATGCACTCACTATTGCTACTTATTGTTGCTACAGTAAAAAGCAATTTCATTAAGCTGGGTATAAAAAAATTTTTTTTAATAAAATCTCAAGCTAGGCTTGGTGGTACACATCTTTAATCCTAATGCTTAGAGTTAGGGCTAGGGAGTCAGAGGTAGGAGGATCACTGTGAGTTAGAGACCAGCCGGGTCTACATAGTGAGTTCCAGAGGCCAGCTAGAATTACACAGAGAAACACACACACACACACACACACACACACACACACACACCCCACACGGGTGCTGCATCTCTGACTCCAAGGCTGGCCTGGTGTGCAGAGCAAGTTCCAGGACAGCCAGAGCTACGCAGAGAAACCCCATCTTGAAAAACAAATTTAAAAAGATCATGCGATGGCTCAGTGGGTGAAGGCTGCCAAACCTCATGGTCTGAGTTTGATCTTCCAGACCCAGATGGTAGAAGGGGAGAGCTGACTCCTGTATACTATGCTCTAACCTACCATATGCACACACACACCACATACAAGTACACTCACACTAAATACATGCAATTAAACATTTTTAAATAGTGAAGCAATTGGGCTTGCAGATGGCTAGATGCAAACCACATGAAAACAGGCGTACCATTCAGTGTGAGGGGAAATAAACTGATGTTTGCTGGTGAGGTTTTTTTTTTTCTATTCTATTCTATTCTATTCTATTCTATTCTATTCTATTCTAGTAAATTCCTGGGTGTTATGTTTCTGGAGGTTGAAAAATCACACTAAGGTTAGACAAGAGCACACTCTTGTCTTAGGGTATGCCCACTGAAGTAACTGGAAAAGAACCAGGAAGAACGTAGCCATACTTCAGAAAAGCAGTATGCATGACCACCAAAGATATATGTCTGCATCTCTCTGCCCCTGTTCCTCACCCATCCCAAGACTAACCGATAAAGGCAATGAAACAAGCTAACAACAGCTGGATTTTGGTAAAGGCAACAGGGTGCTCTGTGTTCTG
>OU015742.1:131085589-131107622 GCA_907169655.1 Acomys percivali | reverse complement strand
GAGAGAGAGAGAAGAAAAAAGAAAAGAGTATGGAAATCATTGGGGGCCTCCTGTCCCTTTCCCAGGAAAACATCCTAAAAAGGTAAAGAAAAGAAAAGGAGGCCAGTGCAAAGACGATAGAGATGGGATACTAGCAAACAAACGTAGGATTCCAGAAGACGAAAGCATGGTGACTGGTGGAGCAGGATGGAGGAGACAGCACATCCACAGAAAAACCCAAGATGATACCCCTGGGAGGCAGGGGATCTGGAGTCACTGCATTCCCCAGGGTCAAGGGGCAATTTGAAGAGCACAGTGGGCAGGTTAGGAGAGATAAGAGTGGGGCCACTCTTATAGCACATGTCACTCGCTCCTTCCCTGTATCTGTTCCTAGCGCACCTTCATCAGGAAAGAGACTTGCCTCATAGAAAATAGAAAATTTCCTTCTGGAAATGGCCTCCACACACTGATAAATGAAAACTCCCCCCAAAGAAAGACAGTGGGCCACACCTTGAAAGCACCATTGAAACACACAGAACTGTAAAGCCATTTGTAGTGCCTTACTCTTAAATACACATGGCTGCAGGTTAAAGAGCTCTGAAACATTGGCGGTCCAAACTGAAAGCCAGGAGAGGAACTAGAGTGTGACTGTAGTGCCTACACAACATATGTGAAGCTGTGGGTTCCATCCCCAGGAGCTCAGGTACGGAGAGTGGGAGGCAGAAGAGAGGAGAAGGGAGGAGAAGGAGAAAGACGGAAGGGAAGCGGCAGAGGGAGCATTAATAAAGGAATATAAAATCTACCTAATGAAAAGAAAATAAGAAGAAAGCCATGACAACACTACTTTTCATCTCTTCAGAGCATAAGCCCAAACCAACATGCAATGTTGAGGAAAGTGGCTAAGAATGATGAAGAGCTCTTAAAAATCTGAACTATGCAGGCAAAAGAAAAGTGTCAATAACAGAAGATTTGCAAAACACAGTAGAGAAATCTTAAAACAATCGACAAGCCGGGAATAGAAAAGAGTAGGGCTAGTATCTGGCAAAACAGAATTCTAGAAGAGAGAAGCGGCGGAGGTTGGGGGGGGGGTTAAAAAAATAAAAGTACATTTTCCAGAACTGGAGAATTTGCAATTTCCAAATTAAATGGCCCACCAGTGGAATCCTCAAACTCAAAAGAAAAGAGTCCTCACAGTACACGCTTGGGAAGTTTCAGACCCACACGTATAAAGATATGATCCTGAGAGCTTGCAGGAAATGAGGAGAGTCACACCAAGCCTGGCATCTCTCATTACGGGGAACACGAGAGATGAAAGATGATACAAAACAAAATGGCTTTGAAATTCTGAAGAGAAACAATTTCCTACGTTAAATATTACTCAGCCCCCAAGACCCTTCCATATTTTGAATGCTCAAACGTGGTGTCTTTTCTACAGGATGCCTGTGGGAGAGACATGCCATCATCGGAGGAGACAGTGAGTGGAAGTAGCAGGAAGGTAGAGGCTCAGAGGGAAACTTCATGGCAGGATGGGAAGAGAGGCCCCAAGAGGGTGAGGACAAACCAGCCAAATCTACCAACACTGGGGAATGGATGGTTCAATAGATCTGATCTGCTGCAGAAAAATACCGTTGGCCTCTGCCCAGTTTGGTGGGCAAAATTCAAGGCAAGTCTATAGAGATCGATGCAAATAAAAAGCTAGAGGCACTTATTTTAGGATAAGCAAAAGTGTATGAAAGAGGAAGTGTAAAAGTCAATGTCTAGAGTTGACAGAGTCAATACGCATACTTCCGGCAAACGGGTGCGGATGCTCTATGGAGCTCTGCAGTAAGCATCGCCCGTCCAGGTCCACACCATCCACACCTCTCTCTATCCTCTGCCAGCAGACACTCCGGGCACTTTGGCCAAAACCCAGAAACCAAGTAAGTTTGGTTGTGCATTTGTTTGGGGTCTCTAACTTTCTGATTTGTATACTCACTCAATGTTATAACCACAGACCTGTAGAGAACTGAGACCTAGCTCTGGGCAAGAGCCAGGGAAAGGGAAGCGGGGTGGGGGAGGGGGTGTGAAAACCAAACCTCCTCTACTATGGCTCAAGATTTCTAGGTCATCTGTTACCTACCACTGATGACTTAATTCGAAAATGCTCTCACATATGAAACATGAAGTAAGTGCTACGAGAAAGTTAAAAAGTGAAGAAAAAGATTATCCTCAGAGGGTGGAGGATAGGAACAGAAATGGGTGGACAAGGAGAAAGATACCTATTAAGGATTTTGGTGTGACTTGGGTTTTTAATTACATATATGGTTGGTTGTGTTGGGGCATCCCAGTAATTCCATTATTTGGGACACTGAGGCAGGACTGTCAAAATTCAAGGTCAACTTGGGCAACATAGTGAGTTCTAGGTCAGCCAGGACTCCAGAGTGAGACTAGGTCTTTAAGAAACTTAAACAAATAAATAAGTAAACTGCATGGGATACTTCGAAAAGTCAGTAAATGCACACAAATATGCTCAGCACATACATGTGTATGCACACAGAAATTCACAAAATATTTTCTCAAGAGTACTTACAAGGCAGAGACCAGAAACCTTAATGCCTGTCACTCACAAATAGCCTTTTACTGAGCCACTGCCTGCCTATAAAAAAAAGGGGGGGCAGGAAGAGAGGTGTTTTCCAACTCTATAAGTTCTAATGTGCAAACCTGAGTTCTCTGTCAGGGTTGCTAATATCATCAAAACTTATTTTGAGCTATAACTAATATTGTTAGGGTTTATGTTAGGAAAATAATTTTATTGCATATACAATATATACATATACATATGTACATATACCATACAATATATGAATATATTATGTATGTGTATCTCTTCCAAATAGACACCTGGAATAAATAGTCAATAAGAGAAACTTGCAGCTTGCCGGCAAATAGAAATGTGAGCTGTGGCTGCGTTGTCGAATTATGCTGTATGGAAGGGTGGCTGAGAAGAGACCCCCCTCTTGGCTACACCTGGAAAGCCTCAGCAACAACAACCAAGCAGACAGAGGACAAGTTAGATGATAGGGAAGGAACCTCTCCGGGCACTGACAGAGCTGAACGGTAGCTAATGCAACTGGAAAGGAAAATAAACAAGAAAGATAAAAGCTTATTGTCTTACAGAGAGATTTACAAACACTTTACCTGAAGGGGCTCAGAAGGAAGAATGCGCCCTAACACAGAGGACAAAGGGAGTGAGAAGAGAGATAGGAGGGCCCATTGAGCAAGGAGGGTCCAGAAACACACCCCATCACCAGGACAAGCTAGCCTTGGTCTCTGCTCCAGCCAGCATCCACTGCAGGACAGCACAGGAGGGAAAAGCCACAGTGGCACTTACATTTGATTAAACAGATTCCTTCTGTTGGCTTCTGAACTTTCCAAAATAAATAGCATACTGTCTTCATGTCCAGGCAGTAAAATTCATTATTATATCATTCATTAAACATGTAAGCTATTCATTTAAAAAAAATAACCACCTTTATTATAGTAAAATAACCACTGTTCTTACGGACACAGTACTTTTTCATGTCTTTAAGATAATAATAGCAGTGTTTATGGAGGGCTTTGCAGACTGGCAATTGTGCCAAAAGCTTTCTGTAAAATATTCTTGTTTAATCCTTCCAACAATCCTATGAAGTAGCTTTTAAAGATCTACAATCCCTTGCCCAAAGCTCTGGGGCCCAGTGGGTTTCCCAAATCAATTTATCAGATTTCAGTGAGGTGATATGTGTAGCATACAGTATGTCAAACCCAGGCATTTACGAAAATATCAGTGTATCTGCAGGAAAACACGGGGGTGGGGGTAGGGGGGAATTCGAGAATGCAGTTCAAAATGGCCATCCTGATTTGACATGCAAGGAATTAGAGGCACAAAAATTATATAACTTTCCCAGGAAGAAAGAGCTAGCAGGTGATAAGGCCCAGAGATGACTCCAGGCAGCCTGGGTCCCTTACTGTACTGCAGGCCGCCTCCTTGCATTTGGCTTGTGTTGATACATTGCATTTTCACTACGAAAATCATTTTTAAAAAGTGTGTCCAGATCCCAGAAGACTCCTGTTGATACATCACAGAGCCAGGTGACACCAACATTTCCCATGCCAGGAAAAGAGGGAGAAAGATAAGACAGGGGCTTGGAGCTACCTACAGATAGACCTGGGCACGCAGAGCAGCCAGGAGGTGCCTGTGTGAAAGGATAGGGATGAAGGGAACACAGCCAACTCCCAGAAGCACCAGGTAGGTATGGCCAGCAAGGCTTGTGGGTATGATGGTAAAGACTGAAGAGCTAATTAAGGAAAACAATGAGTTGAGTGTGGTGATACAGGCCTGTTGCTAACAGAATGTCCAGGTCCAGGCTAGTCTGGGTCACATAGAGTGACCCAGTTTGAAGCTCTTTTAGGCTAGCTATATGTGAATTAAAGACCAGATTGGGTTATGTAAGACCCAGCATGAAGCAGTCAACCAATCAACGGGAAATAATAACTATAACTGTTCATATAGTATACAGCAAATAGTACATCCATCATTTTCAAGGATGGTCTGAGTTTGCTTTCTGTTGCTGTAAAAAATAAAAATAAAAAAACACGATGACCAGAACCAAGCCTAGAAGGGAAGGGCTTATCAGTTACAGTTCAGCACTGAGGGAGGGACACCAATGCAGGAACAAGGCGGCAGGAGCTGCAGCAAGGGGTGTGGAGGAATACTGTTTACCGGCTTACTCTCCACACTCTCTATACAGCCCCAGGCCCACCCGTGCAGGTATAGCGCTATTCATAGCGGGATGGAACCTCCCGCGTTAGACAGCAACCGAGAAAATGCTCACAGGCCCATTTGATCTAGGGCAGTGGTTCTCAGCCTTCCTAATGCTGTGACCCTTTAATATAGTTCCTTATGTTACGGTGACCCCCAACCATAAAGTTATTTTTGGTTGCTACATCATAACTGTAATTGTGCTACTATTCTGAATTGTAATGTAACTATCTGATATATGGCCCCTGTGAAAGGGTTGTTCCAAAGGGGTGGCAACCCACAGGTTGAGGACCACTGATCTAGGACTCCGCAATTCCTCAGTCGAGGTTCCCTTTCTCCCGGGTGGCTCTGCATTGTATCAAGGTGACGTCTGGCTGAAGCTCTGACAAGGGAGAAACTATTATTATTTGTAGCAGGAAGCAAAAATTCACAGGGTTCAGAGCTTATCAGATGCACAACCCAGAGGGAAGGAGGAGCCAGAGGGACAAACAGATGGAGCGCAGAGGCCAGAGAGCTCCCTGAGAGGACACCTTGTGTGCAAGGCCTGCTTCACATGCAAGGAGGCCCCGATTTCCTATGGAGATACTAATCTTTGAGGGGTTAATGCCTTTGACAAGAGTAAATGAAAAGAGAATTTAAATATCAGCAAAGTTCTCTTATTTGCTTTTTCTCTAGGGAAGATGAACAAATAGGTAGTTCCCAATCTGTGACTCAGAAAAGGCAATCAATGCCTTTGACATGCTCAGGTCTCAAACAGCAAAGGCAAAGCAGCCATTTCCCACTCAGAGAGACAGCGATGTACAACATGGAGGAGGGGAGAGGTGGCAATCTTATGGTAATTCAATAAGCAGATACAAATACCCACAAACACACAAGCATTGAGAGGATCCACACTTCTGCCAGCTTCCCCATCCTCAACATAAGCCCAAATCACAGACCTCAGTTCATGTCACCAAACCACATTTACTGAAATAAATGAAGTAAGGCTATTTCCATGACAGAAAACAATAGCTTCCTCTCAGAAACTGGCCAAAGACACACGATATACATGTATGCACACAATACAATGGATGGTACAGGGACCTAGGGGTCCTCTCTGGAAAATAAGGGGTGGATGGAGGCATGGCCACTATCTGCTCCATCAGGTGAGGAGAGAAACAAGATCCATGAGGAGGCTGTGAAAAACCTCCAGGTGTTCCTCTGGAATGAAAAGCCTACATAAGAGAAAACACAAAAGGTCCTTGTCCCCAAGAGCATGCCAAGTGCCTTACCCAAAGCCAGCAATTGTAGGCATTACCTCAACTTTCCCAACACCTCAGCTTCAGTCCCTGACCAAATCATGTCAAACAGGAGAAGAGGCGCCAGGAGTGATGCTGGCAGTGAGCCCCTCACTGAAGCCTCTTATGCAGAGCTGGAGGAGAGGACTGTGGGACTGCCAGGAGATTTATGGCTCACTTCCCTGTACTCCTCACCTTCAACATGGGCTCCGTGTTTCCCTATTGTATCAATTGGGCCTTTCCTTAAATCATTCTTTGGGAAGTTGTCCTATGTTGCAGGTAACACCACCACCAATGACGATGGCTTTGAAAACTGCTGTCTCATACCTGTGGCGTGTCTTGCATTGTTACTACAAAAGGGTTTTATTTTCCCCACTGCTGACCCCTGCTCCTGAGGGCATGGAGCGTCATGCATGGAACAGGATAGATGCCACCATGTGGGAAATGTCAAACATACCTAAAGCATGATTTTCATGATTTGGCAATAAGAGATAAGATCTGAGCCCATAGAGCAGCCCTGGTCAACACAATGAGTCAACAGCAAGCAATTCGGGAACAAATTCCTGCATTCTTACAGGCCTGTGGGAAGATTCCTATGCAAAGACTCTTGGCCATAAACCAGCAGGTCCATCTTCACGAAGCTGAGGGAAAGCCCCGGTCCTGTGTCCACACCGAGAGACAAAGCAGGGTGGCAAACAATTGTAGTACCAAGGCAAGGGTCCTGTCCAGAAGCTCTGGAAACAAGGGATTCATAATCCCAGCCTTGTCTTCACAGAGCAGTAAACATTTTAATGGGCAAGGTTCACAGAGATGTGCCTCGGAAGCAGCTTCTAGTCCTCCCAGACATCTTCTAGTCCAGGGACTCTCAAGCTGGCCTCTTGGGAGCTCGGTGGTACCTCAGAAGAATCTCAGTTGTCACTCAAGGGCTGCCTGACCCTCGCCATGCAATCAGTGCAGCCCCTCCTCCTTTGTTCTGAGTCTTTGTGTACGACTTGAATGAAAAACGAGGTACAGATGGGCAAAGTGACTCATGCCTGAAATCCTGGCACTTAGGAGGCTGAGAAAGGATTGCTGAGAGTTTGAAGACAGCTAGGCTACACAGAGAGTTCAAGGCTAGCTTGAGTGACAGACGAAGACTTGTCTCAACCTTCTATCCCCCTCCGCTCAAGGACTGAGGTGCCAGCCCAGAGAGGGAGAGAGTATAGACTGTACACTGTCACACAGCTCGTTCGTGATTGAGCTCAGGTTTACCTGCCCTGACTCCTCCCTGGTTGCACAAAGGATTCTGCTTCAGCTAAGCTGAGATATGGGAGTGCTGTTTGGTTTCATCACTAGGGAGAGCGCTGAGGGAACATCAGGACATGCTGCGGGTCTCCTAAATTGATCTGCAAAACTCTTGGGTGATTTAAAATGCCTGGAAAGCAATCTGTCGTGGAATGCTGCTTCCAAATTTCCGGTTTCCAGTTCTGTGAGCTGAGTTGAGCAACAAGTGAACAAAGTCACTCTTGAAAGACACTCATGTTGCAAGGGCTGTGGCCTAGGAAGCATGGAAAATGTTTGAGGCATTTGGATACAAGTGTAGCAGGCCGACTGCCTTTTCTCTCTTCTCTCCTAATACCCAAGTAGCATCCAAACTATGCTAAAAAGTCACAAATGGTCAGAACAAGGTGACCAGACCCTGTCGATGTGGGTAACATTCTGACACATAGTAAATGACATTGGGAAAGGAGGAGGGGGACAGAGACCCAGGCTGATCTGAGCCCCTAAATCCCAAGAAGACACAAGATGGGAGGCACAGGCTATCACTGAAAACAGAGATTTAGGGCAGCCAGAGACAGGAAACTTAGTGTAAGGTCTATGCTGTCACACCCCTCACATTATTTCCCACAAAGGCATGGAGAAGTAAGAGTTGCTTAAGGACAGACTCACGATGACAGGGTCAACATGCTCCAGTTGTAACATGTGGTTATCAGTCCACAAGCCCAGGACCGGTGTGATGAGAAACGGCCACGAAACCACTAGAAGGTAAAGTACTGGCAGTTTCGGGGAAAGGGGATCTTTTCATGAAACAGATCAGAAAAGTCGAGCTCTATGCCCTAAGGTTGCCCAATGTATCATCAAAACTCATGTCATGACAGCCACTGACCTAAGCAGTGGTGGTTACGTCTCATCAGTATCAAAGTACATAACTGGGAACATAACAGTTTGTTTGCTGTGGAAATATCTTCAGCATGGGGCTAGACATGATTCCCCACACTGACTACCCTTCCAAAGCATCCCCATGATTCTGAACTCAAACACAACTGGTGGAAAGGACCAGCTCCAGCATTCTCTGTGCAAATCGTCATCCAGCCTGAATTTCCTAAGAACCAAGGATTATCAACTCCATTTACTCCCTCCCTTCCCTGTCTCACTTAATGCCACCATCACTCACCCCACTGCTTGCACCAAGAAACCTGAGCCATCTCCACATGACTCTGTCTCATACATGCCACCTTCAGTCCACAGGAAGGAGCCTAGCTCAACCACCATGGATGCCCTTTAGAACACAGAGCTCCACTCAAAGAAAGAATAAGCAGGCTACCAAGACTTGATAGCCTATGACCATATAGTGGGGGAGGAGGTCCCCCTCGGTCATAGACCTAGGGGAGGGGAAATAGGATGAAAGTGGGATGGAGGGAGGAATGGGAGGATACAAGTGATGGGATAACAACTGAGTTGTAATCTGAATAAATTAATAAAATAAAATTAAATTAAATTTAAAAAACACAGAGCTCCAAGTGACTGTTCAGGATATCATCAAATAGCCGTATCACATTGCTTTAACTAATCTATCTTTGGGCCTATAGACTTTTCCACCATGAAAAAAACCAAAGGCTTATTTGTATTTTATATGTGAGTGTTTTGCTCAAATATATGTTTGTGTACTGTACCTGTGTGTGGTGCCCTTGGAGGCCAGAAGAAGGATTCCTTGGAACTGGAACCATGAATGTTTGTGAGCCACTGAGTGGATGCTGGGGATTGAGTCTGTATCCTCTAGAAGAGCAGGCAGTATTCTTAACTGCTAAGGTGTCTCCCTAACCCCATCTTTCCCACTTTTAGCGAAAGTAGAGTACTGAAAATCTTTGTCTACAAGCCTGTGTGCACACATATATTCATTACAACAGTGTCCCCAGAGGGACAATCATCACAGCCAAGTATCCTAACAAACACCCTGAGAGGTACAAATGGACAACTGCTTTCTCGGATGGCGGCCACTAAAAGTTTCTTCCTACTGTCAGATGAGTCTGCGCATTTCTTCTAGGAGATAAACTGCTTCCATCTTCTCTGCAGCCAAGTGCAGGCAGGGCTGAACACACTGCAGGCTCTCAGAACAGTATTCTGAGTTATGTTGAAGGGACATTAGAAGAACTGGGGAAACTAGTGCCAAGCACTCTTCCTCATGGGAAATCTGAGGCTGCCCCTTCATAGAGGAGTCACGTGGAGAGGTTATATAGCAAAGAGGAAAAGGTCAGCGGCAAGACAGAAGTCATCCAGCTAGCAACCATGCCACTGAGAACCTGGGGACAGTTTTCCTAGGGATCAGAGTGTCTTCCAGGGATGGCTAACTGGTTTTGGATTTCCAAAACAATGGAACATGTTTGTAGCCTTTGAAGGGATAAGGCCAAAGCCCACCATGACTGCTTTCACCTGGGACAAGGCTTCCAATCCTTGCCACAGTCAAATTCAATTAGTGTTGGTAGGAGGAGGCTAAGGAGGGATGCTGAGGAACGGAGGAAGATGCAGAACAGAGGGCAACACAGCCTGAAGCCCGTGCAGGCCAAGCAGAGCCTTCTCTTAACTGGTTCCATGCTCCTCTGGACACTATGTGTATGCTTTTCAAATGTAAACATTTGAAGCAGGCATGGAGGCTTACACCTGCACTCCCAGCACTAAGGCAGGATACTTTGGAATTGGAGACTAGGGAAGGCATGGCGGCATGCATATCATTGAAGAGACATGCATGTCATTGAAGCAGTAGCTGAGATCTACGTCATGATCTGCAGGCAGAGAGAGAGAGAGACAGACAGACAGACAGACAGACAGACAGACAGACAGACAGACACTGGGCCTGGCATGGGCTTTGAAAACCTCAAAGTTCACCCTCAGGGACACAGTTCTTCCAACAAAGCCACACCTCTTAATCCTTCTAACCCTTTCAAATAGACCTACTCCCTGGTGAGTAAGCATTCAAATATATGAGCCTATGGGGTCATTCTTACTCAAACCACCACAAGATTTAACAAGTAGCATCCTTATTTATCAAAAATTTTAAGAGGGCAGAATAACAGAAAAGCCCTCAGAACTTCCTGAAAGGGTTGAAAGTGTCAGGCAGGGAGAAAATGTATGAAGAACAAGATTTAGTCTGAGAAGTGACCTGAGTCATCCCTGCTAAGAGGACAGGGGACTGGCTAACAGGGCACCGCCAGGCCAAGTCAAAAGAAAGGAGGTGACACAGAGCGCAGGACCTGGACGGTTAGAGAGGAAGGAAGGAAAGTGACTTTTGGACAGAGTGTAGAGGGAGCAAGTATTTCCAAGTCTTAAAAACCGAAATGGAAATGGGGGTACAGAAATTCAGGAATACCCACTGAGACGGGAGCTGAAAGCCAAGGACTGTCCACAAGTCCCTGTCCACTTCCTTGCCCTGATACCCAGTAATATGAAATTCCTTCGGAGGTGCCTACCGAATCCTGATATCACAGTGAGAGGACACTACCTGAAAGGGTGCCTGAGCCAAAGACACTACCCCAGATTTCAATCCCCCAAAAAAGGGTCAGAAAAGAGTCACTTGGCAAAGATGCACCCCTCTCAGAATCTACATTTGATGACTGGAGAAAGCTGAGAAGCAACTGCAAGTATGAACTGACTGTGATCCAGGAAGACTTTAGGACTTTCTGGTACATTGCTTTAGATAAAACACAGGGCCCTGGCTTTGACCCTTAGCAGGAAGGAGAAGGGGAGGGAGGGAGGGGAGGGAGGGAGGGAGGGAGGGAGGGAGGGAGGGAGGGAGGAAAGAGAGGAGAGAGATGAGGGGCGCTAGACCCTGTGGACCTACGCCAATCGTCTGCCTCTCCAGAGAATAGCACCACACATGAGCGATTGCTCTCGCTGGAGCCGGTCCTAAAAACCAAGAGTTGGGTGGCAAAGTGTTTTGCAAAGACTGAATGAAGCAAGTCTTCTCCCTCCAGCCTCCAGCAATGGAGATGGAAAGGAAAGCTGGAAAGGAATGCTGCCATTTGCAAATCAATAACTTCCCCCTGGCAGGGTAGAATATACAGAGCAATGTGCGACCAAGAGTCCCAAAATGGTTCAGTTTTCCAACATAATCCCGCCCTCCAAGAAGCCGACGAGAAATGACAAGGCCTCTTCTTGGCTGTGTCTGCCGGTGCCGGTGCCACTCTGAGGGCAGCTGTCTTTCCTTCCTTCCTTTCTTTTTTTTTCCTCCCTTTTGATGGAAAATCAAAAGGTTTCAGCAGAGCCTGCAGCAGAAGCAGACGATGTCCTCGACATTTTACCGCTTCCTACTTTCCCCGCTATTTGCATAAGGGTTGTTAGGAAAATACCTACACCAGAAGAGATCGCTTCCATGGAAAAAGCATTTCAATCACTCACTTCCAGCCAGCATTCCACACACTGGGAGCACTTGACATTATCCTTGGAGGTCTGGAGTGGAACAGCTGCAGCAAGGCCACGCCCCCAGGGATTCGCCCTTGGCCCTGAAAGGGGTGTGGCCTACGGTGCAGAGAGCTCAGCAGGTCTGTGGAATCCCAGCAAGGAACAGGAGCTGGAAACTGGGAGCACAATACTGTTCTCAGTCCTTCAGGGTGTCTTCCTTGCCCATCACACAGAGACAATAGCAAGCGCCCGTGGCTGGCAAGCCTCATTTTCCACCACAGTTCCTTTCCCCACTAATCGCTCTCCTAGTCTGGCACCGAACAAGGGCCCAGGGCAATATGGAACAGCATCCCTGGGCGACTCACCAAGCGGGTCTCTGAATCCAGGCATAAGCCAATGTCAGTCTGCGTCCCTGAGTGAAAAGCAGGCTGGAGGGTACCTCAGCTTTCCTTTCTCTTGTGAGTGGGACCCTCAGGAACCTCTGCCACTCCTAACAGGAAGGCAGAGGGATCCAGTCCTCCATGAACGGACATCTCTGCTGAAAGCAAATGTCTCCCCCGCAACGAAGTCACTGCAGAAATCTTCTAATTGCCCACTCCACTTCAGGGAAGCCACCCATGCAAAGCCAGCCAACGGCATGAAATAAGTCAGCTGTGGGTGTTCTAGACACCAATGCAGAGCTTCCTTCTACAAAGGCCAAATGGCAGGCTGTTATGGGAAATGGCTCAGCTAAGAGGTTTTAGGAAGCTGTTGCATGGAAGGGGGAAAAAAAAAACCTCACCATGTGGGTGGGTTTCATGCACTTGAAAATCAAAACCTGAAAGTAGAAGATGGCTGCCCGGTGGTCTGACTTCCCACCCAAGCGTTTTAAATCTAGCAAGGGGATTTCCACAGTCAGCTCAGAACACACTGGGCCAGCCACAGAAATGTGAATCCCAGTAATTTCCCCTTTGAAGTGGGTTTCAGATGGCACCAGTTAGCACAGTGAGCCTGGCAGGTCACGTGATCTCCCTTGCTTTTCCACCTGGGCAACAGGATGGCAGCTGTTAGCAGCCACAGCACAAAGTCAAAGACTGCCCCTTCCCACCCCTGCCCCAGTCTCTACTCAGAAATATCCAGAAGTTAGGGAAAAACTGACATGCCCCACGAGAGATGGCAGCCTCCTTCCCGGACCTTCATGCGGGATGGAGGTCACTAGAGAGTATACACTTCCCTGACCCTAAATGCCTATGCAAACCCCCAGGAAAATGCACTGATTAATCACCTACTATATGCCAGGCTGGCAACAGGAGTAGATATGTAACAAATTCTGTGCAAAGGAGCCCAGAGCCCATGGGGAAGACAAGGAACAGTCACATGGCTGGTAAGTGATAGAACAGAGACACCTGAAATTTGCTCCCGACTCCATGAACTCTGCACAGAGTTGAGGGGGAGGTGATGTCAGGGAAACCTCATTTGAACTGGGCCCTTGTGGATGAGCAGGAAGGAGGCAGCAACAGCAGCAATGAGAAACGGAGGAATGTGCACAGAGCATAAGATGTCTGTGCAGAGAGGACAGGGACACACATGATGGTGAGGTGGGGGAGGGGGATGTGGGGGGATGGGGCAGTGGCTGTGGCTAAGACACAGAAAGGCATAAATACCCTCCACTCAGTATACCTTGAGGAGGTGTGAAGATAATCTACTAAGAGGAGTGATGTGATGAGCAACCTGAACTCCAGAGTGGAGAGGCAGTTTCCCCCCCCACCCCCCAAAGAAGGGAGACCAATGGGAAAGCTGATGAGAAGGTTTCAGAGAATGGGGACACCTGCAGACAGCTGCCACTGCAGGCAAAAGAGCTTGGGTGGAGTTGCAGACTACCCAAGCACAAGGAAGCATGCTGGCTTGTGAACTGCCAGGGTTAGAGAGGCCCAAGGTCTAACCGCCTCAGAGTTCAGCAGGGTTCAGCCTAACAGCATGCAGCTCTCTACTGAGCCTTTCCAAATCTGAATGCCCTGCTTTCGCCTCTACCCTTTCTATCTTCTCCAGGGTTACAGTTCTGTCCTACATGGCTTCCAAAACACTGCCTAATGCTTGCCCTTAGCTCCAGGGCCAGAAGCCCCAGAAGGAAGCAAGGTATGTTTGCTATACGCTTATTCATAGGCCCATTTCCATATCCAGTGCTTTGTGCCTTCCTAGATACGTGGCCATCCTTATAAGTTTGCCTGACCTAGTGGCAGCAAGCACCCCAGGGCCCATCCCTTTGGCTGCCATGCCCTGGCCCCACAGAGTGAGAGCAGATCCAGAGCCTCTCAGAAACCTTTTGAGGACATTTTTCTGTGTGCATATGAAGTCTGGACAAGATTTCTTCAACCCTAATTTCTTAGGTGAACTCCAGAAGGGAGGCATTTAAGATGGGGGTGAAATGACTCACTCAGGCAGAGGAGCCCCAGGTGTTTTTTCTGTAAATCTAATTGCTAATATCTGAGGCAGTAGAACTCTGGCCTTGTGTGTGGCCTATCTCATTCACGTTCATAAGCTTCATGGTGTCTAATTGTACTGGATCTCCACAGCAACATGAGGGGTGTGTGTGTGTGTGTGTATGTGTGTGTGTGTGTACGGGTGCGCATGTGCGTACATGGCATAGAGCACAGCAACCCAGCACAGCTGAGCCACAATGCCTGGGAGGGAGACCCCTGCCCAGCCAATGGCTGCCTGGCTTCCTCACTGACCTTGAACAAGGATTCCAATCCCTCAGGTTTCCTTGGCTCCCCAGCTTCAAAATGGTACCCACACCGATGCCTAGCACATAATGAGCACTCAAAGAGTGGTTATTAAAGAAAGCTCTCCAGTTTCCAGAGGGTTTAAATGGCACAGGCAGGCTGAGCTTGCCTGGGCCTGCCTGGCTGGAATGCAAGGTGCATCAGAGTACTTTGGCCCAAGACTAGACTCCTCATACCATGTCAAGATTCTCCCAGAAGCACCCACGCTCCACGCTCCCATTAGTCCCTCCTGCCTTGGGAAAGCACCTCTATGGAGAAGCAATGCAGGCTGTTACCCTGCAGGGAGAAACATGAAAGTAGGGTACAGCTTTGTCTTGGAAATTTCTGAAGATTCGTACACCAAAGTCATCATCTGAAGCAACTGCAAGTATACAATTCACTATGTAGTCAAACATCACCACCATATAATTTCAGAATACTTTCACCATTCCTAAAGGAAATCTCACCCTTTCCAAGTCCTCTCTTAGCCCAGGCCCTGACAACCGTGAATCTATTTTCTGTCTCTATACATTGTCCTGTTCTGGACATTTCACAGAAACAGAATCTATAGTAGACTGCTTCTTTCTCTTAGCACAAAGTTTTTGAGGCATATCCACAGCGTGGCAAGTGTCAGTGCCTTGTTTCTTTTTACGGGTGAATAGTATTCCATTGTAGGACAAACCACATTTTCTGTTTATCCATTCATTAGTTTATGGACATGTGGCTGATTCTACCTTTGGGCTACTGTGAACATCCTCATTACAATACAATTTTCCTTTTCTTTTAAAAAGATATGCATCAGTATTATCCATCCTAGCAGATATGGAGTAATACTCTGTTGTGGTTTTGACATGCATTTCCAGTGTCATAGAGGTTGAGTGAACAGCATATGAATTATGCCCTTTTTTCTTTAAGTAAAAGATAGGGTGGACTCCCACATAGACCACAGCAGGGAGAGCTAACAAAAGACAGGCTTATTTGGTTAGTTCCTACATGCCACAGCCAAATGGTGACCTGTCTGGTTGTCATGGGAAGGCCACATAGGTCTATCAAGCTTTCCTGTGTGCCTGGGGCCCTCCCCACTCTGGTCTTGGCTACCCTGTTGTAGTTTAACAGTTAGATTAGATAAAGATAGCAAAATATTCGGTGTGGCAGGACCTTGTGACCTGCTTGGAATTCCTCACGTCTTGAGATAGCCTGCAGCTAGATTGCTTTAGTAATATGCTTCCCTGCCCCTTGCCTTATAAAACCTTCTACCTGAAAAATAAAAATTAGAGAGCTTGATCAAAGATTTGCTCTCCTTCTTCGTGTCTTGTGTTCTGTCCCGATACAGGAAACTTCTCCTCCCAAGCGTTAGTCGAACCCCAGCAGGCTGGGTCACAACCAGCTGTAATCTATGCCCTAGTCACGAGCAATCAGAAAGTGAAATTAAGATTGCATTGACCATAGCAATGCAAACACAAGACTTCCATATAAGACACTTATAAATAAGTTTAACCCCAGTAGTGTGGACTTGTCGGTGGAAACTGCAAACACGCTTGACAGAAATGAAGAACCGAAGGAAAGAACGCAAACCTCTGGCATCCATGCATACATGGAAGGTTCTAGTAGGAAGACAGGGGCTATAGTGTGGATCCTGAATGGGCCTCAGACACCCATGTATGTTATGAGGCACTATTATTGGAAGGTGGGTCATTGGAGGTGTGCCCTGCCAAGGAACAGTGGAACCCAGGTCCACCTCTTGGCGGCCACAGGTGGTTACTTCCTCTGCCATGTTCTCATCCTCCAAGTGCCATGATGAGCTGCCTCTTCACAGGTCCAAGCGTGACAGGGCCCACTGAGCACAGACGAACCCTCTGAAGCCATGAGCCCATCTTATAAGTTGGCTACTACAGGTAATTTTAACACTAAGATGAAAAGCCAACTAGGACAGTGGCCCAAATGCTTCAACTGGCACACAGGTGCATCATATGAAGGATTCAAGAGTCTTGTAGTGTCTTGAGCCAGAACAACCCTGAGAGCACAAGTTTCCTAATTCTAAGACATTCTGTGAAGCCACAGTAGCCAAGGCAGTGCATCACTGACATAAGACTAAACAAACAGATCAACAGAGTAGACTAAGCCCAGAAGCAAATCTTGCCACTGAGGAAAAGGAGTAACCTTTGACAATAGTGTTAGCCAACTGGACACACACATGAAAAGAAACAGATTCAGTCCTGGGCCTCATACCACCTACGAAACCAAGAGAAGCTCAGAGCGAATCAGGGATCCCTGAACTGTAAGTGCTGAAGTCATAAAGCCTTAAGAGAGTACAGGTGTAAATTCAACACGGATGCACAAATTGTCAGCAACAAAAGCAAATTTCGATCACTAGGCTAGCACGGAAGTGAAAAGCCCACGTGCTCCAGTGAACCTTCAAGAAGACAGTGCATAACAGGATAAAAAGCAACTCGCAGATAGACAGAGAAACAGCCTAACCTGGCAAAGAACTTAAAAAGGATTTCAAAGAAGACTGCTAACACATTCCAAGGAGCACAATGAAGGACGGTGAACATGGCTTGATCAAAGTCACTGTGGGACTCTACCCCTCACCCACGAGGGTGACAATGATCAAGAAGATGGACAATAGCAAATGTTGGCAAGACGTGGGAACCTCATTGCTGGTGGGAATGGAGACGAACGCAGTTGCTCTGGAAAATCATTTGATAGTTGCTCAAAAAGTCAGAGTTATGATGTGTTACAGCAAACCAAAAATGTATGTCCACACACACACACACACACACACACCCAAAGCCAAACAACAACAGCAACAACAAAACCAGTAGGTAAGTGTTTTATACCATAGTTCATAATAGCTCAAAGGTGATATAATTCAAATGTTCATCACCTGGTGCATGGATTAACAGGATATGACATATCCTACAATGGAATACTAGTTACTCTCAGAGGGGAACAAAGAATTGATACATACTACATCATAAGAAGCCTTGAAACTATTAAGGGAAAGAAACCACACATAAAACCATAGATAGATATATTTTATAGGTCTATTTCTATGAAATGGCCAGAACAGAGAAATCTACTGCCAGAGCCTAGTGGGATACTGGTAAGATTCTGGCTGTAGATACCCGGTTTCTTTTGGATGCAATAAAAATGAAAATGTTGTGTAGTCTTAGATGATACTGTTAGTTGCATATTCTGGCTTTTATAATAAAACACACACACACACACACACACACACACACACACGTGCTTAAAAACTTTAAAGGGGTCAGCTTTACAGTGAATGAATTATATCTCAATAAGGCTAATATTAAATGCACACATACATAAAAAGGTGTCCCAAACCAGCCAAGTGTCACAGAGCGGGGACGGATGCCACAGGGAGGCATGTTCCTCGTGAGGGTATCTTTGAGGACCACTTACATCATGCTCTTCATGTGTCTTGACAGGTTACTGACCACTGGCTGTGTGTATCTGAGTTTTACCTTCTGGATTCTCACATCTGAGAGAGAAACTGCATCCTGAAAACTTCCTGGGTTTCTTTGTAGCAGAACAATCCAACAAGATACCAAGGACCACTGAAAAACTGGCAAGTCCCAGGGCCGAGAGAACACAGGGTCAGACAAGAAACAATGAGAAGCAGTAGAGACAGATAAAAAGAAGGGCAGGGAGACATGCTTAGAGCTGACCACTGGGCTGGGTGTAGTGTTGAGGAACACCCAACTTGTAAAGTTACTTTTAACCCTGAGAACAGGATAGGGTACATGGGCTGGCAGAATGGAAAGGACCAAGTTCCATCTTGGCTGAACCATGGATTAGCTGGAAAACCTTAGCAAATTGGTTTTTGTCTGCTCCTGTCTACGCTGGTTTCCCAGTGGGAAGATCAAAAGGCTGGTGTATGTGAGGTACCTAGGAGAAAATAGCTGTTCAGTAAACGGCAGCCTTTATTACTGGCACTGTCTTGACAGCATAATTATTAACACAGGAGCTCCTGCTAGCGTCCACTGTTTCCTGCCACTGGCTTGGGAATCAGTGTTTCTATATTTTTACCTCCTTGGGTCCTTCAGTCAAGATCTGGTAGCTATAAACATGTCAGAGTGTTAAGGTTTTGTTTTGTTTTATTTTAATCTAGATTGGAATCTGATGGATATGGCAAATTAGCCTGCAGAACATTTGTAAAACTATCAAAGGAGGAATGCACCAACCAGCTCACAATGAAGCTAAAGCTATAAAAGGGCAACTCACAGGAGAATGTGTGCAAGGTTAACCCTCATGCGAAGAATGCCCACTAGACAACAGACATCCTTCCATTCCCAGAAACGCAGCTCCAACAAATAAGAACTGTCCCCAGCAGCAGGCCTAACCAATCTTAAAACCCCGGAGGCAGTCTGCGCCACCCAGGCCCTCCTTCACTAAGGTCATGAGGCCACCACAGGCCTCTGGGAGGAACTGTACAGGTCAGTGGGCTTAGGCAACTAATGACAGTTTCTTTCCAATAGGTGGCAGAAGGTTAGTCACTGGGCCTGGCATGCTCCCTGACACCACCTCATCCGCTGGAGCACTTCTGCATGATGACTGGCAGACAGGGTGCATGGGCAGAGAGCAGGGAGCTCCATCAGACCCCTCCTGACAGATCACGGATGAGCCAGCCATCTCCTAAGGGCAAAAGGACCAGCTAATTGTTTCCTCGGATCTCCATTCAAACACCACAACACTCGGAGACCCAGCCACAGGTAGCAGCAGCTCACTGGGTGGAGGCTCTGGTTTCCCCGCCCTTTGCAAGGTGTGGCAATGGCTGCCTGATTTCTAGCTGCCCCCTGTCTCCCAGGCAAAAATGAAACAATTCTCCAAGGATTCACCAATGGCCTTGAAGTCATCAGGGCTCGCTAAGGATATGCTGGCCCTAGATAACAATGGGACTGCTAAAGTCTAGGCCACTTCCTTTCCTCCTGTCTGTTTTCCCATCTGGATTCACAGGGAGGTCAACAGCAGCCACGCCTCCCTCCCTCTTCACTCTTTAAACAGAGGGAGGAGAGGTCCACGATGGAGACCTAAGTTCACGTACCTTCACATCCTGCACTGGACCAAGGGCTTTTGATGTTTCTTCAGACTGTGTGCTTTATCTTAAAAATTAATGCCAACTTTATTGTCCACTCCAGTTTTTTTTTTTAACCTCTAGCTGCATGCTCTTCCATCTCACACACATCATAACGTTTCAAAAACTGATCTGACTCTTTGCAATGGACTAATTGGAAGCATATTTTTTTCTCGTTGTATTGTAATGATTAGGGCTTCAGGAGTGATGAAATGTAAAGACACAAAAGAACCTTTTTCCCTAGAATCAGAACCAATGCTGAGAAAACTGGGCCAGGCTTGCACACTCCAGGTTGCTGGCTCAGGTCATTTCTAGATTGTTTCCTGAGAAGCTGTCCCATTCTCAGGCAATTCAGCCTTTGTGCCCGCGTGCAGTGTGATGAGGAAGCCTTGATCTGAACAGTGTCCTCCTGTCTTCTTCCCTGCTAGCAGGAGACTCAATGGCTGGCAATGGAAGGAGCTGTTTGCCCAGCTTGTACAAGCCAGTGAGGAATTAACCGCTGCACACCAATACATCTGCTTCACCTTCCCCAGGACACTGGGAGACGCCTGTGGCAACTCCGCTGTACAGATGGGAAGAGGAAGGCTCTGGGAAGGCTGTGCAGCTCTCCCCTGCACCAACCGCTGTGCCTTGTAAAGAATAAGCACATAGCAGGCACAGGCCACTGCTGTCAAATACCAGTGTCCTCTGTGTACAGAAGGACCTCCAGGGCCAAGTGCTTGACTATTTAAAATGCATTTTCCTACAAGAGTCCCTCTCAGGGACCCCCCTCCTCTCCTCTCCTGGCTCCTTAGCTTCACAGATGTCCTCACAGGGGTACTAATAGGGCGAACAAGGGCCAAGGCAAAGACCAGTCCAGAAGGGATGAGAAGTCTACGCAAAGGAAGCAGAGCCTGCTGCCCACCACCACCACCTGCTTGAGTTCTCAAGCCTTTCTGTTGCCATCTCTCTTTACCTTAGCCTTTTCCAAACTCAACTTCCCCCAACTTCCCTGTTCCTCAAATTCTGGCCGACTTTTTGCTCATCCCTCAGTTTAAGTACAACCCAGCTGTGAAGGTTCACACCTCCTGGACCTCTCAAGCCTGCCCCTCAGCTAAATAACAGCAGCTGTCTTTTCCTGATGTCAGGCGTCAGGTGTCAGGTGATGCAGCCCACTGGCAGGCAGGCTAAGAGGCTTGCCTACAGTCACTCAGGGAGCAGGCAACAGGCAGCAGGGGCCTCGGCCACCATGGAACTAAAGATCTGATGCAGAGCCTGTGTTCTGCCTTCTTTACCACCAAGCTGCCTGCCAACCATCCACATAGATGAAGCGTAAAGGGGGACTCCCCATGCAGCATGCTGAATCATCTGTTTTTGTCTGTGTCTTTGTTGGTTCATCTGTCCGTCTGAAAATTAAAGATGTAAAAGTGAGAACCAACCTGATGAGGATTGGCAAGACGGCTCATCAGGTAGCAGGCAAAGGAGCTTGCTGCCAAATTTGACAACTTGAGTTCTATCCCTGGGTCCCACGAGGTAAAAGGAGGGGGCAAGTGGTCCTCTGACCTCCACATGTACATACACGCACGCACGCACGCACGCACATGTGCACACACACACACACACACTAACCCAGGCCTTGGGCATGCTAGACAAGCTAAACTCTCAACCCTCAAATTCATCTTCTAAAGAGGCATATGCCCTTCCTTGTCACTTCCCTTTCCACATGGCATTCCTTCCTTGTCAGGTATGTATACACGCTATAAGTTTCTTTAAACAGATACATACATACACACATTCATACACACATACATACATACATTCATGCATGCATACGTATATATTTAGGTGAAGGGAATAATTTGCTATAGAGGAGCAGCCAGCAAAGATCCTGTCCATGTCACTGGAAACAGTGTGCAAGCGCAGGGTACACCTTCTCACCTCTAAAAATTACCATGCAACATGAGTACTTCTCAGGCTTAGTCAAGAATGAACGGCTGTTCTGTCCCTGTCACACATCCACCCTGTCATGCTTAATGCAGGACTGACACACTGTAAGTGCTAATACCTTAATTAATAAAACACTATCACTTTTTTTTTTCACCTGTTCCTTCTGTCACCATCTTTGGTCAGAAAGAACATAGTCACTTTATCACACATTCCATGAGGCGCTTCCCCAGCGCTTTCTAAGTTTCTGTGCCATCACCAGCCTTGTTCTCTGGGAAGTTCTCCAGTCTTCCTGGTCTAATCCTGCAGTCATGCTGTCCACACCTGTCCCCAGAGGCCTGGCCCAGCATCCTCCACTGCAGCAGAGGCCTTCTGATATGACCTAGAGATAGAGATCACCTGGCCTCCCTCAAATGACCCGGGGCCATCTTGCATCACACTTTCTGGAAGAGGAAGATGCAATGTGGAAATCGTTTAAATGCTTTAAAATTTGTTATTATTATGTGTGGTGTGTATGGTGGGGGGAGGGTGTGTATGTGTGGTGTATAATGTATATGTGTATGTGTGGTGTGTGGTGGTG
>OU015742.1:131062106-131078349 GCA_907169655.1 Acomys percivali | reverse complement strand
TAATAATAATAATAATAATAATAATAATAATAATAATAATAATAATAGTAATACCACCATAACCACAGCTTACGTTACTGAGTACCTATAGGATACCAAATAGTATCTCATTTATTTTTACAGCAACTCTGAGAGGAACTATTATTCCGTTCTGAAAATGAGGAAATTAAATCTGAAATTAACACACAGCTGGGAAATGGTTGAGTCAAAATTTAAATAATGCTGCATGAAACTCCCAAGGCTGCCATGCCAATGAACTCTCTGTGTGTAGTGAAATATACACAGCATAGCATTAACCACTATAGCTATTTTTAAGTGCACAGTTTGGTGGCTTTAAATACATTCATACTCTCACAGAACCCTCACCACTCCATCTCTGGCCTTTTTAGCCCCTGTACCTGAAACTCTGGACCCCCTAAGTGTAAACTTTCCATCTCCAGCCTCAGCTCCCCTGATGCACCATTGTATTCTGTCTACACAAACATTACTCCTCTAGGAGCCTCACAGAAGTGAACTCTGGCAGGACTTGCCCTTTTGAGGCCAGCACATTCTCAGTTGGGGGTGTGGAATGTCAACTGAGAACTGAAACCTAGGCCTTGAGCATATAGCAGACGCTCTGCCACTGAACTGTATCTCCAGTCTTGGTCAATATACTTTTTTTAAAAAAAGAACTGGTCATCACCTTGGTTAAGGGAATGTGTCCCGTCCACCTACCTTCTACCCCTACTATGCCTTCATCTGTCTGCCTAGGCCAGGACCCCGTGACCTCTTAGGGTAGTAGGACAGGGCCACATTGCTCCCTGCTGAGTGTGTCCTTGTATCATCAATGTCCACAAACTCATAATCCACTTTGCAGAAGTCAGGAGAATATCAGTATAGCCACTTGAATGTTCAGATGAGCCTATCCATTACTTGCCTGTATCATCCAGTACCAGTTTGTTCTGCGTGCCAAGCATTTAGTTTCCTTCTTTTCATTAAGTACCGGATCCCTTAAAATTGGCAGGTGGAATTGTGAAAAACACACAAACAAACAAACAAAAACATGAAGATAAAACACCTACATGAAAACAAATGTTCTAGCCACAGGACCATCCAGCTTTCCTTGAAGGATGTAGGTGATCCACGCTAAGTCCTCAGATTCTTAGGATCCTAAGCTTCAGCCTAGGCCCACTTGCAGAATGGGCCTTCCCAAGTCTCACCATCATCAGTTCCAGTGTCTTAGGGTTCAAAGTGAGATCCATTTGCCAGAAGTAACCAGTCTGAGCCCTGCCGTAGGACACAATGGGGAGCCCATCATTGAAGGACACTAGACCGAGTTGTAGAAGAGACACACGGAAGTCCGCTCTTGGCATTCACTTTCTATAATATTTATCAGAGGTCCAAGCCATTGGCTAATGCTCTGTTTCTACGACAGCTATGTTTGGCTGCTAAAGTCCCTCAGTGATAGCTTTCCCTGGATGTGAACACTAGACTGGTGAGGTTGAGTGGCTGCGGGGGGGTCCTCAGATAAAAAGGATTTGATTAGGACCAGGTTTCACAGTGTTGGCTGCTGCCATTGGATGTCCACTCAGAAGAATGTCAGGGATAAAGCCAAATGCCACAAATGAAAGGCCAGCCCAGAGGATAGGAACATAATCTACAGAGACGCACGGAGAAACTGGCCTCTTGAACTTTCTCCCAACAGCTCTGCAACAGAGACAGCGGGCTCCTGGCAGCTGGTAACTGGAGGGGTCAAGACGGCTCTACAGTCCTAGATGATGCTGTCAAGCACGTGACATACACATCAGAAGCCTCCGGGAGCCAGGCCTGGCCTTGCCGTCCGTGCTTCCCAATCCTCAGCATGGAGAACTTGAAGCCAGCTGCTCTGTTCTCTTATTGCTCATCCCCATTTCAGGCATACCCCATGGGTAATCAAACTGCAGAGGATGCCAGTTGTGTTTCCAGCCTGACTTTCAATAGAAACTGAAATCTGAATGCTCTGCCAGGGTGCTTCTGACATCAGGGGCCACCGAATGATAAATGCCATCATTATGGGGACCCTCGTCTCCCCACAGTGCGGGAGGGGACAGAACAAGGACCCGCACCCCAGTGTTGTCACTGCTGACTACAGACTGAGCCACAGGCTGGAAGGCTTTGGAAGGGTGCCTGGAGAGACCAAGCCCTCTCCCTCAGACCCTTCCACTCGACCACAAGCATCTGACCTGTGGGGCAGCTGATAAGGCTGACTCACATACAGGCTGTAGGCCCAAGACATAGGACAGTAGCAAAATACCTCTGGGTTTTTTCTCTCACTAGTTTCCCATGTTCTTATCTCTCCAGCATCACTTTATCCTAGTGACTCTCTACCAGGTGACTCAGCCTCCCTGGGGGACATGTGGCTACATTCTGGTTGTCTACATTTGGAGGTGTAAAAGGCCATGACTGGAAGCTGATGGTCAGAAGGCAGTGCCACACATCTTACAATGCACACAATGGTCCCTGTCACAAAGAAGTACCTGGCTTTAAATGTCAGCAGTATTACTGGTGGGGAAACGGACATTATTCTCTGTTCTGCTAGCTTCACTCCAGCAATAAAAACCATCTAACTTCTAGAACATTCCATGTTCACTTGCACTTTGGGCCTTCACATATACTGTTTCCTCCAACTCCACTTTATCCAGCTCCACACAGGGAGAACTTCCATTTATCCATCAGGTTTCAGCCAAAGTCAATTCTCCTGAGAGGGCATAACCTAAATCTGACCCTCCTCCCATGCTCTCCAGCAGCACTCCAGCTTTCTCCTTCAGGACACCCTCACAATCATTATGGCTTTTCTGATGTCTGTAGTTGTTGTCCGGAAGGAAGACTTCTCACGGAAGAGACATGGTATGTGTCACTACTGTATTGTGCTGTTAGCCCAGAGCTGGCACAGCAGGGAGTGGGCTCTGCATATGAAGGAAGCTGAAAAGGCTCAGCACCTATACGCAGGAGACCAATGCCGTACACTACACTTACACCCTTATACTAATAGACTATCAGTCGTCCAAGACAGAGAGAAAGAACAAAATGCTAGACTACAGCTGGGAGCTGTCACTCATACAGTAGATGGGCTATGAAAGTACGTATGTATTTACTTCAACGCACCCAGGATATCTTTGGAAAGATACTGGTGCAAATGGGTGAGCGAGAGACTTCCCGTTAAAGTATACAATACTCTTGAATTTTGTAACTCAGTGAGTATTTTTAAAGCTGCTTTTGATGAATTTAAGGTCTACACTTTCAGAGCTAAAGAATAAACAACAACCAAAAAGTCCATCATTCTTACAGAAGATAAAAGCCCAATCTAAGTCAAGCCTTGAAGGAAGTATGTACACAGTTTCCAAGCCTGCACATTCTAACTTCCTGTTCTGGAAGGAAGGAAAGCCACGTTTCTGGCTCCCCACACAGGATATGGGCAAATGGAAATCCCTGTAAGTATAAAGAACCACTCATTTCCAAAAGCTTCTATTTCCCAAAGTAGATGGTCCAGCTGCCTTTTCTCAGCTTAGCTGCCTTCTGCTTGTCAGTTGGGTACCACTATAAACCTTATTTTCCCAACACCTCATTTCTCCTTTTCTTCTTTACCCTGTACCACCTTAGGTGCTCTGCCTCTCCCATCTCTCCTGTCCTTCCATCCAAGTCCGAGGCAACAGAGATGCCAATGAAAGGCCAACATGAAAGAATCTTGTTGCTTCCAGCAAGGGGGAGGTGGGGGAGGGAGGAGGTATAACAGAGAACAAAGCTGAAATTAACAGTGAAAATGGGGTTTATCTGTGTAATCTACAGACGGGGGCCTTCCTATCTCCTGTTAGCATAGATAATGGAGTTGTCTGTGTAATGATAAAGAAGTTGCAGATAGTTTCCCATAAATCTCCGTGGCTTGTCTCTAGCTTCCCTGGCTTGGGTCATAAGAATCTTCCAGGACAGCTGCCATTTTCCCCTCTAAGCTGGTCCTTTTCAATCCAAGGAGAGCCTGCTCCCACATTTCCTGCTTAGGAGCACTCGGGCCTTTCACAGTGTCCTTTCTCTGTTCCAACTCACTTTTGTGACTGAAGCAGTTCACACTGACCTCCACCAAACGAAATGCTGGGAACCATAGAACACAATCTGCCCAAGTCCAAAAGGCCCAGAGAACGTTCTTGGAGGACTTACTTTTCTCCATGATAAAATGAAACCGTGTTATCACTTTAAATATATTTTTGTAGACCTCCGAAGGAAGCCACAGAAAAGGGGAAAAGAAAAACAAAACTATCCATGCTCAGAAGCCATGAACTACCTACGATTTTTTTTTTTTTTTTTTTGCTTTTGACAAAACCTACTTTTTAGCTGTAGCCTATGAAATACGCTATGTCCACAGAAATTGTTTTTAATCGTTAAGCTTTATAAAATTGTAAGACTTTGCTCTAAAATTGAAGTTCTTCATACAGTATGTCTTTTTACCACAGATGACTTAAAAATTCGTAGTAATTTAAATAATTCTTAGTTTTGCCATACTAGTTTCAGTAATAAATGATGGTAATAGTCATAATAATAAAAGGGAATGAAAGCAGGCATGCCTTCAACTCTTACTACATGTTGAGCTCTCTTATCTCAGTCACACTTCTTAGCAGCCCTGCTAACTGTTTTATGGTTAAGGTCAGTTCTGAGGCACCCGGACCCCATTCTTCATCTCCGAGTTGTCTGTTTTGTTTTCTTAAGTTTGGTTGCGATTCTTAGTGATGAGAACATCTTTCCAAAACTGAGTGAGACTTTGGCTGGGAAAAAGTCTTCAGGCAACACCTATCAAGCTGGAGGAGAGAACAGCTTGATGTACAGGGTTTGCACAGAAATGTGGCCCACCTTGTAACTTTCTATCAATTAGCACAGTTCTCGTGAACATTGGGCCAGCAAGGTTCCTGAGACCCTCCTCTGAGGAAAGCTATGGCTTCACAGAACAAGCTGAGGCCAAAGAGCTCTTCCTAGGGAGAACACATTTGTGGTGGGGCAGTCAACGCAGGCCTGTACTTGTGCTGGAGTCTGTACTGGACCCCTCTTCCTATGCTGGGGTCTGGCCTGTGCCTCTCACTTCTGTAAGGCCTAGACTGAGGCCCTCTCCCACCTGTCTGCTCCGGTCTGGACTCAGCCCCTCTCTTCTGCTGGGGTCTAGACTCAGGTCCTGAAGGCCCCAAATTATTCACAACTGTTTCTAGTAAGCAGACTACACAGTGTTTTTATTTGTTTTGTTTTTATCAGCACTGAGATAAATTTAAAAAAAAAACTGTGAAAATATACTCTATTATTCTCACTATTTCTAAAGTCTTTTAAGGTGTTTTTGTTTGTTTGTTTGTTTGTTTGTTTGTTTGTTTTTAAAGTGAGGCGTTTCTGTTTTGTTTAAGTTTCTTTGGAGGCGGGTTGTACAGTGTGGTTGCATTTTAAAGGCTGGGCATTCACTAGGGAAGCCTGGGTACAGAGGTCTCGGAGGGATTCTAGAGGGCAGTTAGTCCCAAGCCCCTTCCTTTAGAGCCAGAGGAGAAGCCCAGAGAAGTGAAACTCGCCCTCCCCGGGGCCTAATGGGAAGCTGGCTCCCAGCTCTCCCTGATTGTGTTGCAGTGAAGCTGGTGGAAGGCAACCTTCGCAAGCCCAGGCCAAACAGGAACTAGCGAGTTTCCAACGCAAATGTCTTTGCTGAATTCTCTGTAACTATGATTTAAGAGGGAATAAGAAAGCTGATGAGAAGCTTCTTTATGGAGACTTCAGAGCATCCAGCTAACAGTTCCTAGTTCACGTAGGTGACAAAGCAAAGCAAAGGAAGGTGAGCAGGGCAGGAGATGCACAAGGAATGATATTACAGCTACCAGGTTACTCAAAAAGTCTGCTAGGGCCTGAAGTATCTGCCAAAGCAGTGGTGAGAGAGCCCAGAAGGCAAAATGATTCTTATTTCATATTTCCAGCCTAACTTCTCTCTGTGTGTTCAGCCTAAAACTGACTGCATCACGCTAACGTTCAAAGAAGCATTATTCACCACAGTCAAAAGGTGGAAACGACCCACATAGCCAACGGATGAATAGTACACAGAGAATGGAACGTGACTCCACTTTGAAAAGAAATGTAGCAATATTATTGCATGACATGGATGAATCCTGAAAACATCGTGCTAAGAGAAACGAGCTAATCACAAAGGGACAGAGATCGTGTGATTCAATTTACATGAGGAATCTAGAACAGGAACCTTTGTGGAGACAGGAAGAGAATGGAAATTAGCAGGACTAAGGGCAAAGGGACATGGGAAAACCACTGGGACATTGTATATATGAGTTCCTGGCGGAGATGGTGAAAAGGATGGGAAATGAAGAGAGTGGTGATGGCTGTAAGACTCTGTAAATATAGTCAATACCACTGGGCTATATGCTCATAAGACCTTAAAGTGATAACTTCTGTTATGCACTTGGCACCACAACAGTATATATATATATATATCCTGCCATTTCTCGATTCCAATCCTAAACTTTTATTCTTTTATTACCAGATTTCTTCTCAAGACCTGCTTCTAGCCAACAGCAGCATGCCAGGCATGTATGTTCACAGACAGATGCAGAGTCCCACAAGGGCCATTTTATGTCTTGCACTGAACCCCCCCCCCAACACACACACGCACAAATAACCTGCACACCCTAAGGCCTCCCACCTGATCACTCCAACAAGGAGGCCCAACGTGACCAACACTCTGACACGGTCTCAGCCCAACCTTTATGCTCTTGTCACAGAATGTGTATTGTTAGACATACTTTTCTCTGTAAGAAATGCTGTGTTCCTATACTAGGGAGACCTCAGGAATGTCGTGTTTTTCACTTGTCACCCAAGGCCACTCCACCAGGCCCACAACAAAGAGATTAAGTGTATGTGTGACTATGTAAACCAACTGCACAGTGCCCTAAACACTGGGAGTCCTCCATGCAAATGCATTCAATTAGAAGCAAACATCTTTGTACTTTTACAGGACAGAGGACATAATAAGCAAAAGTCAACATGTGGGACTTCTGAGGAGAGGAGAGCGTCTTGTTTTCCCTTAAAAGAAGCCATTTCTCATGCAGCAACGAGAATGTGAGAACAAGAGTGTTCCGACATAGACACGGGTCAGGAGAATCTGAGTTGTGTAGGTTACAGTGCCAATCCATCACCCAGGCCTTCCAGGTGCCAACCGTGGGCATGCCACAGCCTTCAGGCAACTTTAACATGCAGCTCTTGACCTTCCTCATGGCAGCGATGCTGGTGGCCCCGAGGGCTTAGCTCTCTAAGTGCTTCAAGGCCTCAAGAGATGCTCTGAAGAGACTCGACCACTGGGGATCCCTTTCCATTGCCAACACACATGGACATTTAGCACAAATAAGCCGCCACTTGTAAGAAGCCCACTTGACACCACTCCCTCGTGCATCCTAAACACGCACATCAAGATCACGCTAAGATTCTTAGAGGCAAACATCTTTAGAATAACGTTTTGTTCCCAACATTCTTAATTAGCAGAAAACAGTGCTGGAGAAATGCCTTCGAGTACGCATGCATTTTCACCTCCGAGTTACTCTTTCCTGAAGCACAAGTGTTCCTCTAACTGGACAGTCAGGAAGTGATGTGGCACTGGAAACCAACAACTTTAGGCGTCAATCCGCAAGGCGAGTCCCACCTTTCCAATAAGGTTCCCGTCACCTTTGCAGGAAACACCCCCTTTCCCCAGTGGATTACGCCATAGAGTCAAATGATTTTTTTCTCCACTTACTGTGGACGAGCAAATGCTCCTACAAGCAAAGTTACGTCTGAACTTTTTGGACACATCCCATCAATCCCTTCAGCCCCTCTGCATCCCACCATCAATTCCAGCCAGTTCCGCATACAAGACTCCAGTTAGCGCATCACAATCCAAATGAACCCAATTTTTCTTTAAGCGGAAAGTGGTCTCCAGTATGGCTCCATTTGGAGCCAGAGGCCAGAGTGACGAATGGTAGGCTTGCAAACAGCAAGGATGTCTGACTGACAATAACCACAGGTATGGTGATACCCAGGACTGGCATTATGGCTTCCCTTGCATGCCTAGATCTGGGATCATCTGCCTATTCAGTGTGATATACCCCTTTCAGGTATCATATTTTCATGCTGGGAGGCACAGATTGGGGGGAGGGTACAGGCTAGGGATCTGCACATTATCAATGCCCCTAACCCAGGTCACTGCCTACAATCTGTGACCGGACACAAAATGTCACTGGCAGCCAAGGCTTGCCATGTGCAATGGTTTTTTAGTGAGAGTGGAGACGTAACTGCTGGAATGACCGACCATGTGGGGCTCATTAAAACTTGCGAATTTAAACACAAGGGAGGCTGGAATGCTTGTGAAGGGAGCCCCGTGCCTCACTCAGGAATTTCAAACCCCACCACCACCATTGGCCAATGGTGCTCCAAGGAGAATGGCAGATACCATCAGGAAGGTCCAGCGCTGGAGTCCACTAAACTTCTGCCTGGAACAGCCTTCCCCCAGCCTGCCCCCCCCCCCCCCCCGTTGTATTTATACTTCGAAGGAAGTTAACAGTGAACAGTAGTCACCTGGGCGTGCTCAATTTTTGACAAGCCTTAGTCACTCTGTACCCAGCAGAACAATTCACATTATATTCCAAAGCCTGTGAAGACTCTGCCACACAAGCTAACACTAACATGCCAAGAGCGCCACTTACCTTCTTTATTAAGCCTCATAACCTCCCTGCTTTTGCCACCCTCTTTTCCAGCCTCTTCTAAATCTACATCTGCAGATGAAAAAGAAAAGGAAAAAAGAAAATGAGGGAAAAAAGGGGGAAGACGCCAAAGTCAAGGGGGGAGGGAGAGTGTTTATTGGCAAACAGATCGATATAAATACTGTATCTGAAAATCTTGCAAAAATTGACAATGCAACATTTTCTCCCGAGTCCGGGTTTCCATCTACCTGGCCCAGATAGGTACCAAAAAAAACTATGCAAGCAGCAACAGAGTCGCCTTTTAAACAGACACCACCGTGGGGCTGCGAAAGCCCACCCCGCGGGCTGCCTGCCCCGGAAAGCCAGGCGCAGACAGACAGACAGCCTTGCTGGCAGCCGGGCCTCTCTGTGCTCTGATGGTCTGTGTCTGTGTGTATTTATTTAGAGAGAGAGGGAGAAGCATGGAGGACGCCGGGGGCCACTCTCTCACACACACACTTTTTCCCAGTGGCTCTAGGTGAATGGAAAGGTTACAGGATAATAAAAGGAGGAACAGGCGGTGGGGTTCTTACTGTCGGAGCAGTGTAATTTGGCGGCGTCGATCCAGGAGGACCAGGGTTTGCCCAGAAACGCCTCCGGACTGGGCACTTTGCGGTGCAGTGTCGCCATTGCTGTTCCTTCTTGTTGCTTTTTCCCTGTTCCTTCGGCAGCAGCAGCCGAGAGACACGGGATTCGAGAACGCTCCGACGTCATCTTCGGAACGTTCCGACATTGAGTGCTCTGCGAGGGGGAGGAGGGCGGCGGAGGAGGCGGAAGGCGGGGCGCGCTCGGCCCTGCCCGGCCCTGTTGTGCTGCGCGCGGCCACAGGGGGCGCCAGAGAGGAGACGAGTGCGCGAGGCCGAGAAGAGCGCGGAGCCGGGCTAGCTGAGCGCAGAGCCGAGCCGAAGCTGAGAGCGGCCGGTTCAACCCGGGAGGGTCACCTCGCGCCAGGACGCTGCGCCCCGCCGCCCAGTCCAGGCAGCAACCCCGCAACTGACGTGACCCCGGGCAGAAGCAAAGGTTCTTTCTCTCAGTCGCTGCTGGAGGATCTAAAGTTTTGCTCGCTGCGCGACCCTTCCTACCAGAATCCCAGTCACCCGAGGGATCCCAGGGGCTCAGTGAGGACAAAGTCCGCTGTTTCGCACGACACCATCCCCACCTCTCAAGGCAGAGCGGAGGACTCTGGTGAGTGCACATCCCAGCTACCATCCACTTAACTCTGGAAGACTTGGAACCCGGTCGCTGAGCAGATGCCTTCAGGAGCCAGAAGCCAAAGGGAGAAAAGACATAACTCCGAGAAGCAGGTGAGTGGGGGCTAAGGGAGTAGTAATCCCATTCCCGGATGCAGGGCAGGCAACATTCCAAATTCAGTTTGGCTCTGGTGACCCCGGTGCGTCTGTGCGGTGGTGCGCGTCTCTGCTGGCAGAGCCACCGCAGAGACTTTGCTCCGCTTATTACCGAGCCTGAGCGAGCTCCACGCTCTAGGAAGATGATGCTAAGCCCCTCCCTCAGACTCATCGTTTCCTAAAGAGAGTGCAGGGCGGCAAGAAGACTTGGCGTCCCACCGGAACCTGACTGCCTGGAGTGTGGACACATGGTATTTTGAGACTTCCCTTCTGGCCTTTGGGGCAGGTAACTGAGACCTCATAACACTTTCTGTTAGCTCTTTAAAATTGTTTGCTTGCTAGGAATTCCCTTAACTGTAAAGACACCCTAATCCAACAATCAATAACTTTTCTATTTGCCCATCATCCTTCCATCCTTACCAGTGCTGTCCCCGGGAGCTCTTCTACCGCGCACTGAAGCGAAGGGTTGCATGATGTTGTATTCTGATGGGGCTGGAACATCCTAGCACTCAGCACCACGTACCTCAAAACAAGCATCAGGATGGGGTGATGAAAGAGCTTCTACTGACTTGTTTTTTCAGCTGTGATGTGTGTGCAAATGAGCCTGTTTATATCAGACACGGTTAAATCTCAGATTTTGGATGAGCTGTTACCTAACTAAGGTACTATTGGGTAAAAAAAAAATCCTACATTAAACATTTGCTGTTTAAGAAATATTTATCAGACCTCGACATTTTAGACGAGCCAGGCACTATGCTTGACATTTTTCCATCCAACATTGTTTCTCTTAGACAGGTTGCCCACAGTCAGGGAGACAAGGAGAGCTGTCCTGGCCTTCACAGAGCTGCAGTTGGAGAAGGATGGTGCTTAGCTATACAGGGAAGCTTGTCACATCCACAGTGATACCAGCGTGAAAGTGGTGCGAGTGCACACTTTCATAGCTGGGCCAGTTCCTTGGAGGAAGTGGAAATGAGCTAGGAGTGAGCAGAAATGGAATCTGCTTTGCATATTGGAAATTGGGAAGGCCTTATCATAAGCCGAGGTCTGGTCTTGACAGGGAAAGGGGACCATGCAAAGGCTCTGGCTGAGCGTAAGCATGTGTGGGTGCTGGACGTGGCTTAGCTGTTTAACCAACCGCCTGTGTCCTATTAGGACCATTGTTGGGAGATGGCTGAAAGCAGCTAGGAGAAAAACAAAGTGTCCCCAAAATCGTTTGATGTTTTTTGGCTCAAATGAACCCATCTATCTCATCTGCCGCTCTTCTTGCTAAATTTCCCCGAGCATCATAATTTGGAGGGGACTTTGCCACATCATTCATTTTTTTCATTCGTTCTCAGCATCTGGAAGGCAAGTGTACCACTCACCTTGCTGGTTCCTGCCCCACTGCCTGGTGATGGATTAGAAAGAAAAGCCCCACCCCCACCCACTTCCCCCTCCCCACCAGCCATTGGAGGAAGAAAGGAGTTTCAGGCCTTTGCTGACTGATAATCACTAGAGCCTCAGCCATGACCTGGGCATGATGAACACAGGCTCTGTGTTCCTGAATCCCCCTGCTCCTGGCAGAACCAATGGGCTCCAGTCTCAGGCTCCTGACCACTGTGATGTGCAGAAGACTTCTGTACTCCCTGTGGCTCAAACTCCGTGGATCCCACCCTGTTCCTAAGCGCTGTCACTTGCCAGGCCACAGGAGCAGTGGTAGCCCTTCCTTAACCTTTAGCTCACATGGGAAGAAACTGAACATTGATGAGCATGTACACATTGAAGCCAAGCCAGCCCTCACTACTTAATATGGTTGGGGGCCTGAGATGAGCGGCATCCCTGGCAAGGTGGGCATGTGACTGAGATCCTGAATCCAGCTGGACTTCGGCTTCTTCATCTGTTGAATGGCCATCGAAGGTGATGCTCCCTTGGGCTTATTGTATCAGGTGAAATTTGGGGTGCAGAGCCCTATGCATAAGGCCTGATACATAGTGAGTCATCAGACATGTTTACTGTGATTCAACCCCCCCTCTGTCTCTGTCTCTCTCTCTCCCTCCCTCCCTCCCTCCCCCCTCTCTTTTTGTCTCTACTTCTCCCTCCCTGTCTCTCCCTCTCCCTCCCCTTCCCCCTCTCTCACTGTCTCTCTTGCTCTCTGTTACACTGGTTTTGGTTTTGTCTGTTTTTGTTTTAGTTTGGTTTGGTTTTGAGATGGGGTATCACACTACAGCCCAGGATGGCCTCAAAACTTACTGGGACCTCACAGCAACCTTCCTGCCTCAGCCTCCCGCACAGGCCACCTGTTTCTTTAGTCAGGATACATGAGATGCTGTGAATAACAACTGGCAGTTGGAAAGAAGCCGGTTCTCTGGTGTGATTGCTTCCAGAAGACACTCTGGAACTTCTATCCCAAACATTACTGTCTGGCAGCACAGGATAGACCTCCCAGCACAGGGTAGACCCCCTGCAGGAGCTCTTCCACTTGGGACAAAGCTGCCTTCACCTCACAGTGACCAGGTCTCCTAATAGAGAGCATGATGGGATCTCTATACATCGCTTTTGTCTTCATGTTTCTTGTCTTTTACAAAAAGAAATTTACTGTTGAATCCTGAAAGTTATTTTCCTTTGGTAGTGAAATGATGGATCACAGAGATGCCCACTCCACAGCCCCTTGGGCGTTGTCCCTCTGTATTGGTTTTCTTCTCTCTATGACAAAACGCTGACAACTCAACTTAAGGAAGGAAGGGGTTGGTAGTGGCTTGAACGCTTGGTCCCCAGTTGGTGGAACTCTGTGGGAAGAATTAGGATATGTGCCCTTGTTTGGGGATCTGTTTCACTTGGGGGTTGGGAGGTCTTTGATGTTTCAGAAGCCCAGCCATTCCCAGTTAGAGCTCTCTCTGTCTTGCAGTTATATCTCAGGATGTAAGCTCTCAGCTGTTACTTCAGTGCCACGCCTGCTGCCAGGCTCCCCACCGTGATGGTCATGGACTCACCCTCTAAAACTGTGAGCCCCAAATAAAGTCTTTTAGAGGTTGCCTTGGTCTTGATGTCTTATCACAACAATAAAATCGTAACTAAGGCGAGTTTATTGTGGCTCACAGTCTAAGGGAGTACCAGCCTGTCAGGGCAGGAAAGCTGTGGCAACAGAAAAATGAGGCAACTGGTCACATTATATGCAAACTCAGGAAGCAGAACCAAGCCAACGCTGGTGCTCAGCCGGCTTTGTATTTTTTATGACTGTGGGACTCCATCCAGTCGACGGTGCTGCCCACATTCAGGCTGCTTCCTTCCACCTCAGGTAAGCCTAGAGGCTTGTCTTCCTAGATGATCCCGAATAAAATCAAGTTGGCAATCAAGATGTGCCATCTGACCCTCTGTCCCCAGGGCTGAGGTCACTTGTCATACCCTTTTCAATACATTTACGGACATATCTATTATTATAGATGTAAATGATACTGCTGTCTATGTTTAAAATGTGAATCACTTCATTTTGTGGTCATTTTTTTTCCTGCGTATTTTTTTCCTTTCTGTGTATCTGTCTGGGGGTATACACACATGCATGTGTGTGAAGGCCAGAGGCCCATACTACATGTTGTTTCTCAGGAGTTGTCTGCCTTGTTTTCTAAAGCAGGGTCTCTCATTGACACGTGGGGTTCACTGATTGGGCTAGGCTGGATGGCCAGTAACCCCCAGGGAATCTGCTCATCTCTGTTATCCCAGTACTGAGACACAAGCACATGCTACCATACTCAGCTGTTTTAGATGGATTCTGGGACGCTAACTCAGATCCTCACAAACCATTATCAACTGAATCACTTCCCCACACGCGCTTATTTTATATATACTGTTATATGATGTTACATATGGAATGCCTCATCCCTTTTGACGACTGCATAGTATTCCATATAATGGCCCAGAGTTCCCTTAGCTATTGCCTCGTTAATAGACATGTTAGGGTCCTGGTTTTATGAAACACAGGGTGATTGACACTTTTATTTTTATACATGCTTTGTGAGCACAGGAAAGAGCTTTTCTACCCAGAATTAGAATTGCCAGGTACATGCACTTTCCATTTTAATATCCTTGCCAAGTCATCTTTTAAAGCAGCTGACTAGTCCAGACTCCCTGTAGTGTGTAGCTGTGCCCTTCTCTTCACACCCTTATTAATGCTCAACATTTTCAAAACGCTAGCTCCTGGCAATACAAGGGGGAACACGTCTTATTTGCTTGCATTTCGCTCATTCTGGGTGTTTTTGAGCATTTTTAATGTGCATTTTATTCTCACTCTTTGAACTGCTGCGTCTGCTGATTTGTTGTTGGCATTTTGAGGCCCTTGTATTGATTTGAAGGAATTTTCTATGCCTCCCAGACATACAGCATTCCTGCATGCTTGGAAATGGTGCCACTTTTCAACTTGTCACTTTTCTCCTTTTAATTGTCTTTTCCAAAGTACTTAGATGTTTGGGGTTTCTCCTTGGAGCCTTCTGCTTTGTGTCTTACTTAAACTGCCCATCCTTAAGGCCATGAGTCTCTTTTTATAGTTTCTCTTTGTGCTTGGCAGGCTTTTATTTCGCCTTTAGATACCCAAGTTCTTTTGGTGAGAATATAAGGCAAAAAGTTAATTTCACCTGGGCCCTTAAAGGGCTGAGGCATCAGGATTGTGGGTTCCAGGCCAGCCTGGGCTACATAATAAACTTGTGTCTCACAAACAAAATTTAAAAGGTTAATTTTTTGCCTCACTGCAGTTCCCTTCAGCACCACATGCTGCAGAGATCCATCACACAATCACTCATAATTGTGGGTTCTGAGCTCTCCTTTCTGTCCCATCTCTTGAGTGACTGTTCCATGGTGTCCTCATTGCTCCTGGTTGTGCCAGTGGCTTGCCTTCGTAGCATGGACTCAGGGTTTCCTCTATGTATGACAGTGTAGTGGGTGATCTGTGACAGCAGTCATTGTGAAGATGGGCCTTACCAAGGATCTTCTTAGGAAATGCACCCTACCCCCCTATGAATGTGTCCTATGAACACAGTACAGGGCCACAGATAACATGAATCTCCTCAAGGATTGTCTCAAGGTGAGTTTCCAAACTAAATATCTATGACCCGGGGGAGATGTGTTGTCTTCTAATATCTAAGGGCCAATCCCTGGCTGAGGGGGTGAGCAGGAGGATAAGAGGGTGGCCTGTGGACATGCCTATCAGCCAGAAGGAAGAAGCTAGAGCTAGGGCTGAAGGAGAGAAAGAAGTAGGCCTCAGGCAGTGCTGGGTGTTTGGGCTCTAAGAGGGGACATGAGTAGATAGAAGTAAATGGGCCTGTGGCTTTGAGTCAGGCCTTTAGCAACCAGGAGAGAGCCTACTGGGGTGACCTCCTACTGGGGTGGCTCTGGTGTACAGGAATTTTAACCCAACAACATGGCTGCTCTGGCTGGAATTCAAACAAGCCCTTAGTATACACCTTTAATCCCAAACAATGAAGGTAAAGTTAGTTTGTAAACGGAAAAAAAATGGTGTTTGAAAGTGATGTCTAATTGAGAGGCAGACAAAGTAACAAGTCTGAGAAACATTTGACAGAATAGGATATGCCCAGGTCTCACAAAAAGAGAGGGGATAAAAGGTCTGAGGAGAGAGCCAAAGAGGGAGAAAGGCAATTTTACCAGGACAGTGTATAGAGATGGGTTGTAGAGAGAGAACAAACCAGACACAGGTGAAAACAGGATGAGCCAGAGAATGAGAGGGTGCCAGAAGATTAGAACATATTGCCAAAGTAAAGATGAGGCCAAGCAGAGCAATTTGGTGAGAAGCAGAGAGAAGCTAGTTTGAATCAGTCAGCTTGGAGAGGAGTTTTGAGCCAGACAGCTGGGTTGAACCAGCCAGCCAGAGTTCAGAAAGAGATAGAAAGGGTGAGCTTTTTTAGAAGTAAGTCTCAGAGGCTGAAAGCATTCTACACCTAGACCAGAAGCTTCCAGGACTAGGCCTAGGTTAGCAGATGGAGGCAGTAAGCCTCCAAGACAACCATTAAATCAGGCAAATAAAAGTTATTCTTGGGTCATTTGCCATACTCAGTGCCCAGTTAAAAGGCGTTCTGTACTGCCATTTCATTTCCTAAATCAAGCTTCTCATGAAAAGTTCTGGCCACAACTGTGACATGGGGCATTAGGAAGGGAGGGAGCACC
>OU015742.1:131051010-131062096 GCA_907169655.1 Acomys percivali | reverse complement strand
AACATCTTTTCCTGACCTCAAGGCAGTCTCCACAGGCCAAAATGATGGAGGTGATATGGAGAGCCTGGTGTTGGCGAGTTACTAGCTCGGAGGTGTAAAGAGCCTGGTGTTGGCAAGTTACTAGTTGGCTACTTACTAGTGTCAGGCTCTTTCTCTGCAATTTCACATAGTGAATGCTTAATCTCAGCAGCAGCTTTGCCGCTGTGAGATCCTTTGATCACACCACTACAACTAGGGAGACCTAAACAGTTTGCACTGACAGCACTTGAAGATCCAGATGGTGCTGTGTGTTGGAAGGTGCTTGTGGAATTAAAGGGAGCATAGCCGTGTCAGCATGGCATCATTTTCTTGCTGTCTAGTTACTTGTAGACCATCACTTTCCTACTCCAAATGGAGGGCTGTTCGGTGTTTGCACAATGCTACGGGCAGCTTTTAGCTCCAACTCACGGATGATGAAGTTGAGCCTACAAGAAAGTGCCTTCCTGTTGTTTTCCTCAACCACCTGCTATCAAACGCCTGGCCAGTGCTGTTGCAATGCACTGCGCAACTGTGGCTCCTCTTTCCACTAGTTATTCCACGGGCATTGTAGATTTCTCATGACAACCTGCCTGGCATAAGGCAGTGAGGTGGCCTCAGGAAAGTGCAGGCTGTCTACGGCTCACAATGGACTAGATAGACTAGCAGAAGGAATGGTGTCATTGATGCCTGTGCATGAGTCACCAGCTCCATTGGGAGTTTTACACTTTGCGAGAACAGGAGTCACCCTCCCTGTGAGCACAAGTATAGTACAGAGCAGTACCCAGGAAAGTGTTTAAGTTGGCGATTTCCCAAGAGCTCTCTTGTGTGCACGGGAGATACAATGCCTTAGGTCATGGAATAATAAGATGGCCTCGGTTCTGATGCTCCTTGATTTGCCCTACACTGGGCTAAGAGGAGACACCGACATACATCAGCTTAATAAATCTGGCAAGGAGGAGGGGCAGCATGTGTGGTCTCAATTACAGATTGACCCAGCATTGATTGAACAGTCTGCGTTGCCCTGGCAGGGATGGAGCCCAAGGATTGGCAGGGGCTTAGACTCTCCTGAGAGGTGGATATTAGACAGTCAATCAGTTGATGAGCTCAGGGTCCCTTTGTGTCCTGGGAGAATCAAATTATGAGTAAAATGTCATTGTGAGGTGGGAGTGATGACACCAGGAGGGTTAGCACAGCCTGTCCCAGCTTTTGTTCCTTGTATTTGCACAGCCCTCTCTACACGAACTGTCTCCTACTGTTCTGTTCTCACCTTGTTCTCGTTATCTTCAGTGTGACTCACCTCATGGCATCTTAGGGGAGAAAGACCATAGTGGTTGCTTCCATTAAGAGGGCCTTACTGCAGCCTGGTCAACAAAGTGAGTCCAGTACAGCCAAGGCTACACAGAGAAATCCTGTCTTGAAAAAATGAAGAAGAAGAAGAAGAAGAAGAAGAAGAAGAAGAAGAAGAAGAAGAAGAAGAAGAAGAAGAAGAAGAAGAAGAAGAACAAGAGGAGGAGGAGGAAGAGGAGGAGGAGGAGGAGGAGGAGGAGGAGGAAGGCGGCATTACTGACCAACATGGTGAGGCTTGCATGAAATTTCAGCATGCAGGAGTCTGCGACAGAAGGATCACAAGTTCAAGGCCACCCTGGCCCATGGAGCAAGACCGTTTTAAATAAAGGAAAACAAAAACAAAAAACAACAAGACAGCAGTCCATATTTCCTATGTAAGTACTCTGGCATTCAGATACTGATCTTCTAAGGAAATTGTCTCATTGAATGTCATGACATGTGGACACGCCAGTTAGATTGGCCCGGGGTATTTTAGGGATGTAATCACCCCAGTTAGATTGGCCTGGGGGTATCTCAGGGAATAACAACCTCATTTTATAGAACCAGAAAAGTGGGCTGGCTCACCTTGCCTAGTATGTAGAAATAAGTGACACAGGGGCCTGGTTGGGACAGTGGCTACCCTGGACAGCCAAAGCTTGGGACAGGAGAAATCTGATCTGAACAGGACATGCTGGCTCACATAAATAGTGACATGGTGGCTCAGCACTTCAGATGGGGCAGTGACTACCTTAGCAAAGAGCCTCAGACACAGAAATGGTAGTTCCGCAAAAGTGACAGCCCTTAGTGGACAGCAGGCAAGTCCTGGGGGTTGTCCAGATGGGGGTAGGAGAGTTCTATGGGGTCTCAGGACTACAGTCCCACAGTGAAGTCTTGTGACATAGGCATGTGATGTGGGTAAGAATACAGGGGTTTTAGACAGACCACCTTCAAGGAGCCAGAGATGAGGCTGCACTTGAGTCCTTCTCCTACAAGCAAAAGGACATGGGTTAGAGTCCCAACATCACATGGACCAGATGTGGTGGCACCTGAAGGTCAAGGTCATCCTCAACTACACAGGAGTTTAAGGTCAGCCTGGGATGCATGAGACCCTGTCTCAAAACAAGTATCACTTCTTTTTTTTGTTTGTTTTTTCAATTTTCTATTTATTCATTTCTTGCATTTGAAGTACTCCTCGATAACATCCTTGGCCTGAGATTCTTTGCCATAGTCTTTTTTTGTTTGTTTGTTTGTTGTTTGAGACAAGGTTTCTCTGTGTAGCCCTAGCTGTCCTGGACCCCCTTTGTAGACCAGGCTGGCCTAGATCTCCGTGATCCACCTGCCTCTGCCTCCTGAGTGCTGGGATTAAAGGCATGCGCCACCACGCCTGGCCAAGTAACACTTCTTTCAAGAAGAAATCATAAACTTAGAGCTATGCTGACCCAGGTAAGAAAAATGGGGTTTTCAAGACTCTCTAACAACCGCATGAGAGAGAAACGAAAGCCGCTCATCTTCCTCCGCCCTCCCCCTCCCCCCATGAAAGCTCCAGCCTTGGGGCATTCCTAGACAGAGAGGAGAAAACAGTCACACAGAGTAAGTGAACAAGTGTCTCAGTTGCCAGAGGCCCACACTGGTCAAACCAACAGCAAAATAACAGCTTCTCCTCGCACAGCCAGAAGTAGCCCAGCTTAGATGGTACATTCTAAGGCAACTCCAGTTCTGAGTGACATCCTTCAGCTGTTTCATTCACTCTGTGAAAAGAGATGTCCTGCATGACGAATAGTTGCCAGAATCACATCCCACCTTTTTTGAAGTGGTTGGATTTTCCAAAGGAAAAAATGACCATCAACCAAGAAATGAATGTTAGAATTTTGATGTGTTGGTAATGTATTGCTATCCACATGGTATCTCTCTGTGATCTACCTTTCAACTGTGTTTATAGACCTCTAGATACCCACTGGGCAAAGCAAGACACTTTACTTATTGGGCAATCCATACCTACATATATGGACATGAACATAAACATACCATATAGTTGTGTATATTTATATCTATATACCATCACAGTTAATAGAGGTCAATATAATTGCTTTTTCAACAGTCACAGCACAGCATTCCAGTGACTGATGTACTGTTGAACTACAACATCTTTAATGCCCAATTAAGAGCATTTAGGTTTGAATTTTCAAATGTGTTAGTTACAGTTTTGCCAGGCAGCGGTGGTACAGACCTTTAATCCCAACACTTGGGAGACAGAGTCAGGTGGATCTCATGAGTTCAAGGCCAACCTGGTCTACAGTGCAAATTTCAGGAAAGCCAGCACTACACAGAGAAACCTTGTCTTGAAAAACAAGCAAATAAACAAACAAAGGTTTTGTGTAGCTAATGTTTTTTTTAATATCCCTGATTATTCAATTTGTTTATTTTCTTTTTGAGACAGCCTTAATTTGTAGCCTAAGGTGGCCTGGAATTCACTACATGACCCCAGGCTGGCCTTGAATGTGTGGCAGTTTTCTTGTTGGGATTCCAGGCGTGAGCCACTATGCTGGGCCCTTTCTGCTTGGTTTTTGGTTTTGTTGTTTTTGTTTTTTACTGTGGTGTTTGTCTGTTCGTTTGTTTGCTGTTGTTTTAAGATGGAGTTTCTCTGTGTAGCCCTGATTGTCTTGGAACTCAGGCTAACCTTGAGCTCCCAGTGGTCCGCTGCTGCCTCTAACTCCCAGAGTGCTGGGATTTAAGGTGCTCTGGTTGTTTCCTAAAGAGACTTTTCTGCAAATGAAATTACCAAGTCAAGGGAATATGCATTTAAAAATTTTTAATTGCTAACTTTTCCTGAAGTGTGGCAGAATTCCCATTATCTGGGCTGTATCAGTCTTTCTTTTTTGTTGTTGTTGGTTTGTTTTTGTTTTTGTTTTTTTTTTGTTTTTACTTTGTAGTGCTGAGGATTGAACCCAGGGGCCCTACACATTCCAGACAAATGCTCTGCTACCAAGCTGCAACGCCAGCTTTTTCTCTGTGCTTAAAGGGTCTCACTTAGTTGCCCAGGATGACCTTCCCCTTATGCAGCCCGAGCAGGACCTGAAACTGTAATTCTCCTGCCTCAGCCTCACAAGGGCTAGGATTACAGGTGTGCATTAGTAAGCCTGGCTAGTCATATACTTTGGGCGGTCAAAACAGGGTTTCTCTGTGGAGTCCTGGCTGTCCTAGAACTCCATTGACCAAGCTGGTCTCAAACTCAGAGATCCACCTGCCTCTGTCACCCGAGTGCTGGAATTGAAGGTGTGCACCACCACCGCGTGGCCCAGTTATACACTTTTTTAAAAGACCACATTTTAAACAAAAGTAACCTGTGGAATTGTGGGAGTCTTGCCGCATCAGTCAAACCCTAGAGCTCCATTTTCCAATGTTACAGCCTGGGCATCATGGCTGGGGGTGGCTTAGTGTTTGTCCCCATTTCTGTCAGTCAGTAGATCTCTCTGAAGACGAGCACGCAGAGAAGTCGCATCGTATACATGCTTTTCCTTCACTGAAGAGCTGTGTGCTCCCCTTAGAGAAAGCCAGCATGGAAGCTAAAAGGGACTAGCTTGTGTAGGTTTTATACAGAATGAATCATGTTGTCCCATTGACCAGCTTCATAGAGGCTTTGATGTACTCTCAGAACAAAACCCCCAGTTCACAAATAGCCTCTGCTCCCCAGTCCAATGGCATGGCGTCTCTGGGTCTTGTAGCAATGTCTGCATAACGGAGGAGGCTAGGTGGGGCAAATGCTTGCCCAGTCCTAGTACTATATAGACAGTGCTCTGCCTGCATGTACACCTGCAGGCCAGAAGAGAGCATTAGATCACATTATAAATGGTTGTGAGGCACCATGTGGTTGCTGGGAATTGAACTCAGGACCTCTGGAAGAGCAGGTGGCACTCTTAACTACTGAGCCATCTCTCCAGGCCCGCATGCCCAGTTCTAGCCAGAACCGTTAGAGTCAAACTTGCTTCTGGACTCTGGTGAGCCACCTGTAGGCCTCTAAGACCTCTTCTTTGCTCTCAGGGTTAGACATGGTCATCCTGCTTGCTCCTTGGGCCTCCCTGTCTACACTAGTCCCAGGGAGAGAAGAGAGTCCTCCCCACCTGCAGATCCTTGACAGTGTATCCCATTCTATCAGCCCCTGTATTCTGGCATGGGGAGGGAGTAGAGACTTCAACTACCAAGCAGAGCAGGTGGGAAACCCAGGTGTATCAGAGCTGGCCAAACCGCCTCTGTCCTTAGCTTTCAGAGTGTTCTCAGCTGTTAAGGGACAGAGGCTCCAGGACTGGGGTGCAAAATACCCCTACTAACTTCAGGGAACTCCGGGACTAGGACCAGAGACCAAGATACTCTGCGTGTGGCCAAGGAAAGCAGATAAGAAGATGCACATGTTCCTGCCAGCAAGGAGCCAGGCTGGGGAGCAAGTGCGGAGACAGGCAGGGCAGAAGGACTCCTGTGCACTGGCCCTCTCTCCTGAAAGGTACTGTTCGAGAGAAACAGGCTAATTTCTCTCTCTTTCTCTCACCCCCCCCCCCCGCCATTTTCCTATTGGAATCATGGAAGAGGAAGGAGCAGCTGAGTCTGCTCCAACTCTCAGACAGCAAAAGTGGACTATGTGTGTGTGCTCTGCAGCAGGAGGATGGCCCTGCAAGGTGACCCTGGAAGGTGCCAGCAGCACGCACAGTGGCAACCTCTAATGAGGAGCTTCCTGTGGTTTCTGAGGGGTGAGAGAAATGAAAGCCTGTTACGTGGAGGGAACTGGAGCCCTGCAATTTTTTTTTTTCTCTCTCTCTCTCTTTGAGGTTGGAGCTGAGAGGGAAGGCAGACAGCAGCACCTCTGCACACTCAGTCACGAAGTATTTGCTGAGCTCTTCTTTGACGCTGGCCCTGCCAGAGGGGCAAGCAGAATTTCAAAACACATGTCTTTATCCTGCAAAAGGATTTCCAGAGCTGCAAGATATCTCTGGTGGTCTGAAGACATCAGGTGTGATCCATTAGCCCTACGAACGTTGACTGTTGTATCACACAACAAAGTCTTTGCAGAGGTGATCAGTCAGGGTTCACCTGGGTTAGCTCCTTAGGCATTAAATGTTACCCTGTGTACCCAGTACAAGGGAGAGGCTGAGGGAGATTTTATAATGGCACATGAATAAGATGTTGCTGGTGATGGGAGCATCTGGCCATCAGCAGAAGCTGCAGAAGCAAGGACCAGGCTCAAACTGTACAAACTGTAGTGAGAGTGTGGCCTTGAATTTGGCCCAATAAAAATACATCTGGACTGCTGACTTCCCAGAACCCCTAGAGAATAAGTTTGTGTTGCTTTGTGCCTCCAGATGCATGGCAGTTTGTTACAATAGCCCCGGGGCCAGCCTTGCAGATGAAGTGGAAGTCTGGGTCTGAAGACAGTTCAGGTAAGTAGAGTCACACTTGTTCCCTTAGGAAATATATATTGAGTGACCATAATGGTCCAGGTACAGAAGCTGTGAACAAGGAAGGTGGCATCCCTGATGACACTGAGATAGGAATCAGGGAGCAGGTAGTACATAGAAAGTGTCTTAGTCACTGTTCTATTGTGTGAAGAGACACCATGACCGAGGAAACTCTTATAACAGAAAGCATTTAATTAGGGCTGGCTTACAGTTTCAGAGGTTCCAGTCTCATCATCATGGGAACATGGGTGGCCAACATGGCACTGAGAGCTGTATCCTGAGTCACAAGTTAGGGGAGAGAAGAGAGAAAGAAAGGGAGGGATGGCGGAAAGAGGGGAGGGAGGGAGAGGGAGAGAATGAGCACAAGCCTGGACGTGGTATGGACTTTTGAAACTTCAGAGCCCACTCCCCACCCCCACCTCCCACCCCTACCCCCACACTCTCCACCCTCCTACCCCCCCACCCCCCACCTCCAGTGATACACTTCCTCCAATAGGGCCACACCTTCTAATCCTAGTCCTTTCAGAAGTCCCACCCCCTGGTCCCTAAGCATAAAATACATGAGCCTATGGTGGCGATACCACCACAGAAAATATTACCATGTGACCTTTGTTATAACAATGCTTTCAATAGAATGTGCAAGGGTGAGGTGGAGCTGAGGAGAAAGAGGACTAGGGAGTGGGGTGGCCTTCAAGGTGGGCTACCCCAAGATCCAAACCCTAAATATCAAGACAGCCTTACCACCTGGAGAAAGGTGGTACCACCTTAGAGGAAGGAGCTGTCCGAGCAAAGGCCCCCCATGGTGGAGTGAACAAGCTGGTGCACACCTCTCTGAGGGAGTGTGGAGAGCCTCTGTCAGGGGGAGGCTGCTGCCACCTGTCTTTGTCTGCCTTGGAGCTAACCTGGAAGTAAGCATGGAAGGGTCTCCATCAAGTATGTGCAAGACAGAAGGTATGTGTGAGGAAAACTATTCGGAATCGAGGTAGGGCCATGATGTGGGCTTTATACTCGGCCAGCAACTTTGGACAAAACACCAATGATGAAATTGAACAGGAACACGGTTATCCTCCTAAGTCAGCAGAGGGAATTCACATTGAGTGTGTTGTTTGTGCAAAGGCCCCCAGAGCTCAACATCAGCAAAAAGTGTGATATGACAAAGCTGTCCACAAAGGTGAAATGCACCTGTAGCTTCTCTCAGGAACAGGGTACACCTCAAAGAGGATGACCAGTACACTGCTTCCAGAGCTGAGACTAGGTAGCAGAGTTTATGGGGTCATATAAACAGATAGTTTATTCACTTATTCATTCAATTAATAAATGTTTAATAAGCACCTATTAAGTTCCCAACACCAACTAGGCTTTGGGGAAATACCAGTGAATAGGCTGTAACTGCTGCTGACTTCAAAGAACTTAGTGGAGAGGGGCACAGCAGTTTTAACATATTACTTTCCAATGTAGTAAAGTTTTTAGATAATAAAATTATTGTTAGTAGCTGGGTGTGGTGGTACATACCTTTGATCCCAGCACTTGGGAGGCAGAGGCAGGCAGATCACTGTGAGTTCGAGGCCAGCCTGATCTACAAAGTGAGTCCAGGACAGCCAAGGCTAAAACAGAGAAACCCTGTCTTGAAAAAACAATATTGTTAATAAAAACCAGCAAAAATGTCAGTATAGAAGTATATAGCATCTGGGTGGTGGTGGCACATGTCTTTAATCCTAGCACTCAGGAGTCAGAGGCAGGAGTATCTCTCAGTTCAAGGCCAGCCTGGTCGATGGAGCAAGTTCCAGGACAGCTATAGCTACACAAAGAAACTCTGTCTTGAAAAACAAAAACACACTCATTTCTTTTTAAGGGCCAAATAATATTCCATACTATGAATGCAGTATAGTGTAACTGTGGTCTCCTTGGTAGATCTTGTTTGTGCTGTAAACAACCCACAAAGAAAATAACTCTGAATGTCTTTATATAACCTGTTGGTACATTTTTAAAGAAAAATTCATAGAAGTGAAATGTGGGTCAAAGAGGGCTGAGTCATTTAATAAATATGGTGCCTGAGTGAGGTCCTGAGGTGAGCGTGCATTCCTACAGCCTCAGCAGCACAGGTGTCAGTGGTGGCCATCTGGGCCTGTCTGGTGTCAATGACAACTTGTTGTTTAAATGACACATTTTGACGTTAAGCAGCCTCCTGTGACCTAGTCCAGGGCCTTATAAATTGTGTGCTGTGACCTCATATAGGGTCATTCAGCTAAATTTGAAGTCCTCAAAGACTTTGGCCGCAGTAAAAGGTCACTGAATGTACAACAACCAGAAAGTAACTCTAAGCCACAGGGCACGGTGCTTCTGGCACTGCCACCAGCTGTTTCACCACTCCCCCTCCTGCAGCCTTCATTCTGAACACACGACAGCCACACGTGCACCGTGCATGACATCACACCAGGCTGATGGGCACTACTGGAAAAAGCTCAGCTCAGATTTGAGCTCCGGTTGCTGTAAATCATACTGTTCACTGTACATGCCAAGTTTTCTGCTCTTGTAGGCCCATCAGGGTTGAGTTGTGAAAAGCAAAGAGTATTTTCCTACTGTCATCCCTCAGCACGTGGATACGACACTAGCGTTCTTTGGCTGTTTTTCCATCAGAAAGTTTGATTTTAAGAATTGTTGTTTGAGTTGCTGGTTTGACTTTCATAGAAATCATCCAGTGAATTCTGGTGTGGGATTAGGACTCTCTAATCGTTCTGAGGTGGCCCCAGTCATACTCCTGACATTTTGTACTATGCATTTGTGAGAGACAGCATTCTCAGTATTGACAGTTATAAAATCAAAATATTGACCAACTCTGAAAGACTTTGGAGATGCTGTAGGCTCTGCCATATCAAATACTCAGCCAATATTTGATTCATTTATGTAAAAATAAGCAAGCACAGTGTGGAATTAATATGCAAATTTGCTTTCATCATTAATAAATAGAAAAATTACATGTATACTAAAGATTTGCCTTAAATAAAAGTCTTTATGATTTATTATCCACAAATGTTTCATTTGTATGCAGATTTGATAGACCTATATGCTCTGAGTTGTGCTCAGATTTCCTAGGCAAACAGGAATTGTGAGTGTGGAAAACTGAAAAAACTTGGCGCTAATTGGAGGCTGGAACAGCTGAGTTCTGGTGAGGGTGGCCAGGGCATTCCAGGCAATGCAGACAATATATGCAAGGGCCCTGTGGGAAAGAGAGCCCCACACTGCTGTGGGATCGAGCAGTGAGTAAGGCAGGCATGAGAGGAAAGAGGGCGACGGCTCCCACCACTTCAGAAATTTATTCCTAGAAAAAAGGAGGAGATGGAGAAGGTTACACACAGTCTGACCCAGCAGGCTGGCCTTTCTAACAGACCCTCTGGGGGCCAGGAAGAGGGAAAGATGGATTCAGAGTCAGGGATCTTGGGCAGTCTGGGAGAGAGATGGGGATGGCTGGACCAGAGTAAAGTCTGTCATGGGGAGAGCTGCAAGACTGTAGTTATTAGGCTGCCTGTATGCTTGAGTGGACAGAAAGCTAGGCAGAGAGGAGCCATCACCTAGACAATGAGGAGGCCTCAGGAGAGTCGGGAGGCTCTGGGCAAGGGCAGAGCTCTGGGAGGGGACTGCTTTGAGACCAGAACTCAGCCCTTGTGCCTACAGCCCCATCTAAAGGGCTCTGGCCAAGGAACTGCCACCACAGCTGCAGCTGGTCACACAGAGCAGCAGGTGATGTGGTGTGGTCTGGAAGCCTGTTTGTAAAGCAGACAGCGCCTCACAGAACTGCTTTGTGGATGCTGCTCCAGAGGGGAGGCAGGAAATGAAGTTTAAAGCCAAAGATCTGGAAAGGGGGAAGGGGGAAAGAGGGGTTTCCTGGGGTGCTCCTGTGGGGCTGCAGGCCTGGGAGCACTGGGAAGGGCTCAGCTCTAGGTCAACAGAGCCCAGGCCGCTGGTGTTTCCCAGGCCTGATGCGGGTTAGAGGTGAGCCAGCCCCTCTAAGGTTATTCTCTCAGAGGTGCTGCCGTGTTTGTAATATTTACTGCTTGGAACCATTGTGAGAATTAGGGAGTTACATGAAAATGGAAGAAAATGATCTGCAGCACAAAACCACCCAAGAACAGGTCTCCAGAATGAAAGCCAAGAAGAGCCTCTTACCAGGCAGCAAGAGGCCAAAACACAAAAGGAACAGGCAGAAAACCCGACCTTCTGACAGAAGAAGCGTGAACGCAGCAAAGCGCGCTCGTGTGTGTGTGTGTGTGTGTGTGTGTGTGTGTGTGTGTGTGTGTGTG
>OU015742.1:130993989-131042166 GCA_907169655.1 Acomys percivali | reverse complement strand
CTCTCTCTCTCTCTCTCTCTCTCTCTCTCTCTCTCTCTCTCTCTCTCCCCCCCCCCTTCTTGCAAATGTGTGTACCCTACGTGTGTGTGTGTGTGTGTGTGTGTGTGTGTGCGCATGTTCCTGTGTGACCTAGTTTTGTTTCCTGTTGCTGTGATAAAATTCTCTGACAGAACAACCTAGGAGACAGGTTTCGAGAAAAATCCAAGCCTGCGGGGCTTATTTTTAGCTCATGATTCTAGATTGCAGTCTATCATAGTGGGGAGTCACATGAGCCATCAGAGAAAGTGGACAGACAGACACACTCACATGAGTGTCCGGCAGCCTTTGTCCTTTTCACGTAGTGCAGGTCCTAGCCCTGAAGTGGTGCCACTCACGTTCAGTATGGGCCTTCCCACCACAATTAACCCACTTAAAAAAAAAAAAATCTCTTACAGGCATGCCCACAGTTCAACCCAGTCTAGACAAGTTTTCATTGGGACTTCCTTTCTGGGACTTCCTTTCTGGCTGATACCACGTTGTATAAAATGGACAGTTGCAACTGAGCATCATGAGGTGGGACACATACATCCCTTCCAAGGCCAGAGGACAGCCTTAGGGGTCTGTCTTCTGCTTCCACCATGTTTGGGACAAATTCACGTATTATTCACAGGCTAGCTGGCTCACAAGCTTCCAGCATTCTCCTGTCTCTGCCTCCCATCTCACCATCGGCCTGCTAGGATGACAGCTGCTGCATTATGTGGGATCCAAAGACCGCATGTTTATGTGGTAAGGGCTTTATCCCCTGATCATCTCCTATGTTCATCACCAGCACACGATGCTCTAGACCAGCTGTTCTCAGCCAGTGGGTTGTGACCCCTTTGGGGATCAAATGACCCTTTCACAGGGGTCACATATCCATATCAGATATCCTACATACCAGACATTGGCATTACAATTCATAACAGTAGCAAAATTACAGTTATGAAGTAGCAACGAAAAAAACGATCTTATGGTTGGGGGTCGCCCCCACATGAGGAACCATGTTAAAGGGCCACAGTGTTAGGAACATTAAGAACCACCACTGTATAGTAAGCTTTAGTGTTGGCAGCACACTGCTTTACAAAGAAGGAGACCGAGGCCTGGAGCAGAGAGAGGTGTTATCGTGAGCTTAGGGCCAGACAGGGGAGCTCCAAAGTTTTTGTTTGGCTATGACATGCTACCTCTGCCAGGGTTACTTCCTCCTCCGGCAAGTCCCCTAAAGATCACATTGGGTGACATAACTAGTGTGCAACAACTCATGGCTTGGCTCAAGAGGGTTCTCCACTTCATCAACCTTGGAGCTGCCTGCTTCTGGGACCTCAGGGTGGGGAGGAGTGGGATTTGTGAGGATGGAGGGGGCAGCTGGTCTCTGCCCCAGCAACAGAAGCCACTTGGAGTTCACTGTCCCCTAGTTTCTTCTTGGTTTTGTCATAAGGCCATTGGTGAAGGTTGATTAGGACTGACTGGCATTGTTGGTTTGAGTATGTATATGTGTGTGATGGGCCTAGTGTGTGTATGTATGCATAGGTCCGTGTCTTCAATTACTCAGGGGTTTCAAGTCTATGTCTGGGTTCAAGTCACCTAGAACTTGTCCAAATACAGGGCACTGCGCTCCACGTCCCCCCCCCCCCCAATTTCTGATTTAGTAGGTCTTGGGAGAGGCCTGAGAGTGCAACTAACGTTCCCAGTTGTGTGAACAGAGATATTCCAGACCACATGTGGAGGACAGCCTCTGTACTCCAGGGTGCCATTGTTAACTCAAAAAAAAAAAAATCTCCTCCTTAAGTTTTTTTCTTTCTGGAAAGGATCTTCAGGTTTGAGCAAAGAGTGCACAGAAAGAAAGAAAAAAAAAAAAAAACCCATGTACCAACAACCAATAAATAATAGGCAAACTATAATGTAACCGTGGAATGGAAAAGAGACCTGCAGTGTGGACAATCCTTGAACACTGCTAAAGAGGGCAGTCACGGAAGGCACCTGTTCTGTGGGTCTAATTCTGTGTCTCAAACAGGCCAATTCGCAGAGGCAGGAAGCTGATGAACGGCTGCCCAGGACTGGGAACAAGGAGGAATGGGGGATGCCTGCTTACTGGGTTTCCCTTTGGGGTGATAAAAATGTCCTAGGACTAGATATTTGTGATGGTTGCACACCATTGTAAACGTATTTTATATTGCCTAATCAAATACCTTGAAGTGGCTAAAAAGGTCAGTTTTACGATATGAGTATTTTCACCACAATAAAATATTAAAAGTGTGAATGGAGTCTTGTTCCAACTCAACTTAGGTAAGCCAGTTGAAATGTTTGCAGGCTAATGGCTGAGGACACAAGGGGCCTCCAGGGTGTGTATCTCTGTCTGGGGCACTCTCTGGACCACGCTTTCTGCAGGTGAAGCACCCACAGGCTTAATGTACACCTCCAAAGATTCTCATGTGCAGCCAGGACAGGGGACATTGGCCATAGGAGCTCATGGCCACTCGCCACCAACCTTTGTCACAGACTTGTCATCTTCTCTCAGACTTGCTTGGGGGCAGGGTGATGAGTTGAAGGAGGAGGCACTTGGGAGCAGCGCAGCTCAGGCCTTAGAGATCTACTTTGCTACCTCGGACAAATCTGAACATGCAAAGAACAGCATTTCTTGGAGCTTTTGCGAGATACACAGGGAGGAACTTATGGTGAAGATGCTGCAGTGTAGGACTGCCGCATACACAAAGCACTGAGCTTTCCTTTCAGTCTGGAAGACATGAGTAATGGCACAGAATGGACGCTATCCTGTCCCTCCCTGTGTTGAGGTAGAGTTCGTAGCAAGAGGCCAAGGCCCATAGAAATTTGTTCTGCCTCAAATTTTCTTTTGTCTGTCAAAACCAAAGTAAAGATAAAAATTAACTCATAATTTCTAATAAAAATATTGTTTGGGCTGGCCAAGGTGGCACATGCCTTTAATCCCAGCATTCAGGAGGCAGAGGCAGGTAGATCACTGTGAGTTCAAGGCCAGCCTGGTCTACAAAGTAACTTCAGAGGCTACACAGAGAAACTCTGTGTCCAATATATATACATACACACACACACACACACACACACACACACACACACACACACACACATATATATATATACACAACTTTACACACACAGTTTGAATTCTTCATGAGTTGAATCAGTCCTTATTCATAGATAATGTTGGGTAGACACAAATTTAATTTTTGTTTTGTTTTTTTGTTTTTCAAGACAGGGTGTCTCTGGGTAGCCTTGGCTGTCCTGGACTCACTTTGTAGACCAGGCTGGCCTCGAACTCACAGCGATCCGCCTGCCTCTGCCTCCTGGGTGCTGGGATTAAAGGTGTGCGCCACCACGCCTGGCTGACACAAATTTAAACTCTGTGTTTTTTCTCTTGGCACTGTGTCTTCAGCACTTGTCAGGTTTAAGTAGTTCATTACTGACATTTTGTTCTTGTTGTTTTTGAGACAAGGTCTCACTATTTAGTTCACTATTTAGGTCATGGAATTCACTATGTAGGCCAGATTAGCCTTGAATTTATAGAGATCCACCTGCATCTGCCTCCAGAGTGCTGAGATTAAAGGCAGGCACCACCACACCCAGCCATTACCAACATTTTAACTGTGACATCATCTTTCTTTCTTTCTTTCTTCCTTCCTTTCTTTCTTTTTTTGAGACAGGGTTTCTCTGTGTAACAGTCCTGTCTGTCCTGGATTTGCTTTTGTAGACCAGGCTGGCCTCGAACCCGCAGTGACCCACCCTCCCGTGTGCTGGGATTAAAGGCGTGCATCACCACGCCCGGCCGTGGCATCATATTTCATGATGGCTTTGCTACAGTTTCTGTTGATAATCTATTGTTAAACCTTAACCTGCTCCCAAGTTTTCCATATTAGAAATCACACCTAGCAGACACATTTCATTATTACTTTTAATTTTCTTTGACTTGTTTCCTTAAGATAAATTCCCCTAAGTTTCTGGGTCCAGTGTGTTAAGTTTTCTGGCTTTTGAGTGCCCCATTAGTAGCTTCACTTCACTTTCACTCATGGTTGGATTGCTGCGGGCCCGTGTGGGCACTGTTTTCAACACTTACTGATGCTGAATTCCAGAGTTTGAAAAATCCTTACAACCCGTATACATTCTACTTTGACATAGATCAGTCAGTGACTCTGTGCAGCTTTGGGACACAAACACTACCCCTTTGCTCATTCCTCTCTTAGTACCAGGCCCTGATATTTTATAAGCTGCCTGAAGGTGCATTGCAAACATCAATAATTACTTCTTTTAAGCACAGAATAATCTAAACAATCCCATTTCCTAATACTTTTTCTATTAGTGGAATTTTTATTTTGCTTGTTTTTTTTTTCCAAAACAAACTAAATAATACTGTATTTCACATACGCTGGCTCCTCTGGGGTCAGGGGAGAGGTAGGAAGATTTTCACTAGGTGGGAAGACATCTCTCCACACAGCTAAACCATCAATCTTCTCCTGCAGTGTCTTTTTGTAGAGTGCATGGGAAGAAAATAAATGCTAATAGTCTCTTCCCTGCAGGAGGTGGGTTGTATGTGCCCCACCCAATGTAAGGACCAAACTTTGGCCCTCTGGAAAAACTGTTCTTAACTGTTGAGCCATCTCTCCTGCTCTCCACTAGTATTTTCTTTTTAATTACAAAAATCTCAGCACTGGGTGGAGGAAATCAGCATGAAGTCCCATCCTTAGCTGGAGAGCTACTGATATTTGATATCTTCTGGGTTTGTATAGAGATATAAAAGTGAATCTCAAGTGAATGTGCATTGTTGACATGGGCTTGGCCATGTCAAGGACCCCAATGCTTCAGCCCCATGACAGCGTCAAAGATGAGAATAGGAAGATAAGAGCAATCCAGATGTAATGTGAATAAATAATGATAATTTTAAAAAGAAAAAAAAACCCACAAAGCCTTCTCGATGTGAGGCTTAGCGGGTTGGCAAAGCCTTCCTTGGGTCTGAATGGAATCGTTGACAGTGTGTGCAGAAAATGACAACCATAGCTTCCTCCCCAGGGTATTTGCTACTTGAAGATCCCCTACAGACACTGCTCCTACTGAGACAGCTTCACTTGCCTTCCTAATCCAGCTGTATACCACAAACCCCACCTCCTCGTTTATATCTGCATGTAATAACCCCGCCTCCTCATTTATATCTGCATGTAATAACCCCACCTCCTCGTTTATATCTGCATTTAATAACCCCACCTCCTTGTTTGTATCTGCATGTAATAACCCCGCCTCCTGTCCAGCTTCTGGGGTGCTGCACCTTCTCCGTCTGAGAGCCCAATTACCCATCCCAGCTGTCTGTGCCCATGTGTCTGTCATTTCTTCATTGCCTCACTGTCCCTAACCAGAGTTTTTGATGCTGAACCAAGCAAGGACAAAGGAGTTTTGGCCTCTGGTAGATTGACAGCACAGGGCTCACACTCAAGAGTCCTCAGGCATCACAAATTGGGCTCAAAGTATTTGTCAAAAATATAGAGATAACGCAGAGTTGGGTGTGTAAGAGAGGATGGATCTGGCATGTGGGGGGAATTGGGGAAGGGATAAATATAATCATAATACATAGTATGAAATGTTCAAAGAATTAATAAAATGTTATTAAACTTTTAAGTTATGTTTATTTATTTGTGTATGCATGTGTGTATGCATGTCACAGTGCATGTAGAGAGCAGAGTGTAACTTGAGGGCTGGTTCCTTCTTTCCACCCTGGGGATGGAATTCAGGTCATTAGTGGCAACTGCCTTTTCCTACTAAGCCACCCTGAAGGGTCACCTCACTAGCACCGAGCACTATAGCCTGCCTCTATCCAGCCCCTTGGGACTCACCCTTCATTTTCAGCGTTGGCTGATTTCAAGCAGGCTTCCCGCCTGCTCACCTCTTACCACTGACAGCAACAAACAATTAATGGTGTGGCTTAAATGTCTCGCTGCCTGAAATAACATTTTCCTCCAATTAAAAAGTAACCAAAGTTGCACCTCTCCTCAGCCCTCTTCACTGGCTGCAACATCTTGACATCGCCTCTGTCTCCAGCTCTGCCTAAGATGGAGTGTGCCTCAAATGCAGTAAGTCATATTGTCTGTTAGGGACATATTGCTCCTGACTTCAGTATTCAAGGACACTTTAAACTGGTGCTTTGCAGACACTGACATTCTCAAAGGTTCCATTCTCCAGGGTCTACACAATCCTTGTACCCTGGCTATGTGTACATTGCTCTACAACAGGGTCACCCATTTATGCACACTCTTACCACATCCTTGTTTCCTATAAAATCACTCTAGTTCTATTAACCTGTCTTTGTCTTCTGTTTTGTTTTTGTTTTTTGAGACAGGGTTCCTCTGTGTAGCCCTGTGTAGTCTTGGAATTCACTCTGTAGACCCGGCTGGCCTTGAACTCAGAGGTCTCCCTGACTCTGCTTCCCAAGTGCTGGGATTAAAGTTATGCACCACCACTGCCTGGCCCATCTTTGCTTTTTAAATCCAAATTAGCATATGTTCATAGGTGCGTTAGATAAGGGAACAGAGAGCTCACCAAAAAAGCCCGACCTTCCAACAGAATTTTTTGAGAATTTTATAACGTAGATATTTTTGTTAAAGTTCATCAGGACTTTATGTGACCATGAAATCTGTAGTGTGTGTGTGTGTGTGTGTGTGTGTGTGTGTGTGTGTGTGTGTGTTCATGTGCACATGCATGTGGGTTTACATGCATATTTAAAAAAAAACAAAACAACCAAGGTCTTATTACTTAGCCAACACAGCTTCAAAGTTACTATCCACCGGCCTCTGCCTCCAGAGTGCCGGGATAACAGGTGTGAAGCACCCCACCCCACGTGAAACCTGCTCTTTATAGCGCTCTTCTGCATTTCATATAGTCAGTGCAGTTTCTGAGGCAAAAGCAAGCCAAGCTCCTTGTGTGTCATCTCTCACAGGCAGTTGTGAGACCACCCTCCTCCTGTGCCTTCTACCACTACAGTGTCCACTTAGTGCTCTCAAATACGTGTTTAAGAGCAAAGTTATTCTTTCCCCATGTCTTTCGAAACATTCAGAGATGCTGCCTGTTCCTTCCCGGGATTTCTCTCCAGTTACAAGATCCTCCATCAGATTCTCTTTCTCCGAACGTGAGTAGAGTGGATTCTCATTTTGATAATGTCTTTTGATGTGCAAGACTCTTAAGTGATCATAAAAGTTATTACTCACAGTTTGCCTTTCCCAAAATGCCATATGCTGGCTTTGTAATAGCAGCACTCAGAGGCAGAGATGAGGGAACTGTTGTTCAGGACCAGCCTGGGCTGTATAACTGGGCCCTGTCCAGCGGCTTGGGGTGTTCATGCTAACTAAATGTGAGGGCCTGAGTTCAATGCCCAGCACCACACACACCCACACGCACGCATGCATGCACGCATGCAGAGCAAGGCTGAGCAGAAAGTTGAGAGTTGCTCTATAGTACCCACACATGACCTTTCCCACTGCTGACACGCCACACTAAACCAGCGCATTTGCTACTCTTGTCCCCCAGAGCCCCGCTGACACTGGGATTCCATCTTGATGTCTAAGTCCCATAGGCTTTAACAACAGGTAACACTCATGTGCATTGTTCTGGTAGCAGACACACAGCTTCACGCTGTAGATGCCCGTGTTCTGCCTATCATCTTGTTTCACCCTCCCAGCAACCTCTGAGCTCTCGTTGCTCCCGTTCGCCTGTTTCAGGACGGCCTCTACAGGAATCCCGCTGGCCGGAGCCTTCTAGTGTGGCTGCTTTCTGGTAGCAGCGCTCAAGCTTGCTTCGTGTATGCTGTGATCTGGCAGCTCGCTCCTTTTTTAGCCTCAAATAATACTCCATTGTCGGGGTGTATCACATGTATTCCCCCATTTGCCAGCTCTTGTCTTTCAGTCCAGAGCTTTTGAGACTGGGGTTTTGGACTCAGCTGAGCTGAGTGTGAATTCCTGAGGACTCAAAGGTTTTAGAATTTTGCCTAGGGAGACAGTTTGGTGGGTGAAGGGTCTGCTTTGCAAGACTGAGGACTGGGGTTTAGCCATCTGGAAGCATGTAAGAACCGTGGTGGCACAGGCCGGGGATCCCAGGCGCTGAAGAAGAAGCAGAGATAGATGGGTGCGTGGAGTTCGTGGAGTTCACTGACTTCAGCTGAGCCACGGAGCCCCAGGTTCCACAGAGAGACCCTGCCTCAAAAACTAAGGCTCAGCCGGGCGTGGTGGCGCACGCCTTTAATCCCAGCACTAGGGAGGCAGAGGCAGGCGGATCTCTGTGAGTTCGAGGCCAGCCTGGTCTACAAAGGGAGTCCAGAACGGCCAAGACTACACAGAGAGACCTTGTCTCAAAAAAAACCAAAAAACAAAAAACAAAAAAACAAAAAAAAACTAAGGCTCAGAGGCCTACAAAATGGCTAACCAGTAAGGTGCTTGCTGCTAAACCTGATAACCTGCGTTCAATTCCCAGGACCCAAATACTAGAAAGAGAGAACGTATTCCGTCTGGTTGTCTTCCGACCTCTACACAGGTTCTGTGGCACACACACATGTTCAAATACATACATATGTGCATATCATGTACATACACACAGAGACACAAAATAAATAAATAATAAAAAATAAGTTGGGAAGTGATTGGAGAAGACATTCAACATTGACCTTTGATCTCCACATGCATATCACACATACACAGAGTTTAACTATTTTAAAAGGAGTTTCAGAATTAAGAAACATTCTAGCATATTCTAGGTGCTCAATAAATGTGTCAATTAGTAACAGAATTATGCTAATGAAAGAGAGGCTAATCGTCAGGTAAAGTTGGCTTGGCTGACACCTGTGCCCATTGAATTATCTCAGACAGGACAATCTTGTCCACTGGCTCTGCCAGCCAAGCTGCCTTCATGGAGGACAGACCCATGCTTCCTAGTAGCTGCCTGGGCCAGGTGCTGCCCCCACTGCGGTGACCTGACAATCTCTGACAGCTCTGCTTTGAGCTTGGACCATTGTGTCATCTTGGCTTTCTAGAGCTTCTCCCTTGCTCTGTAGTTTTCAGAGGTTTGCATGGTCCCTCAGTTGCCTCTGGGAGGTCTTTCCGGTTCCCTAGGCTGTGACTCATAGGGCCTGGGGACCCACACTCATTTAGAGCTGTGTGGGTCTCCTTAGGGTCTGCTGAATCTGCTTGAGTGTCTTCTCCGCATGTATTCTGCTGTGTCGCTGTGGGAGACTTCTCTCCCAGGTGGCCAGGGGAGGGACAAATGCCAGCCAGGCAGCACCATCACCCATGGCCCACCACAGGCCACTGCCTTTATTTGGTCATAGGGTCTTGATCTGAGCAGGACTTCCCATGTGTTCTTCTCAAGCTGGTCCTGACGTGCCCTTGTCTTCGCCTATGAGTAGACGTGTTCTCTGCGGAAACAGTAGGTTGTAATTATTTTGGTGTGTTCATCAAGATTGCATCTTTCTATATTGTCAGACATTCATATTCTTGAGTCCTCTAGTTTTGGAGACTAATATCCTGGAACTCTGGTGTGTGGGTTTTCAATCTTGGCTATACATCAGGATGATTAAGGTTGTCACATCTGTGGGGAAGGGTTCCATAGAGAGCAATAAAGAAAGAAGCAGCGCTGCGTGTGGTGGCGCACGCCTTTAATCCCAAGACTTTGGAGGCAGAGGCAGGCAGATCGCTGTGAGTTCGAGTCCAGCCTGGTCTACAAGGTAAGTCCAGGACAGCCAAGGCTACACAGAGAGAGCCTGTCTCGAAAAACAAAAAACAAACAAAAAGGTAACAAATGGGCAACATAGTTAAAGAGGGCATAGTAATAGGAATCTTCTCCTCCTTTTTCCCCTCTCTCCCTCCCTTTCTCTTGTCCTTATACAGTCTCCTGTTTTTTCCTCCTCCTTCTTCCTGGTGGATCAAAGCTAGGTCATGTGCATGGTTGAGTCTGTGCTCTATACTTGAGACACCTGAAGCCAAAAAGCCACTTTCAGGAAGCTTTGGCTCCATCTGTATCGGACAGAGGACTCCTAGCCAGTATATCTTAGCAATTCATAAGACTCAGTAATGAAAGGACGATTAGCCTAATTAACATATTGGCCACAGAACTTGGCTAGGCACTACACAAGGTAAATAATGGCCAATAAATACATGAAAAGTTTTAAAAAAAATAATATTCGAAAAGGAAACTGAAGTTGAAATCTGGGCAAGTCGGTACCTGGGAAGGCAGGCTGAGTTAAGATGGGCAGTGCTGACAGTGGCTGGGATGCAGGTGGGACTCGGGATACTGACAGGAGCTGACAGGGAATGGTATTGACCACTTCAGAAGCTGGCCTGAGAGTTACTCATGAAGTGAAACACATAACTACCAATGATTGAAATACCAGTTCTAGGTTTTCACCCAAGAGAAATGAAAATAGACACCAGCTAGAAGGCATAAGAGCTGTAATCCAAAGTAGAAGCAATTCAGATGTCCCCCAGTTAGAAAATGGATGCTCAGGTCACACGGTAGCCACACCCTAAGAACTATTCACAACAGAAGAAGAATGAACTATATCATATGATAACTTGAATGAGCCTTGAAAATATGATGCCGTGCTAAAGAGACCGTGTGCAAAAAGTACCTACTGTGTGCTTCATACACCCAAAGTTACAGATGGGCAAACTAAAACATGGAGAAGGGAATCAGACAACAAAGTGCTTCTGTGGTAGCAACTTTGAGTAAATTGGCAAGCTCAGGAGAGAACTTCCTAGAACCATGGGCATGCCCTCTCTTTATGTGGTGTGGATTATAATGCATACATGCTCATCAGAGATAGTTTATAAAGCAGGCTAGTAAAGACTGTAGATTTAAACTCCAGCATTCAACGTATTTGAACTCTAAAGCACCAAGGAAGGCTGAGTCAGGAAGAGTTCTGCGACTGATGTTGCTGAACATGAAGGGCCATCTTTATCTTGAAGTTTGGAACACCTCACCCCTGCCACCTGCTGCCACGCAGGCCCTATCTGTCAGCATTCTGCCATCTGATCGCTTGTTATCAGAGCTCCAATTACCTGAGCTACCTCTCATTCTCAGGTGAGCTACCAAAGCTCTGTGCTGCACAACAAAGCTGAAAGCGCTGGGGTTCCTTTCCCAGCAAGGAGAGCCACTTGCTTTTCTGGCGGGAGAGTGAGGCTAGCAGCACTATGTCGGGGGCCAGCCTCACCCCCTTTTCTGTATGTTGGGTTGATGCTTCTGTAGGAAACATCTCCGATCCACTTCATCATTTGCTTCTGGATTTACTGGGTTAGATGTGGCCGAGTATGTTCTTTTTTAAATGAAGTTCTGGCTGGGCGTGGTGGCGCACGCCTTTAATTCCAGCACTTGGGAGGCAGAGGCAGATGGATCTCTGTGAGTTCGAGGCCAGCCTGGTCTACGAAAGAGGAGTCCAGGACAGCAAAGACTACACAGAAAAACCTTGTCTTCAAAAACCAAATAAAATTAAAAAAAAATAAATAATAAAATAAAGTGAAGTTCTGTGTTTCTTTTCACTAGACATGATTTTTTTAAAAAACCAAAAAGCTAAGACATGATTTTGAAAGTTACTATTTAGGTGGGAGTGGTTGCTTGTTCCTGTGATCCTATACTTTGGAAGGCTGAGGCAGGAAATCACTGAGAGTTCAAGGCCAATCTGAGTTACACATTGAGTTCCAGCACAATCTGGGCCACTACAACAAAAACAAAAACAGAAAAAGCCCCAAAGAAACAAATGGATAAATAAGAGAGTAAATAAGCAAATAGATGAATAAATAAACACTGTTTTTTCCATTCTAAATTCTCTCGCTCTAAGACTCAGAAAGCTATCGAGTAGAGCGCTTAGCCATGAGGTGTCTGCATTTCCAGGCTGTTTAGCGCCCACCTCCTGTGCTTCCCTTCACTTTTATAGACCACGGGAGATGCTAAGATCTGATTTTGCTTCTGTTCTGAACAGAAGCAAGTCAACACCCACGAGCAACATGGAGATAATATAGCTCTTGCTCTGAAGCCTTACCTATCCAGACCCAGCTAATGACTAGAAAGTAAGCCACAAGGGCACTCAGAAAACACAAAACAAGATCTATTCCCTGCCCCAACTCCCCCAGAGCTCTCACTCATAGCCAATATGCTCTCACCTGGACACAGGTATAGCATCTTCATAGCCTGGTTAGGGGCACTTAGACAGAATACAGAACTCAAGTGGGTCTTACAGTCAGAAGATATATTAAGAGCTATAAAAATGTGTGCATACAGGAGAGAAAAGAGGTTTCCTGCTATCTTAGCATTATTCTATAAGCTGACAAAGAAATAGAAAAATCCGGTCGCCACATGCTTTATGAGTTTGCATGTCAAGCGTGCTCATGTCGCAGAGGGGTGTTCACTTTGGAGGCCAACGTAAAGCTGCTATTGCTGGCAGTGCCTTCAAACTGTGTGTCACTGTCCCTGTGAAAAGTGGAGCGCATGTGTAATAGGGCTTAGAAGGTTTGTATCAAGTGGGCAGAAAGGAAAAGTTTAACAGTCTAAGCAAGGTAAGCTACAGTGTTCAAAGGCTGACAGTGTGGTGTTCTTAGGGACAGCTCTATGGGAGGAGGAGATGCTTCCCAGGTGGCAATCCTAAGAACCGGAGCAGCCCCTCCCCTGTCCCATCCATGAGTAGGGGATTGATGCAGGTATTGATTTGTGGGCTGGTCCTCCAGTCTGAGCTCTGTTTACCCGGTCCCGGCTCAGTTCTTTCTCAAAGCTTCTTTCTGCCCATGGCCACCACCCCCCTACCTCCTACTCCTGTTTCTCTCTCTCTGAATCTATATCTGTTTATTTCTTCATGGGTCCTTCGTTCTACAGAACAGTTGCAGGTTTGACAAGATTCTTCACAGGTAAAGGGATGGTCTTGATTTCTGTCCTGACTCCACAGGACGGCCCTTGATGCCTTAGTGTTGAAACTTCAAACCCACAGTCTGTTTAGTCAGCATTCTCTAGCAAACCCAGAGAAAACATAAACACTGCAGTTCCTCAGACCGAGGCCACTGCCCAAGGCCTGTGATGGTCAGCAATCTTTTGTCTGTCTTTCCACATCCTTGCTGGATTATTTCAAAACAAATTTCAAGTGTCATTAGCATGTCATATGTACGTCCCTATTTGCCTTGCTTTAACATGTTTCAGATTCAGGGGGTTGATATATGGCTGCTTTATTTATTTTTATTATTATTTTATTTTTTAAAAAATGATTTATGGGCCAGGTGTGGTGGTGCATGCCTTTAGTCCCAGCCCTTGGGAGGCAGAGGCAGGTGGATCGCTGTGAGTTCGAGGCCAGTCTGGTCTACAAAGTGAGTCCAGGACAGTGAAGGCTACACTGAGAAACCCTGTCTCAAAAAACCAAAAAAAAAAAAAAAAGATTTATGTATTTTTATTTTACATGCATTGGTGTTTTGCATATATGTATACATGAATGAGTTGGATCCTTTGGAACTGGAGTTACAGGCAGTTGTGAGCTGCCACGTGGGTGCTGGGAATTGAACCAGGATCCTCTGGAAGTACAGTCAGTGCTCTTAACCACTGAGCCATCTCTCCAGCCCCCTCTTATTCTTATTTTCATGGGATGCTGGCAACTGTAGATTTATCACTTAAAATAGTATCCTCAGACATTTTACCAAGAAATAAAACATCTGTGACCTTTCTTTTTTCAGGATAACCTGCAACCCTGACAGGCCTAGAATTTTCTATATAGACCAAGCTGGTCTCCAAGTCAGAGAGCTCTGCCTTTGCCTCCTGAGTGCTGGGATGGAATGTTTATACCATCACACCTGGCCTCCGTTAACATATGTTTTTGCCAAAGACTCTCACAACCCTATTTGCCTCCCGCTGCCCAGGGTTTGTCATGGTTCAGATTCATGAGAGTGGGTTTGAAGTTTCAACACTAAGGCATCAAGGGCCGTCCTGTGGAGTCAGGACAGAAATCAAGACCATCCCTTCACCTGTGAAGAATCCTGGCCCCAGGCCACAGGTCCTGCCTAGAGTTCAGCTCTCTAGTCAGAATATCAGAGAAGAGAGAGTCAGAGGCTGGGCCCACACAAACTCTGCCCATGTGCAGACAGGATTCAACAGGAACTGGGCTCTCTCTGATGACAACTTACATCCGGTCTCTTCTATTGGCTCAACCCTTCTCCCCTTTGCCCCTCCCACCCTCCCTGCTCCTCTTCTTCCTTTCCTTTAAACTTCCACTGTTATATGGTAAAAACCTGTAATAAGCTGAGACAAGAGCCTCAGGGAATTACAAAGAATAAGATCCAAGGGTGGGAGAAATATACATGTTAATTAGAATAGGTTTGATCATAATTAAAACAAAGTTTTATTAAAGACAATTTTAAACACAGATCTATCTGACCAGTATAAAGGACCCTTGTCCTAGCTGCTAGACTCAGGCAGGTGTTCACACACACCCAGCCTCTCTCTGTCCTCCCCGTTTCCACTGTAAAACAAGACAAACAGTTGCATTCTTTCTTTTATAAACAACCCGATAGCAATAACTCTCTCTCTCTCTCTCTCTCTCTCTCTCTCTCTCTCTCTCTCTCTCTCTCTCCCTCTCCCTCTCCCCCCTCCCCCTCTCCCACCCCCTCCCTCTTTCCCTCTCCCCTTCCCTCCCTCCCTATTTCCTTTTAAAATTATGCTAGGTATCAAACCTGTGGAGTTATGAAGATGAAGCAGGCTTTTCTGCACTGAGTTACTTTCCCAGCCCAATTTAGTAGTACCTTTAGGAGAAAAGATTGTTCATTTGTCCCTCCCTCCTTCCTTCTTTCCTTCCTTCCTTCTTTCTTTTAGAGTAACTCTTAGCCAGCTGTGGTGGCAAACACCTGTAACCTCAGCATTTGGCAGGCTGAGGCAGGAAGATCATGAATTCAAGACCAAACGTGGCTACAAAGGAAGTTCAAAGGTAGCCTGGGCTACGTAAGACGTTATTTCAAAAAACAAAGCAAACAACAAACACCTGAAAAAAGAGAAGGAAGGAACGTGGGGAGTGGGAGACCCAGCAAAATCACTCCCTTTCCTCTATTTCCTTCCTTCTTTCTCTGGCCTGTCTTTTGCGCTGAGGTAATAGACAGGACTCAGTCCTGTGTGTATGCACTCTAGCATGGAGCTACAGCACTGGACCAAGGGCTGGCTGTCTTTTTCTTTTTAGACATGATCATTAGAGCTTCATCATATAGAGCACATAGTAGTTTGTTAATAATATATACCTTTTCAGTCTGTGCTCACATTTCCTATTAATCTCACAATTTCTTTGTTCTGTTGATTTCTCCAAACCAACATCCAAGAAGCATCAGCACACTGCGGTTGTTGGAACTGAGTCTTGCTTGCTCTGTGTCATCTCTACACTTCCTTGCTTTTATTTTTCTTGCCATTTATTTGAAAAAACAAAACAAAACTGGGCTCATTGTATCACAAACCTGGAAATACTGGAGTGTGTCCCTTCCTGCCTGGAGTTCTGCTTGGCTGATAGCTTCTGTGTAGGCTTACCATCCTGAGGACACTTCTTCCCAGACCGACAGCTTCCACGTCTGACATCTGATCACAGTGAGGAAGACTCAGCCCTAAACTGTTCTGAGGCAAGTAACAAAGAAAGATTAACAACCCTCGTGCAGCTGTGTCTAGTCCAGTCTGTTCACTTAAAACAAACCAAACAGCAAACTGCCTGCCGCTCTTAGCTGCACAGTGACCATGAGCTAGAAAATGCTAGGCCTCCTTCGTGTCTGTGGGGCTAATGGGAAAGAGCTTGGCTTAGGAGCCAGATGCCTTCTGGTTTGCATGCCAGCCTTGATTCTATTAAGCACACACCTTTCCTCAGAATCCATGCCTGATTTCTTATAGAGGAGGCCAATCTCTCTTTCACCAGGGTGCTGAGGTGCACCTGCCATGTAGCAAGAGTTCAATAATTGTTCCTTTCTTTTTTGGCTTAGGTTAAAAATGGTAATTGCAGGGAGGAAAAAAAAAAAAAGAAGAGGAAGAAGAAAACCTCTTAAATCCACAGCTTGTTTAGATCCAAACACCAATATGACATTTCACAGCTTCATAGACAACAGCGAGGGTTTTAAACACACTCAGGAAAGCATGCTGAGAAAGGGGAAGGGAGCCGGGAGCCAGAAATACCATGCTCTTTCCCGCCTTTTTATTAGAAAGTTCAGAACATTCTCTCCAAGTGGGCATCATCCATTTCAGCCCGAGATCAAGCCGTGCCCTGGACTCTGCTGACTTGGGGACGCACGTCTCCTAGCAGAACACGAGTTCCCTGTAAATGACTCGGAAACATATGGAGGAAATTTCCCTGAAGCCACTCCAGGGATTAAGGATTAGGAGAAGAGTGCTTGGCAAAATGCATCTGGGGTTTTGCCAGGCCAAAACCAACTGCGAAATAGTTAGGACACGGGGCAGATCTCCAGGGCTGCCAAGTCTACTCCTCTCTGCAGCACAAGGATTTATAATTAGGCTTCCTTTGAAAAGCACTGCCTCATAAGTGGCAGAAGACAAAAAAGCCTTTGTTCTCAACAAGGTTGCTAGTGCCCAGATGGACTGTTACACCCTCTCAGCCGTCACAGCCCTCAAAGCCACAGCATTGGCCATCTATTTCGAGTGCCTCTCGCGTCCTCTGGGGCCTCTTGTTTCTAGCGAGGAGTCCCTCTGAATTCCCAGAAGCGAGGAGCAAATCGTGATGGGTGTTCTTGAATTACGGTTACCAGAACAGCTGTGGGATGACGTGACTCGGCGACTTCCTTCTCCGATGTAAACTTCCTCCTCCCCATTTATCTTTGTCATCTCCCACAACACACTGCCTTCTATGCATTTCTTTCTCTGTTGAAACCAGCCTAGTGGGAAGTGGGTATGTGTGAGAGCACAGTGAGAGAGAAACACTTTAAAATGTTGCAGGGTGCCAGCACAAGATTTCAAGGGAACCAGGGCTGTTAGGACTTGAGCAGCCTCAAAACCTTGAGTCTAGCTGAAGGAAGACTCACAGCACTGGAGGCGGCAGCTGGCCTTTGGTCTTCTTGCCCACTTACTAAATCAAGTTCCCCAAAGGTGTATGCCGTTTTCTCTCTAACAATCATCAGCGGGTGCCTGGCGCCAGGACCTCTGCTCAGCTCCTAGCATACCGCAGAGGACAAAATAGATGGAATCCTTGCCTGTATGGAGCGTGGAAGACCGGCATGGATATGTAAATCCAAATTGTGATCTAAACACCACTGAAGGCAGGATTAGGTTGAAGGTTGGCCGAGCTGATCATCTCCCCTCCAAGCTGGCTAAGCCCAGTGCCCTCTAAAGAACTAAGTCACTGGAGCCCCCCCTCCCCCTTAACATCACCCCTTTACCTGGAACACTGATGAGTTTATCTTGCTGTTTCTCAGGAAAGCACAGGGTGGCTGGAGAGATGGGCTCTACTGACCACACACACGAGTGTGGGGAAGTTTACAGCTTGGTGGGCTGAGGAGTAATGCCAGGAAGACCACCTGTCATGGTGTGAAAGGTCCCAGAAGAGCAAGTGAAGGCCAGTTGCTTTTAATTCCTTTTTCCTATCTTGCCCAGTTTAATATGCACTTGCATAATAAATGTTATTAAATAGCACAGTAAATGTTAACTCCTAGCTAAATCTTCATCCTATGACTACTGGGTCTTTCCCTTTCTATCTATTTCATAGAGAGGAAAAGAATGAACCCAATACCCAAACAACCCATGAGGATGTTTCCATGGTGTGATGCTGGCCTAGGTAGAGTGTGCTGGGCTTCTGACGTGGGAGAGAGGGAGGAGAGGGGCAGTGGGAGGCTGGCTGCCTTATCAACTTAGGGAGTTAAAACTACTGTGGGGCACTAGATGGCAACATTTCCCTAAATCTAAACACAGCAGAGGCAAGGCCCCTTGGGCAGGTCAACCCTGCAGGGCTCCCAGCCCTACCATAAACATAATATGACATCCAAAGCTGTGGAGGGAAGACTGAAGCTAGGGCTGAGGGAAAGCAGAGCCGACTAGTTCATCACTGGAGCCCTGTTCATTGTCATCTATTAACACTATCACACCACCCCCACTACACTGACACAATCAGTACCAACACCATCACTGCTATCACCATCACCACCACAATCACCACTATTCCTATCACTATTGCTATGACTGCCATTAGCACTACCACCATCATGTCTACCACATTTCTACCATCACCACCACCACCCTGTTATTATTACCACCACCTTCCTACTGCTATCTTAACAGCATCACCAGCATCATCAATATCACCATTGTTACAGTTATCATCATGATCAGCAGCATCACCATTATCACCATCACTACCAACACTACCTCTACACCCACCACCATAATTACCATCATTACTATTCTTATCATACCATCATATCATTACTATCACTACTACTAAGTCTTGCAAGCTCTATTGATTTTTTTTTTGTTTGATTTTTTTTTAATACTTACGTGGAAGAGCTCAGTGGTTAAGCGCACATACTCTTCTTTCAGAGGACCCAAATTCGATTCTCAGCACCCATATCAGGCAGCTCACAACTGCCTGTAACTTCACCTACAGATGATCTGATACCACTTTGACCTCCTCCTTTTTCACACACCCACATAAAAGTACACATGCCTGCCCATGCATACACACACACACACACATAAGAATTAGGCAAAAAATAAAATGTTTTTTAAAAACAAAGAAAATTTCATTTAGATTGGAAAGAGATCTGGTTAGAAATAAACATATGTGTATGTATGTATATATATGTATATATACATACATACACAATATAATCTTCAATTAGAGTGATAGGCTGCTGTCTGGTATAGAAACTTTGGGGAACTGCTTTAATAGTAAGAACGGTTCCTAGTTGCACCTTCTGATAGAGAGTAGTTGCTACTTAAGCAATTGTCCTTGTTGGGGCCACTATTGCTATGACGAAACACCATGACCAAGATCAAGTAGAGGAGGAAGGGGTTTATTTGGCTAATAATTCCACATTGTAGTCCACCACTGAAGGGAGTCAGGACAGGAACTCAGCATGGCAAGAACCTGGAGGCAGGAGCAGATGCAGAGGCCATGGAAGGTGCTGCTTACTGGCTTGCTCCCAATGGCTCGCTTGGCCTGTTTTCGTATAGAACCCAGGCCCACCAGCCCAGCAAGGGGCACTCCCATATCAATCACTAACTAATAAAATGTTCTACAGGATTGCCTACAGCGATATCTTATGGAGGCATTTACCTCCATCTCAGATAATGACTATAGTCTGTGTAAAGGTGACATAAAAGTAGCCAGCATAGGAATATTTGAAAACAGTATTCTGTGTGGACTGAAAGGCCCCTCTGGAATTGTGTTTAAAATATCGATGTATTTAGCACACTCTCTGCTTAGCAACCACCCCCCACTTCCTAGTCCCTGTCCCTTCAATTAGTCACCTGTCACTGTGCGTTCCTGAGGAGGTACACCAGCTGACCCACAGAGAGGAGAATTGAAGCGTAGCACTTGACACAGACAAATATTTGCTAAACTTCCATTTAACTGTGCTGATCAAGTGAAGTGTTTCTTGTGGACCAGAAGTCAAGCTAAATGAAAGAATAGCAATCAGGGTGTTGGTAGTGGTGACAGTGGCAGGGAGGAAGGTGCTAAGGGAGAACCATAGGCGCAGAAGTTGTTTGCTGGCTGCCTGGCTTAGACTACCCTTTTGTACTTTAAAGTGCCCCACAGCTGCCACTTGACAGAAGTAGATTTTCCAGCCATACTTCTTCTATTCATGCATCCAACCCATCAAGCTGATTCCTAAGATTTCTCAGCATGGTCTCCATCTCTAGGGAAACAGCAGGCAGCATCTGTCCTAACGATGCTCACACACTGGTGAAGAAGAGAAGTGGACGGAAGATTACCAAGTATAATTCAGGCCTGATGAGAGCCAGTACGGAAGTGAAGCAGGATTCAGACACAGTGAGCGTTAATACTGAGTGTGTGTTTGGTATGTGTGCATGTGTGTGTGTGTGTGTGTGTGTGTGTGTGTGTGTGTGTGTCTGTGTGCTTCCTTTCAAATTCACCAACAGAGGCTACTTGAAAGAGAGTTGAATACAGACAGGCGGTAAGGTGTGTGTGTGTGTCCCTGAGTTAAAACTAAAGCTCATATCATCATCACTGTGAACTGAAGAGTCCGATGAACAAAACCCAGGATTCCAGAAGCTTAGCACCCACTACACTACTGAGCTTCCCGCCCTGCTCTGACTAGTTTCTGTTTAGTTGGCCGTAGTTAGACAAAGAAGATAGAGATGACAATGCGCTGTGATTTGAATGGATGTGCCCTTCCCAAATTCCGGGCTTGAAATTGAACCTCCAGGTAGCATTAAGATGTGGGACCTCTGCAGAAGTGCTGGAGTTTTATGGTCTCTGCTGTCGTGATCAGAATTAATGCCCTGATAAAGCAGGCTTCCAAAAGCTGTTTGTGCCTTCCTTCTGGCCTTCCTGTGAGGCTACAGAGATGCCACACCCTCAAAAACAGAGTGCAGAGTGACCCTCATTAGATTCTGAGTTGGCTAGGGCCTTGTTGTGGAGTGCCCAGCCAACTGAGTTCTCTGAAAGCAGGCGCTGATGCAGAATTTCCGGGGTTGTTTTGTTTTTGTTTGTTGTTATTGTTGTTGTTTGTTTGTTTTGTTTTTCGAGCAGGGTTTCGCTTGGCTGTCCTGGACTCGCTTTGTAGAGCCGGCTGGCCTTGAATTCACAGTGATACGCTTGCCACTGCCTCCCTAGTACAGTAATTAAAGGCATGCACCCCCATGCCTGGCTCTTCAAATTTCCAGTTTTTTGTTTAAGTTTATCAAACCCTGTGATTGGAAGGAGAAAGAAACATTATCAGAAACAAGTGTTAATGGCACCAAAGCAGTTAATATGCATGGCCAGCTGGTTCTGCTAAAAACTAGCTAAAAATAATTGCTACCCCATAGAGATGATCAGCAGGCCTCTCTTGTGTGTACTATATGTGTCTTCTCCTGCTAGTGCACCCAGAGCGTTATGCAGCTAGTAACTTATTTTCTTATTAACAGAGCTTTTTTTTTTTTTTATTAACAGAGCTTTAAAGTCTATGAAGTGAAGGCTATTATAATGGTAAATAATTGCTAAATTTGAATCTGTTTTCACTAGAAGTATTTAAATTCAATGAAATGTATGGCGAACTTAAAGGAAAGGGAAGGCACTGAGAGTGGGCTGAGGAAAGAGAGGATAATACCACACACCTGACAAAAGTCTCAACCAAGGAAACGCCGAGTGAGCTTTGCCCTTCAGGCTGGTTTGCATGGAGTGAATATGGGTGGATCTTCACCTATTTCAGTCACTGGATAAAGGCTGTAGGCAGCAGCAGCCCTGGTCCCTTAAAAGCAGCAGATGGGGAAGCTCTGAACAGAGTCACGCCCTGTTCTACTTACTGACAGTACAGCATCTTCTACGAAATTACTCTGAGTTTGTGTATGTTTTTTTTGTCCATGCATATGCATACATGTACACACAGGTACAAAGATATATTTCACATGTAAGTGATTAAGCCAATCCGTGAGCTATTGATAAAGCTATATAGTTACACTGTGATATTCAAATGATAACAGAACGTTCCTTCCCTGAGTCTGCTCATAAAGAAATGTCTTCTTGGCTAGAGTCTGTTTGCCTTGCAAGCATGAGGACCTGAATTCAGTCTACAGAGCCCATATGAAAGAAGCCAGATGTGGCTTGTAATCCTAGGGCTGGGCAGCTGCAAAGAGTTGGATCCCTAGGTTACTGGCCAGTCAGCCTAGCCTGCCTGCCGAGGTTCAGGCTAGAGAGAGACACTGTCAAAAAAAAAAAAAAAAAAAAGAAAAGAAGAAAGGAAGAAGGAAGGAAGGAAAGAAAGAAAGAAGAAAAGGAAAGGAAAACCCACTGTCAACAACAGCAACAACAACAAACTGGATAAATAAAACCAGGGTGGCACCTTCACCAATGTGGGCACGACCTAGCAGCTCGGAGGCCCAGCATCTCCCTCACAGACCTCATACTGTGGAAGGGATCCAGACAGCTCATGATTGAACATACTGCACTGTGACCCTTCCAAAGCAACCCTCTGTCCCAGCCGACAGCCGTCGGGATCTGAGCCATGACAGCAAGGCTGTCCTCCAGGGCGAGGACACAGAGGCCTGAATCTGTTCTCAGTGTTCCTTTCACACTTGTTTGCACACTTGGGGTTCCCCGGCGACATGGGTTTGTCCACAGCTCTCTTGGCAGCACATTCTCAAGCAGGCACAACATTGAATTCAACAGTCTTTGCTAGGGCTGCCAACTACTGCCCAGGGAAGAGACAGGGCAGCTTTGCCCCAGCCTGGCAAGGGGTTCTGAGGGTCCAGAGTCTTTTCTTCTGCCTGCTTTTCACAGGGCAGAGTCTTTCTCCCCAGTCAGGAAAAAAAAATTGCTGAGAGTGAACCCACCGCAGGCAGAGGACATAACCAGACAGACAACCTCAGAGGTGCTCTTCCTCAAGGCCCCATGTCAGCAGTAGGAAAGGATGGGAAGATCAGAATCAAAGGCTAGGCTTCTCCACTTCCCCACTTCTCCTCACTCCTCCCCTGTCAGGTTCATGGGCTTAGAGAACTCATGGGCTCCAGTGAGTAATGACAACATGTGAGCTTGAATACCCTCCTGAGAGCCTGCCAGGGAAGTGTCTAGAGCTGAGGCACGGAATACAAATGCCCTTGTTTGAGTTTGCCTCCCTCTAACCACCTGGCGAGAATTCTTCAGCCCAACAGTCCCTCCCTGGCCATGTGCTGGCCCTGAGTCTGGACACCAGCACTGCTTCCAGCCTCCACCTTGCTAGGAACCCTCTTTCATTGGTTGTCTGGACGCCCAGGCAGTCATCTGTCATTTTCAGCTACCTTATGATCCAAAGGCACTGGGCTCTTAGCTCTCTCTGCTCCCTCCTTTTCAGCCCCTTTACTCTCCTGTCCTGCCTGGCACCTTTCAGTGCTCACCCAACACAGGACTTCACCAGCAGCCCCTCACTCCCACATGCCCTAAGGGTGGATCAGGGAATACAGACTTAACCTGTGGGGGTCCTGAAGCACAGGAAAGCAAGCTGGAATGGGGACCTCTTCCTCGGGCCCAGTGATGAAGAGGGATTGATTTTTCAAGCAGTGTGTAGCCTGAGCTACTGGACCCAAGCTCCTCCAGGTCAGCTGGGTCAGGAAAACAGCCCATGGCTGTGCTTGTTTCTCAAAGGAGGCTGGCCTGGACCCCACATTCTTTATAGGGACATTGGTAGCTGTGCTCAGCTGGGGAATGCACACAGCAGGATGATGTACAGCTTCTTGCTTGACTTTTCTACTGACCAAAGGCAAGAGAGCCAGAAAATGGCCAGTGTACCAATGGTGAATATCTCAGTAAGATTTGGGGTCATAATGTCACCTAGAACCGGCTTGAGCCAGCCCCTTCGAGGCTGAAGGGGCATCCACACTCCTGCTGCTCCCCAGAAGCTTTCATTCAGGGATCCTAGGATGCCATAGTGCAGCGAAAGAGGCTCACAAAGGGGAAGCCCAGGCCACTGCTTCCGGTACCTCCAGGTGTCTTCCTGTGCAGTGATTCCAGCCTCCAACCTCAAATAAGCAAGAGTCCCCAGCTCTAACCAGCCATCTCCCTCTAGATTCATCTCAGGAAGGCTGTGCCAGCACCCACCTCTGCCATCCTGTCCTCTCCTGAGGGCTCACCAGGTACCGAGGCTCCTTTCTGTCTCTAAACAAACCGTTTGTTCATTCTGCCCCTTTCATGTCAGGTTGGGTGACTCAGTAGCAAATGCTGAGTGGCTTCTTATGGGGGCTGTCCTTGAACTTAAAACACCATCAACCCTTTATTCTCAGATCCAGGACTACCTGGACCTCGGAAACACCCCTTGACTTCTTCCTGAGGACTGACCCCCTTCTACCACCGGAGCTGTGACTGACACCAGAACAAAGCAAAATACCAACAAAACCAACACAGGGCCAGTCCAGAGTTGCCCTTTAGGCTTTAGTTTTTTCACTTCATCCCACCCCACCATGAACTGAGCAGGATTTGCAGCTACGAGAGCACAGAGTCCCTGGCATGGCGACACTGAGAAGCCAGACTACTTGCATCTGAGTCTCTGGCACTGCCAGTTCCCAGATTAATCATGCTGGGAAAGTTATTCCACAACTTTGTGCCTCAGTTTCCCCACCTGTAAAATGGAGACTAATAGATAAAGCTGCTGCAATTGTCTTAAAACAGTCCATATTAAGTGTCTGGCATCTGGAAAACATGGAATAGATGCCTCGTTTTATTCGACATAGTTGAGGCACTATTGCTATCAATGTGCGCTTGATTTTCATAGCATGGGAGAATATGTAAGGCACTAGTCTAATTTATAGTTTATGTATAATAAATCTCCAGCTACTTCCAAAGAAGATTTAAAGTGAATGAATAAAGACAGGAACTAGGGGAACTATCAGTTAGCCTTGTTTGTAGTTCTTTTGAAATGATAACAATTTTTAATGCAGAGGGAAAACTGCCTTTTTTTTTTCCATGTTTGTTCCCACTAACAGCCAGTGGAAAGGCCTAAGTTTTAAACAGGGAGATCTTGGCTGTTCTGGGCTCAGCGACTCTATGTGGAATGCAATAGCTGTTCGAGAAACATCTGCCACACAGAGGACTTACACAAAGGATTGCCTTTGGTCCCCCTAATCAGTTCTTCAATGGACACACACTGTTTTCCCGATTTTGTTCAGATGTGGAACTGTTAAGCATTAGCCAGAGTCACAAAGCAAGGAGCAGGGTTGAGGGTGGCCCCAACGCCAAAGCACGAGCTTTCTGCTCTGCCTGAGTCACCCTTGGGACCATCTTCTCCTGCTCTCCCAACCTCTGCTGCGGCTGCCAAGAACATTGAGAATGACTGGAAACGTCATCTGGCTCTTTGCATCTGGACAGGAGGCCTGGCTCTCTGCTGGGCTACTTAGTCTCAAACCCACTTCTCACGCTATTTAAGCATGTGGCCTTTGTATCAATTTTTAACAAGCAGCAGAGTCTGTAAACAATGAGGCCCAGCTTAATTCAAACTCCAAGTGATGATGTTTGACAAAGGAATGTAAACTGCGCTGATTCATGGCTTGTGATTGGTGGCTCATTTGTTAATGTCTTCCCTGCCTTGGGCTCCATCTGGGCCCAGCTGGGTGGCTACACAGCTCAGGGACAGCATTCCTCCACTGATTCCTTCACTCGCTTAACAAGTTAACACTGCTGACACTTACACAGGGCTCCACACACAAGCAAGTCATATGTGAGTGAACCCTGCCGTCATGATGTTCAGTTGGGGGACTGAAAACTGAGTGTCTTATAAAGAAAAAAAAAAAGTATGGTAAGACGCAAGAGCGGGGGCTCCGAGGTCAAGAGCACTGACTGCTCTTCTAGAGGTCCTGAGTTCAATTCCCAGAAACCATATGGTGGCTCACAATCATCTATATAATGAGATAGGATGCCCTCTTCTGGCGTGTAGGTGCACATGCAGGCAGAAAACTGTATGCATACTAAATAAATAAATCTAGAAAGAAAGAAAGAAAGAAAGAAAGAAAGAAAGAAAGAAAGAAAGAAAGAAAGAAGCGAGAGCAAAAGGAAAGAAGGATGTTGTACATGAGAGTGCTCAGGAATGCAAAGTAAAGGGAGGCTTGTCTGAAGATGAAAAGGAGTCACAGGGAAGTGTGTGTGCTGGGGGTGGGGTGGGGGATGGAGAGGAAGCCCAAGGCCCTGAATTAGGAGAAGCTTGGAATTCTTGAAGAGATAAAAGTCAAAGGGGCAAGGGGGAGTATCTGTGTCTGGGGGAGTTGTAAAATGCAGACAAAGGGAGCATTCTAGTTATTATTATTATTGTATTATTATTATTATTATTATTATTATTATTATTATTATATTTTTAAGTTAGTCCTTTGGCAGTTTTGCACATGTATATAATGCATTCTGATTGCTCTCTGCTTCCACCCTTTCTTAGCTCCCTCCCACCCCTGTCAATATGCTTTCCTTCCTACCTGACCCTTTCAAAGATTTATGACTTTGGTGTTATTTTGTGACCCTTTTAGTTTAATGAGTGTGACCACTGGACTGAGACTTCTTTATTGGAGGCTGGTGGGGTCATCAATAGCGACAGTATAGAATTGAAGGCAATGACCCGTTTACTTCCTCTGGTTTTCTCCATAGAAAATAGTTCAGCAGGGAGGGATGGAGTCCCTGTGTCCCTTCCCCCGTTCTTTTCTACCTGCGGATGGGCCCATTCTTGGCAGGTATCTGTAGTTACTGAGCTTCGCAAGGTCTGTGTATTGTCCACAAGATGGCGTTCCTCAGCCTTCCCCCTGTGTTCTGCCCCCTCTTCTGGCATATCTCCTGAGTATTGCAGGGTTCAGGAAACACTTATTTTCAGTATCTTGCACACCTGTAAATCTGTAAGATTGCCTCCATCAAAGCTTACTGAAAAGAAAGGCTTTTTTGATTAAGGCTAAGAGTAGAAATCCTCTATGGATGTTGTCTTGGTCAATTTCCTATTACTATAAAAGGCACCATGACCACAGCAACTCTATTAATTAATTAATTTATGTATATATTTGTTTATTTCATCACTTTACAGCCTGATTCCAGTCCCTCCCCCCTTCCCCACCCAGTCCTGCCCTCACGCCCTTCGCCACTCTTCTCTCTACTTCTTCTCAGAGAAGGAGAGTGCCCTAAGGGATATGAAGCCACCCTGGCACCTCAAGTCACAGCAGTACTAAGCACATCCTCTCCCACTGAGGCCAGACAAGGCAGCCCAGCTAGGGGAAAGGAGTCCAAAGGCAGGCACAGAGTAAGACATAGCCTTTACTTCCTTTATTAGAGGACCGACATGATGGCCATGCTCCATCTGATGGTCTGTGTATGGGGTCTACGTCTGGCCCATGCAAGCTCTTTGGTTGGTTGTTCAGTCTCTGTGAGAGCCCATGGGCCCAGGTTAGTTTACTCTGTAGGTCTTCTTGTGGTGTCATTGATACCTCTGACTCCCTCTATCCTTCCTCCTGAAGGAGAGATAAACCTGTTTTTTAGGATCCCAAGTGTGGGATCGGAACAGTCTTGTGAGAGAACAGGTGAGGTTAATCCACTAGAAGACCAAGCATCTCATGCGGGAACTTGATTGTTGCCAGCTGATAAGATCTCATGAACAGACTCTGGGAGGAGATATATAAATGAGTCAAACTGGAGGCAGGGCTTGTTGGAGACTTCGGATAGTTTTGGCTGTTCATCTCTGCACTTTGAGATGCTCCTAGAGAGAACTACTCGAGGGAAGGCTTCGGGGCTCTGGCTCCTGCTGAGGTTCAGGGTTCTGGTTACTCCAGGTTCCAGCAGAAGAAATCCTGCTTATTATGCCAGGAGAATTGCTCCTCAGAACTGATATCCTTACAGTTTTGTTATTGTGTTAATCTCTTTTCCTATTGGTTTGGTTAGTCGAGTTATAAGTGACATACGCTCGATTAATAAGTTGTAATAAAAAATATTGGTTAAGAAACTTGAGCCTACATCTTCCCACTCTTCCCCAAGACTCCTCAAGCTCAGCCTATTGTGGGGATGTGGCTCTCTGCATCTGTTATCATCAGCTATGGGATGAAGCCTATTAGAAGATAGTTAAGTTAGGCTTCTGTCTGCAAGCATTGCAGAGTGCCATTAATAGTGTCAGGTAAGTCTCAAATTGGGACAGTTATTGATTGGCCATTCCCTCAATCTCTGCTCCATCTTTATCCCTACATTTCCTGTGGGCAGGACCAAGTTTGGATGGAAGGATTTATGGGTGGGTTGGTGTCCCTCTCCCTCCACTGGAAGTCCTGCCTGGCTACAGGAGGTGGTGACTTCAGGCTCCATATACCCTACTGTTAGAAGTCTCAGCTAGGGTCACCCCTATAGGCTTGGGAGCCTCCCCTGTCCCAGAGATGCTCCCCCACCTATTTCCATCTCTCTTCCAGTCTTCCCCTCCCTTCCCCACTTCCCAACTCTCCCTACATCTGATCCCAACCCCCTCTCCCTCACAGTTCCCTCCCTCCATCTACTTCAGATGTCTATTTTATTTCCTCTTTTGAAGGAGATTTGGGGATCCTCCCTTGAGCCCTCCTTGGCTTCTTTAGATCTGTGGATTATAATATAGTTAATCTGTACATTATGACTAATGTCCACTTATAAGTGAGTACATACCATGCTTGTCCTCCTGATGACCACGGCAACTCTTATAAAGGAATGTGTTGTTCAGCATCTGGTGGGGTGGTGGGGTGGGGGAAGCAGCCTTGGTCCCACCACCTGTGGGTTGGTCCAGGCTCTGCTTGCTTTCAGATAAGACAGGACAGACCTTGAGATCAAAGGTCCCAAGATTTTGTTTCTTGCTCAGGGGCAACAGAGTGCTCAGGGTGAGACCCGAGGCTGGGCTGGGGTGTTAGGCCAGGTTCCTGGCCTCTCCTGGGGGCAGGGGTGGGGATGGGGGTGGAAAATGAGTTTCTACCAGAGTGTTATAGATTTTCTCTTTCAGAATGAGACTGCAGGTTTCAGACGCAGTGGAGACTCAGGAGCCCCACGAGCCCAAGATGATACCAAAGTGTTAATGCTCCTTGTTCGAGCTGCTGTGCTAAGCACAGCAGAAGAAGCAGGCGGATGTCTGAAAGCAGCAGACAGATCTAGTGAGATGGAGGGGTGGTGCTTCGCCAGGGTTCAGCACTAACCGAGCAGCAGTGGTGGAGCAGGCCCCAGGGGCTACAAAGGCAGTTCTGCCATTGTTGCCTGACTACCTATTTATAAACCTTGGGCAGTGGGGAGGGTTTTGAGGGTGAATGCGTCTGATTCACTAGGTATAAGGGTGCCAGGATACTTAATCTACATGCAGCAGCACAGTGCCTCATTTACAGGCTGTAACAGGGGTCTTATCACAAGAAGAAAACAGTACTTAATTATCCTATGGCTGAGGGGATAACTTTTAGGTACTATTAAAGGTCATTTGCTGGAGGTTAGGATCTCCTCAGCATGGGGCGTGGCACTTCTGGGAATTCCCTGTGGTTGAACAAGTTCCTTATCAGGAAAGGGTGGGGTCTGTAATCTTCCTTGAGGGCTATGTAACACTCCTTACAAAATCTGGGATTACCAGGTCATTTGGAGTGGGAACCCCGCTGAGAAAAGAGAGTCCACCTTCATTTACTGAGCACAAAATGGATATCCAGAGAAGTCAGACTTCAACCTTATTCAGCAGAATCCCACAGAAAAAACATTTAATTGGGGATTGCTTAGAGTTCAGAGGTTTAGTGCATTATCATCATGGCAGGAAGCAAGGCAGACATGTTGCTAAAGAAGCAGATTGAGAGTTCTACATCCAGCTCCACGGGCATCAGGAAGATGAGAGTGACACTGGGCCTGGGTTGGGCCCTGGAATCCTCAAAGCCCACCACTACTGACATACTTCCCCTAATAAGGCCATACTTACCAGATCAAGGACACACCTTTTAATACGCCACTCCCTGGTAATCAAGCATTCAAATCCATGAGCCTGTGAAGAAACATTCTTATTTAAATCACCACAGATATAGACATGATTCCATGCTATATCAATGTAGCTAAGGTGCAGAATTAAGTTCCCCTCTGCTTAAAATGATATCCCTTGCCACAGGCTTTTGAGTTTCTTAAAAGTACCGTGTATGGATACTCTACTGGAGAGCAGACCTCAAATTCAATCATAGGGCATTTGGCCATGCCCATAACAGCCATGCCACCATTGCATAAGTAAGTGCATCTTGCCTGGCAGGTTGGTATTGTCATTCATAGAGTTCCCAGGTAGGTATTACTGTGAATAGATATTCTCCTCCAGACCTTCTCCTCCAGCACCTTCCAGCACTATGAAAGCCAGCTAGCAGGGATAAGACATCATGACCAAAGGCAGCTTTATTTGACTTACATGTCCAGATAATGATCACAGTCCATCATGAAGGAAGCCAAGGCAGAGACTCAAGCAGGGCAAGAACCTGAAGGCAGGGACTCAAGCAGGGCAAGAACCTGAGGGTAGAAACTGAAGCAGAGGCCATGGAGGAATGCTCCTTACTGGCTTGCTCAGCCTGCTTCCTTAAATAACCTAGGACCACTTGCACAGGGATGGCACCACCCACAGTGGGCTGGGACCTCCCACATCAACTATTAATAAAGAAAACACCCCTATAGACTAGCCTAGAGGCAATCTGAGGGAGGCACTTTCTCAACTGAGGTTCCCTCTTCCCAGATGGCCCAAGCTTGTGTCAAGTTCTAAGCTTCCATTTCTATAAAACTAATGACTATATAAATGAGCATGTGTATATGCTTGGGCTGTCCCTAGGAGCGTCACAAATCTCTAACAATGGCTGTCTCCAAAGGAGACAAAGGTGTAGACTTAGAAGGTTTTCTTTTCATTGATTACTGAATACTGAGTACTTGGAATTTTATATTGTGTGCATATAGCTAGTAAAAATTTATTTATTTCTTAAAATTTACAGTCCCTGGAAACAAGTGGATTGGCAGAGACTCACAAGATAGCCATACTCTCCAGGCCTCTCTGCTGTCTCTGTTCTACCTTCAGTGGCCTTTATCTTGCATTTCTCCTGCTCACTTCTGCATCTGGAAGCACTTTCTGGCAGTCTTAATTTTAACCTGAATTTTATCCTCTTGCCCCCACTCAGCCATGCTCTTACAGCAACAGGCATCCTTGAACACAGTACTTGGCCCACTTGACTGTAATTGTAGGCTTAGGGTGGGTTTGAGGACCTTGGCGGGACACTTCTGTCACAACAGGCTTAGGTCTAAATGTTCTTTCTGGGCTCATGTTGTTAACACTCGGTCTCTAGCTAGTGGTGCTATTTTGCAGGCTGTGGAGTCTTTCAGAAGCAAAGCCTGGCAGGAGGAACTAGGTTCCAGGCCAGGGACCAGGCTTTGAAAGCCATCGCTGCCACTGGTTCTTCCCACTTTTCTTGTTTCCTGGTCTGAGCCATTGAAAATTTTTCTCCTGCATGCTCCCGCTGACAGAATCTGAGTTCCTGCACCATGTCTTCCTTGTTATAAAAGACTAAAATCACAATAAAGAGTAACTAAAATAAACCATTGGGTTTTTTTTCACATGTTTTTCCAGGTTTTTTTGGTCACAGTGATTTGAAAGTAACTAAGAGCCCTAGTGTCCAGCTCAGTTGCTCATACGTGGTGTGCTATATAGGAGTAATGGCAGGCTGACTGTATGGATGCATTCCTGCATAGTTGGATGGGTGGGTGGATAGATGGATGGATGGATGGATAGATGATGGGTAGGTGGATGGATAGATAAGTGGGTGGGTGGATGATGGATGAATGGCTGGATAGATGATGGATGGATGATGAGTGGATGGCTGGATAATGGATGGATGGATGGATAGATTGGAAGAGAGTTGTTCATTGGGCTGGCCAAGAAATCCTTGGTTTGTTTATTTGTTTGTTTCTGCTTTAATCTACTCATGCATAGATGATAATAATCAACTTTTGGTGAATGAAAAAATGAACATCATAAAGAAGATAAAGGGAGAAGTGATTAGCTAATATAAAGATACTTGAAAAAGATGACAGATTGCTTATGTGGAAACCCACAGCTTAGAACAGGGACACCACAAAGGACACTGGGCAGGGAGCTGACTCCAAAGCAAGTTAGAAATTTCTGCACAAGAATAATCCCTTACTTGCCATATGACCTGACATTTATGCTCATGATATTTCCCCAACAGAAATGAAAACACATTTTCCTGTAAAAACTTGTGTGTCAATGTTCATGGCAGCTTTCAAGAAGTAGAAATAAGCCAGATGCCTATCTGTGGTTGAGTGAACAAACTCAAAGTGGCTGAACAAACTAAAATGTGCCTCGTCCACATAGCAGAATAATATTTTTGGCAATAAAAAAACAAGGAGTGAAGTACTAGGCAGGCTACAAGCTGGAAGGCCCCGGAGAATATTGTGCTAAGTGAGAGAAGGCAGTCACAGAACCTTACCTGCCATGTGATTCCATATGAAATGCCCCAAATAAAAAAAGATTGATAGAAACCAGAATAGATTGGTGGTTGCAGAATTTTAGGGAGGAAGAAGCTGAAGAAAATGAGTAGCTTCTAAGGGGTGAAGGGTTTGTTTTTAGGGCGATGGAAATGTTCTAAATTGATTGTGATGATAGCTGCACAGCTTGTGAATAAAATAAAACCCAGAGAGTTTTACACTTTAACTGGGTGCAGTTTATTGTCTGTGAAATATATCTTCATAAAAGTGTTCTAAAAAACAAATATGAATAACCCAGTCTTCCTGGAGGTGTGACCCAAGAGGCACCGAGTTCTAGAACCAGTTAGATTGCCAGTGGGCAGGTGGTACCGAGACTCAGGGAAGCCACTCTCCTCACTCACCATCCTGGGGCCCTGCCAGGACATTGGCTTCATAGAAGACCCTCCCGAAGTCCTCAGGGCTGGTTTGGAAGGCAGCTGTTCTTGGGCTTTAGAAGGGAGAAACATTACAGACTTGCTTTACTTCTAACTCCACAAAACCTCTCACAGAACGTCACTTGGCATATGTTTGGAGTGGGACAGAAAGAGAGAGAAAGGTAAATAGCAACAGACTACAAAGTGAGTTATTAATTCCACAATTGTTTGAGCACTCACTATGCATCTGGAACCATGTTGGTGGGAAGAATTTGGGGTGCAAAGAAATGCCAAGTTCAATGTGGGTGCTGGGGATTGAACAAGGGTGCTCTGGAAGAGCAGCCAGTGATCTTAACTGCTGAACCATATCTCTAGTTCCAGGGCTTCTGATACCCTTTCATAGATATACATGTAGGCAAAACACCAATGGACATAAAATAAAAATAAGTTATATATATATATATATATTACAATTTAAAAATAAAAGAAGAGAGAAATGTCAAGTTCCTTTCGCCTAAAACTTTGGGAGACAGGTGTGTAAGTACTGCTAACGCTATCTGGATGTTGAAACACTGGGTGGTGTTTCACTCCTGCCTGAAGGATGTGCCATTTGCATGCTGGTCCCATTGTGAGTGTGGCCCTAGGGGGAGGACCTTGTAGCCTCTGTGACTTGTGAGAGGGTGTCTCCTCCATCTGAACCTTGTGCTTTTAGAAGCAGCAAGCAGGCTCTGTGCACAGTATTGACTCAGGGCCTGGAAACTGGAGCTGTTTGCAAGAGAAAACAAACACACAGTACCTTCCAAATGTAGGCCCCATGCTCCAGGGAAGCTGGGCTGACACGAACCCCCGTGGAAACAGTGCAATATTAAAACACTGTGTAGTCAGGCTGAAAATTAAACAGATGTGAGTTTCTTTAATTCAAAGCCTTAAATTATTCTGACGTTTTCCATAACTTAATCTGAGCCATCACTTCGGCCTTAATTATGCATAATAAAATGGATTATTTACAGTAACTAATATGACAGGAAAAAACTGAGGGGTGAGAATTGGTAACTTGGCAACTGTTGTGTTGCCTCCTTTTACCCAGCCAGGGAGTACCGCACACCTAATGGGGTTTCCCTGGCCCACCTCGCAGATGTCCCTCTGGGGTGAACAGGACTGTCAGAAGATGTGCACAAGCTGTCGCCTTCCCTTCCTTGTCTTACTCACTGCTGTAGTAATGCTGGCTGGCAGGTTAAACAGAAGCCTCTAGACTAGCATTCCCGATCTCCCTGCTTTACTCGGGAAAAGTGAACTACAGGTCAAAGTGCTTTGTCATCTGAGCTGCAAAGCGAAGGATCCGAATCATGTCTGTGAAATGAGCCTAGAAGTTTCCTGTAGGGTTCACGGGGGCCATAGAGATAGGCCGTGTCAGAAGCAAGGGCCTCAAGCCAGCATAGTGACCCAGGCACCTTGGAGAAGTGAGAGGAGCCAGCCTTGCTGTCCCAGGTTTCTGGAAAGAGGACTGACTGACAGTGTTTGTGAGGAGGTCACCTGTGTCTCAGCCTTGGTTTTCCCCAGCCCAGGAGGGACTTCACTGAACAACCCCAACTCAGTGTGCTTGAAGTGTGTGCGTTCAGTTTCCCTCCCCTGGCTGTTTTCAACAGACTTCTGCTAAATTGTCCTTCTTTCCTTCTTTCCTCTTTCCCTCCTCCACCCTCCTCTCTCTCTTCTGGTTTCAGAGCAGTATCTTCCTCTGTAGCTCATACTAGTCCCAAACTCACTCTGTAGCCCAGGCTGGCAGTCTTCCCGCCTCAGCCTCCTGAGGGCTGGGATTGCAAATGCGTGGCTTGACTCTCGCTAGCTTGTCTCTTAGCACCTTGTTTTCTGTCACCTGCAGTTATCCATAGCCAGCACCATTCAAGCTCCTAGAAATATGAATATGACTAAGTCTTTTCTCCTTCTGTTCTTCCACTTCCAGACTAGTGTAGCTTAGCTGGCACTGGGACTCTGAGTATACTGCATGGCTCGACCACCTTCGCTCTGCCATACAGGTTCTGGGAAAGAGGTGGGGGTCAGGGGACCAGCCGGTCTCTCTGATCGCTTGGTCACAGCTTATCCCCTATTGTGACTCTCTCAGGCCCACCCAGTCTGCATGCAGGTTTGCCTGTGGGGTGCAGTTGAGGTTCTTCCCAGCACCTGGGCTTCTCTCTACCATTTCCATCCTGACAGAGGGTTTGGCCCCACCCCTCCACATCTGGGGATGCACATCTGGAGATGTTGGGCTATCCCTCCCCTATAGCAGGCAGATACCCATTTGGGGGAGTGGGTGGGGAAGATGGTGCTTCCACTGACCAGATTACTCTTCTCACTGCTCCTCAGCCATCTTCCCTAAGGCTGCCAGTACCCATTTTTCTCTGGGAAGGTGGAGCCAAACTGTGTGTACCTCTCTTGGTACCCTGGCACAGTGCTGCCAGAGTCCTGAAAATGATGTAAAGGGCCACATCACTCCCTAGTGGGCAGACACCTGACTCCAATACTCTTCAGCTAACCTCTGGGCTCTGGAGGGCCCATGGTGTTGGATGCATCTGAGAGAGTTAATACTGTTGACAGTATTGCCCAGGACACTCACCTCTGGGCATGCTTATGAGGTAGTTTCTAAGTTGGTTCATTGAGGTGGGACAGTCTACCCTAAAAATGGGTGGCACCATTACACAGAGATCACAGACTAAATAAAAAGAGCAAGCCAGCTGAGAACCACCATTCATCCCGACTGCAGATGCAGCGTGACAGCTGCCTGCTATTCCTGCCGTGATGACTCTGCTCTCAAGCTGTGAGATAAAATAAGCCTTTCCTTCCTTGAGTTGCGTCTGTCAGGTGTCTTATTACAGCAACAGGCAAAGTAACTGACACAACACCAAAGGCCACATATACAGGCTCCTTTACAGGGACATTTGGTCCCAGCTCTTAGCTATTGTCTTGAGAAGGACTTTCGGTGGGTTCCAAGTCTGAGCCCTAGCCCTCAGTTCAAGTCAGTAGAGAGCCTCTCACTTGAAGCCATTGCTTGGGCAAATGACAACAGGCCTGGTTACAAGGCCATGGAGACTGCCATGTTCATGACATGGATGTACAGCTTTGGCCACCATTTCAGTGTGTCATTATTTTTTTCCTTTTCTGACTTCTCATGAGTTCTCTATGGGGACATGTGGATGAAGACTTTGGGGACAGACCTTGGGTTAACTAGGATGGGCTAGCTGGTCTGTGGGTAGCAGGTTATTGTACAAGTAGGTCATCCAGGAACAAACAGACCACAATGTTTAGAGTCTCCCTTAGTTACCATCAAAGCCTCTGTTTGGTTTCCTGCCTAGCAACATAGTCAGGATGGGAAGGAAGATTGTGGCATCTAGAATGAATGTGGGCTAGAACCCTGGATGGATATCCTGGCTAGCTGCACACACAGGGAACCATCCAGGATGCAGGGAGCAGTCACTATCCTTGTTCTCCTAGGGGTCACCTCAGGTAGGAGCTCCATGACTTGTTAAGCCTCCCTCGCTAGGCCTGCTTGCTTTGCAGGAGAAGGCATGGCTGTTATGAGGCTGTACTCCTATTAGGGCTTCTCTGATGAGTGAGAGGCAGCCGCGTTGGGGAGGCTGCACCCTGGGGTCAGGGGTCCTGGAGCAGACATGCTTAGAGGACTACAGCAGGGCCTAGGCGTGCACAGACCTCACCTTACTGTGACTGGCCTGTGTGAGGAGTCTCTCTGAAAACTAAGAGTGGGAAAGGGTTTCTTAGAACCTAGCTGTGTGTGGATACCAAGTCAGTCTTTGCTACAATTGTCCTTCTCTGAGGCACTGAACTTTGCAAGCCATCCTTCAGGGACACAGATATGGAGAGGCAACTGTCTCCCTATGGAGCAAAGGCTAGTCCTTCTGATAAAAGGGCCAAGATCCACCTGACACTTCCTGTTCCTTCTCTCCCCTATTCAAGAGCTTCTAGAACCTTCTATGAGTTTTGAAGAACACCTTCAGTTTGGATTAGTGAAATTAAGCTTTTTAAAAGAAATTTTATATTTTGAATAGGTAATGTGTGCATAATATATTCACTTATGTTAATTTGCAGGTTAATTTAGGGGTAATTTACCTCTTTGATGAATTATATAGTGAAATATTTAGAGAAGGGCCTGGAACATAGTATATTCTTGGTAAAAAATAGTACTGATGATTTATGCTGTTCACTCCCCTAATCATAGTTTTAGACATTTGCTCAAATCTTCCTTTCTTTCCCTCAAGGGCAGTCTAGTCTCCTTTATGTGGGTATTTACATTCAGATCTCATTATTTGTATGTAGTTATTTTTCTTTCATTACTTTTGTAAATAAAACATTTTCCCTTTCATCTTTTAGCTTACCGTCATACAATATATGGATGCCTGTTAATCTATAACTAACAATAGTTGTCTCGCTATTTCTAACGGTTTCTCCTTTAACTCACACGAACTTCCCAGGATTGAGGAGCATGGACACTGGTAGTCCTCTGCTCCGCTTGCTCTAAGTGCCATTTCTTTCTCTTATCTAACTGCCAGGTCTGTCCTTCCTGACAGCTTTTAACGAATGAGAAAAGTGTACATTCCTGCTTCTGTACCCCAAGGCATGATGCTAGCTTTTGGTGTAAGGTGGAAATGTTTTCTACATTTCGGAGATGGCTTTATCTGGATGATTAGTTCTAAATCAAAATGGATTTTTAAATCAAAATGCTTTTTCAAGATCCATAAAAATGAACATTTGATTTTCTTCTTTGATCTGTTAATAAAAATAAATAATAATGGGGCTTCCTCATATTGAGCTCTTCTGGGCCTGAGGCTGTAGCCTGTGGAGAGCAGAAAGCCTACAGAGTTAAAGCAGGCAATGAAAAGTCCAGGCTCTCACTTGAGATAAGCATTGGAAGGTTCCCTAGAAATCTGAGCCTTTGAGCTATAACTGTTTGAGTTATGAGGTGACACTTACTGTCACTGGGGGAAGAGTGAGGTTAGATGGATGCTCTCAGCACCTTTCACTCAAACACTACCTCTTGGAATGTCGTCATCAGGTATGTGGAAGAAACAACTTGCACAGGTTTTCAAGTACTTGGATCCTTGGGATTTCCTGTAGAAAAGTGCACCCTGTTCTCCTCTCTCCTAACAGACTACATGCTTAATCATACATTTTCCACCACTGTCAAGCCCTAGCTTTTTGATGGACTTCTATGATTTCTCTCATCTTTTGTGAAATCACTTGATTGTAGTGATCTTTCTAGATATGTAGAGGTTTGGGGGATTCTGGGTGTGAGGGCAAACAACGTGTGCCTGCCTTCAGCACGTATGGACAACAGCCTCAAAGTAAGCAAGACAGCCTCCTCTTTTCTTTCTTTAGGACTTAAGTTTCTTCAAGGCCCACATCAGGCGCACCATCCCCTAGGTCCTTCCCACTTACTCAGGTTCATCGTAAACCCTCTTCCCACTGTACTTTGGACTGGACCTTGCTTCCATCGTTTTCTATGCCAACATCTCAGTACAATACCCAACTGCTCAACAAGCTGGCATAGATTTGTAACTCACTTCTAATGTATCTGTCCTGTCTGTTCAACTACAATGTCAGGGCTCTGTGAGCACTCGCTGTCATGATGGCATTCCAGTATGCATTTGGTTGTGTTGATTTTCATCTTTTTTGAGTATGTGTGGATGCACGCGTGCACGCGCATGTGTGTGTGTGTATATGTGTGTGTGTATCTTTCACATTCACCAAATGTAGAGACTCAAATCTTTTACCTATTTCACATCTGTGTTTGACTCACCTTTTGTCCTCCCCATTTCCTACCAAGATGAGAAAAAAGATAAAAGTTTCTGTATGGGAAGCAATCATGTGTCATTCTGATAATGACTTACAAAGGAAATCCCCAGAGAACAGAAATGAGACAAACTCTTAGCTGTATCCATGGGAAAGAGTTGAGACTAACGTCTTTGTACTCCGTAAGCACCAAAAGACCACATGTCAGAAAATGAAGGGCCCAGCAGAGGCCCTTAAACTTGAGGTGTAAGGAAGATGTCTACATTTTCAGAAAGCCTCCAGGCCACCAGATTGTGTGCTACCCCATGGAAATTAAGCACATCACAACACACTCTGGACCACTTTGTGGAGTCAATTCTCTCCATCCACCTTCACATGAGTCCCAGAGCTCAGGACACCAGGCTTGTGCAGGGACGCCTTACCTGCTAGGCTCCCTCCAGCCCCTGCGACTATTTCTCATCTCTCACCCTTGAGGTTTGAAAACTCTGGAGGACAGTCGCTTTCCAAAAAGTCTTTCCGTAGTATACATAAACATTCAAAGAGATTGCAGAGGCTTCTTTTCTTTCTAAAGCTGCCCTCAGAAGAGCTTTTCTCTCAGCTCTCTTTTCCCCATAGTCTATCTCTGTGGGATTAGGAAAAGTCTAAAAGAAGCCAGTCTTCTCAGGGCAACAGCACTGAGGCTCCCAGACCAACACACTCTTTTATGCCAACTACAAGCTAATGTGATGGTAGAACCAACACTGAAGTCCACTTCTTTTCTTCTGGGTCCTATTGGAGAATTTCCATGAATTTGAGGCCAGTCTAATGTACTTAGTGCAGCTTGCACTGCAAAATGAGATCCCATCTCAAACGAACAGCAAATTGGGCCTTTTCCTCATTTCTAGAGGTCATATTATGGGGCAACCAGAAGGGCCTCACCATATACAAACCCTCAATTAGGACTTCCCAGCATGCATAATATAAGCCAAATAAACTCATACTCTCTATAAATTTCCCAGTTGGTGGTATTCTATTATGTACCACAAAATGGTCCAAGGCAGTATTTGTGCACGCGTCGGTGGTTTGTAATCCAAGAAAGTGCATTACACTAAAGCCCTTAGAGAAAAAGTGACAAGAGAGCCCTACTTGGCTCTGGCCCTCTGGATCTCTTGTTAAGAGGTAGCCTTCCACTATGATGAGTCCCCTTAATGTTTTTGCTCTAGAGCATATATTTTCTTTCTCCTGGAACAAACTATAGATTTGCAGATTTTGTCATTAGGCTCCTGTGGGTGTTCCTTAGCAACAGAACCGTGCTAAGAAGCCGTGCCACAAGAGAGTTGACACTGGAGCCCCACAGATCAGTGTCCAGCCCAGTCACGTGGCTAAGCAGCAGTGACACTGAAGGGTTCCTATTTCAAATCTCTGCCTCAAAACAGCAACTTCTTCCACACTCCTTGACAAGGGAGAAAATGAAGGACCGATTGGGTATTTATTTATTACTAGTGTGTATATGATGGGGGGCAGGTCACAGCACACATGGACATTAGAGAGCCAACTCCACAAAGTTGTCCTTTCCTTCCACCCTCATCTGTGTTCCAGGGATTGAGCGCAGGTTCACTAGGCCTGTGTGGCAAGTGTCTTCTCCCATGGATCCATCATACTGGAGGAATATTTACCAAGACATTCTCAGGTGAAGGTTTGTTTTTTCTGTTGTTTTTTGGTAACGCAGGTGATGTGTTATCACTTAGCGTTGGGGGCCTGGAGGGTCAGCTTTCACCAGAAGCTGAGGAGGCATCAACTGACTCAACACCTGCTTTCAGGAGGAGGCCCCAGAGACCCATTCCCAGAAAGGCTGTGATTCAGGGGAAATAAGTGTTCTGTGCATCAAGATGTCACAGCCGGCTCTGTGACTGCTAATCCCTCTTCACGTGCCTTTTCTTTTTCCATGTGTTGGATGCCAGCAATTCTAATTTGAGTCTTAATTAAGACACATATGTGAGTCAAATTCCATTAAAGCCTCCTGCCTGGTCACCGGACTTCAAAAGAACCTTCTAGAAGACTAGCCTTAAGATGAAAATGAGGGGTCTTGGGAAGGAGAGTTGGCCTTGAGCCTCTGACCTTCTCTCTGCTACCACTTGGCCAATCGCCTCTAGGTACATCACTTTCAGCTGGGTGCCTTGGGGCATCCCTCAGTCTTACCTGTGGAGTGAATGGGTTGATCCTCTGAGTACTGCATCTCACTAATATGCCATGTTAGCATGCTGACACTTGACTATTGCAATTGCTATCACTGGTCCCCCACCTCTTCATTGGCAGGGCACCTGGAGAATGAGACACGGAGATTCTATAGTGGCTTTCATTATTGCCAGTATCTCCGGTGAATGCTTCCTAAATATTTCTTACTTCATTTGCATGATCCTGGCACATGACCCTACCCTGAGAAGTGGTCACTTTCTTCTAGGACATCTCTTACATGAATTTCAGCAGAAAGCGCATACCTAAGGAAAGCCTCCCTCTGCCCATAAACAGAATGAGCAGTTCCCAATAACAGCTCGAGGTTATTGGATCTATTGACTTCTCCCAGCATATCTCCTTTGCTGTCGTTCAAAGTACAAGATTTAAGACAGAATGAGGGGGTTGGCCTTGGAATCAGGTGCCTCGGTTGGAATGCTATTTTTCCCGTGGAATTAATCCCCTGTTCAGGTCTTCTCAAAGATAGAATCAATGTAACAAAGTCAAAGGGTCTATGCCAGCAAAACCAGGGCCTATCGGTGGGCAGTGTTTGGGGAACATAGCTTCTCTAGCCTCTTCAGTACTTCAGAAAAGCTCCTCCCATGTTGGAGGCCCCAGCAGTCTTTGCACTGGGCCATGAGGCTGTGGAAACTCCGAATGACACTTATCAAGAATCCCATACTGAAGCTCTTGTCAGGTTTATATCCTGTGTCTTCCTAAGTGTGCGGCGCTAGGGACTGAACCCAGGGCCCCAGTGTGTGGTAGAAGAGCTCTTGTCTAGTGAGCTACATCCTCAGCCTTCTTTTTATTTTTGAGACCAGGTTGCCCAGGTTGGCTTGAACTCACTCTGTACATACATGTATCTTAGGCTTCTCAGCCTCCTTCTAAATAGCTAAGATTCCAGGCCTGTATCACTGCATCCAGCTTCCGGTCCAATTCCATGCTTTTGCTGCTGTGGATGCCCATCTATTGATGGTCATGTTGACATCTTGCCTATCTTATCCTCCTCCTCCATCCTATACCCTTCTTTTTAAAATTTTATTTGTTCACTTGGCATCCTGATCATAGGCCCCTCCCTCCTCTCCTCTGGGTCCCACTCTCCCTCACTCTTCCCCCACCCCTTCCCCTTCTCCTCAGAAAAGGGGAGCACCCTGTCACTAACCCACCCCAGCACTACTTTGTATGTTTACCTGTGTCCTGACTGCTTATAGGGACACAGGCTACTGGACTCAGAGGGTAGCCTAACTGACTGTGTGCACCTGTCAAAATTCTATTTCCATACAGGCTCTAATCAGAACTTCTGGGGGGCAGGAATCTTTGGAGGGCACTATTCAGCCCAAGCCCATTTGAGTAAGCAAGATTATAAAAACACAACAGAATATGGCCTTTGCAGTGGCCAGATCTGGTACAGTATCATGGGGACCTTGGAACAGCCCCCAGTCTTTCCTGGGAGAAACACATGCTTGCTTAAATGGTACAATTCCCTATCTCCAGGGCAGCCTATGGAAATACATGTGCGCTTCTTCCTTTGCGAAATGAGGGTTGCATCTCGTTGATTAACCACCCTAGAGTACTGACTGATCCTCTACAGGATGCCCCCAAACGGCCTCCAACAACAGCCATGACTTGCCCTCGACAGTGCTAATGGCTGAGGAAAAATCTCTCCTCAGCTCTGGAGTTCTCCAGTCATGCACACTCAATTCTCAGATGATCTCACTGAGATGAAGCCAATCATACCTCAAGAAGGAAAATAAACTTTCAGAATCTTCTGGGTCCCTCCAAGAGAGAGGATGTCATTAGCACACTAGGGGCCTTTAAGTGGCTCTTCTCCTGACTCTTAACAAGGCTGGGAGGGAGGAGGAGGGCAGCAAGGAGCCGGTGAGGAGAGGCTTATTTTCCCAGAGGCAGTACATTTTATGGCAGTTTCCTTGGCTCCCAGAAGACCCCACGTTTTCACTTCCAGTGCTTAGTGAAAGCATTCAGTCTTGGGGAATGACCAGCCTTCTTTGTTATCACAGAATGAAGTCACAGACCAAGCAAGGAAGTCTGTTTCCTGTCAATGGCTTTGTGCTTACATCACCTCGCCTCTGTTTAATTCTAAAGGAGGAGAAGCACTCCACCTGATCCACCTGCCTGCCACGAGCAACGTGGCAGAAAATGCTCCACCTGCCACTTTGGTGCACGAGTTTTCTGTGAATTTATCAGTATCACTGTCACCGGTAATCCCAGGATTTCCCATGGTAATCAACCCAAGACCCTTCACGGAAGCCTTCAGGGTGAACCGACTGTCAGCAACCAACTTTGAGGTAAGCTGCCTCTCACTTATGCCCCACCCCCAATGTCTGCAAAGATGTGCACAGGGTTCCAGGAATCCACCGCTGGGTCCCTGCTTTAAGTTCCACTCCACCAAGGGACCCCAGAAGCCCCTTGCTAGATGCCCCTCCAGCCTTTGCACTTTCCCTCTCTACTTCTGCAGTTCCCTTGAGCATTCTGAGCACTCCTGACACTGGGAGTTAGTGTGCACTGGATGACTCTGTTCTTTGGAGCGAGAGGGTGAATCTGACAACTCGGGTCTTGGTGACCTTGGACCTAGGGAGTGTATTCTGCTGTGGTTCTGCAATGGGGGAGGACTGAAAGAGATGTACCCACATCTATAAACAGAAAGCTCAATGTCTAGAGCCCCAATGTGCGTGTTTCTCTCAAATGGCTCAGACGCCCAGATTGACATTCCTGTGTCATGCCACAGTTGCTCACCTCTCTAGTTTGTCATTTGAGTCTTTCCCAACGTTATCATTTTCCCCTAGGGAGGGCCAACCTGAGGACATCTTTAGGATCCCGGGTCTGGACCTGCTGGCCTTCAGTATTCTTCTCTTCAATCCCCTTGCTCAACAGGTCTGCAGCCCCATGAAAGTAGAACCAGCCTGTGCCATAGGTCCCTGGGGTCCTGTGGGACATACAGGGCTCAGGCCTGGTTGAGACATGGTTGCTTCCATGAGGTCCATACTGGTGTTCTTAATCCAGCTGATCCTCCACATCACTAGGGAAGACCGAAAGAAGCAGGAAGATCAGGGTCCTCCAGCTGCCCTGTGAGGCCCCGTGTACTCTCCACTCAGGCACAGCTTCAGCCACCCTTCACCTCACCATCCCATGGAAGTCCACAGGACCCAGATGCTAGTTCCGGGACTCAGCTGCCCAGCCTACTTCTTCTTGACATCTGGCTTGCTTTCAGCAGCTGCTGTCAGTCAGTTCCCCTAAGGCCTGCCAGCTGCTCACACTTTCAGAGCGCATCCTATGTGCTGGACATCACTGGAAATGATTCTCACACCCTGCTCTTGGGATCCTGAAGGAACAATGGTTGTCATTTTAACATTACCTCCTATCCACAGAGGAGGAAAATGAAGCACAGAGAGACTGTGTCATCTGTCCTACCTTGCAGTTAATATGTAGCAGATCTGTGACTAGAGACCAAGGGCATCAAGCCCTGGAGCTCTCATTACTTTTTTTTTTTTTTTTTTTTTAAGCCCTTTCATTGAGCAATTAGTTCACAAGTATAAGCCCCTACTGACAAGCAGAGAGTCTCCTCAACCCAATAGCCACGGGCCAGGAGCTTTCTCCTGGAGTAGCATCTGTAAGGAAAGCTGTGAGCTACCCAGTCAGGGGAGGGGCAGCAGGTGGGGCCAGGCAGCAGCTGAGGAACTCTCCAAGGTCCTGTAAAGACCAGTGCCTTCCTCTCTTTCGTCCTTCCATGCCTTAATCTGACTCCTCTTTTTTCTAGCTAACTGTTCTGAGCGCTGTGGGCCCACAAATTTGCTCATCTTTGCTCAGGATGATGTTAAAGTCCGAATACATGAAGCCAGGCTTACTGTTTCCCCAGAATTCTATAGCCAGATTGCCTGCAGCCAAATTGAAGCTCTCCACTCCCTTCTGGTGTGTCAGAAGAGCCCTTTCCCTCCCTTTCCTGACTTAGTCTCCCTATATATGAAGTGGAGAGACATTCACCAACCTACACTTGTTGTGACAAATAAAATGTCAAAAATGACTTGGCGAGAGGCAGACCCATAGACACATGATAAACGCTGGTGAGAACAGACAGTTTTCCCATTCGTGTCGGTAGTCCCACAAGTCCTTTGGTTGTAAGATGTAAAATATGGACACTTGTGAGAATTCTACTTGCTTCCTGTAGGGTGTTACAGCTAGTTCCTAAGGCTGATGTGGAAGGAAAGGATCCCTAACTAGGGATGCAGAGGAGGACTTGAGCCTGAGTAGGAGCTGGTGTATAAACGACAAGGCACTGGGCTGTCTCTGAAGGAGCCTGATCAGGAGGATGCATTTCCACTACCTGGTTGAAATCAGCCTTTGCAGAGAGTGCTTAGTGCCTGAGCATAGCCCTTTAGTCAGCTCACTCAAGCCTCACAATTACTGCATGAAGCAGGTGCTATTTTTACCCCAGTACAGATGGAGAAACTGAGGCATGGGACAGCTACATAATGGGAAATTGAGCTTTGAAGTCACTCAGTTTGGGTCAGAGTCTGTTTATGATGTGCTCTTCTGCCTCACTTTCCACAGACAGAATAGATACCCCAGCTCTGGATAAGTGGTTGTGAGGCTTTATACACAGACAGGCTCCCTGCAGATGCTAGACCACCTTCTTCCTCTCTCTACTCTCATCCATCCTGTCTCCAGCCTCATTCATCTGTGGCTATCATTTCTTCTTGTAACCAGCCTAGATCTTGCAAGGTCAAACCCGATACCCACCACCTCCTCCACGCAACCCTCTCTAAATAGAGACAGCTCACAGCAAACTCTTCTCCCCCCTGATCCTCACCTCTGCTGTAAAGTGTCAACTGCTCACACCGCACAGGGATGGCTTCCTGAGCTATAATCATGTGGGAACAAGAGCAGAAGGGAAAGGACCTCCCCTGGGGTCACACAGAAGTTCATCAGAGTAACAGGACCAGAGGCAAGGGCTTTTACCACACGATGGTGAGTGCCCCGGGCTCGGGGGGAGAAGAAATCCAGTCCTTCAGCTAGGGTTACAGTGCAGTGGTAGAACACTTGTATACTATGTGTAAGGCTCTGGGTTCAATCCCCATTGACGTGAAAAAAGAGAGAGAGAGAATGGGGGTGGGGCGGACAAGAAGAGAGGAGAAAGACTTAATCCTACATATCTGCCCCAGTCTGACTTCTACTACTATAACAACATGCCACAGACTGGGTAATTTATGAGGAAAGTGATTTTTCCTGTTTCTGGAGGCTGGGAAGTTCAATGTCAAGGTGCTAGTAACTGGCCAGGGTCTTCTAGCTGCAGAAGGGCATGGTCAAAACAACACCACAGTGAAGGGACGAGGAAGAGAGTATGATGGTCCAACAAGGCCTGGCTCTGTAACAGCCTGCTCTGGAGATAGAGCGTTGATTCACTCGGAAGAATGGCTCACTCCACACCCAGCAATCTCTCTTACTGGTTAGCTCACACAAGCCAGCACTGTAACACTGGTCATTCCCAACACAAGCAGTTTAGGAGATAATTACCCTAGGCTTGTAGGAATTGTGTCCAGGACAGCTGAGGGGCCTGTCTGGCCCTTAGAATGGTAGGCGCTAAAGTTCTGTGTCTTTCTGTCTCCAGCTAGTCACAGCAGAACGTCTCCACAATAGTTCTCTTTCCTATGAAAAGCAGCCTTGCTCCTGGGAGAGGCTTATGTTGGAAGGACTAAGGCAGAAAAGTGGTCACTGCCACTGGCAGTGAGTGGGGAGTGGTCACCAGGAGGCGGGGTTCTTCCTAGTAAGAGCCCCTTATGAAATGCTTGAGCATACCACAGGCCTTTGTATGGATGCTGAGAGCTTTGTGTTTTGTTTCAGGTTGTCACCACTGGTAAGGAACAACTAGATTTTGAAACAGGACCAAGAACATTTGATTTGCAGATTTATGTGAAGGATGATGTTGGTGTCATAGACTTTCAGGTCCTGACTGTTCAGGTGACAGATGTGAACGAGCCGCCGCAGTTTCAAGGCAACTTGGCGCAAGGTGAGGCATACCCAGACAGTGGCATCAGGGAGGACCCTGTGGGATGGAGCTGAACAGAAAAAGTAAATGAACAAGCAGCTGCTTCCTTAGAAAAGGCAGCTGCCTAACGAGCAGGGAAAAATGAAATGTCTTCCTCTCAGCATGCCCAGCAGTGACACCCAGCAGCTTTTAGAGCCTCGCATCTGTGCTTCTCTCTGTCCCTCTCAGTCTCGGGAAGGATGCTGAATGCAGGGACCTCAAATTGGAGCGTTTCAGAGGAACCTGGGCTCAGCCCACCATGGGCCTGTCACCATTTTCTGTGGTCTCCCCCATGGACTGTATGAGCTCTGGGAGCCCTGGACCTGCCTTGGAGACAGTGGGTACCATCTAAGGACATGGAAAGCTGGGGATGCAGCTTGATGGTGGAATGCTTGCATCCCATGCACGTGGCCATGGGTTCAATCCCCAATGTCACAAAAATGTAAACATAAGGGTTAGGAGTAGCTCAGCAGGTAAAACCTGTCACTATTCGAGCCTGGCAACCTGAGTTCAATACCCAGCCTCTGCATTCAAGTGGAAGGAGAGAGCTGACCCACAGTTCTCTGGTCTTCACACACATGCTATGGCATGCACATCCTGTACACATCATGCACACATGTGTGCATATGTATTCACACACAAAGAGACATTAATAATAAATAAACGTAAAACAATACAGATGAAGAAGATGGAATCTTGGGACACTTCCCATCAGATCTGCCATGCTCCAGGCTGTGTGTACTCTCTGTACAACCAGAACCTCAGGTGCACTGCTCTTGGGCTCTCCCTGAACTCACTATTGAGCCATCCATCCATTTTGCCTAATGTCTTCTGGATGTCCAAAGGGCTTCTCAAGCTTAGCAAGCCTCTCAAACCAAACTCTTCATTCCCATCTCAATCTACCAACACCCCCAACCTTCTCTAGTGTCTTTCCTACTTTAGTTGATAGCACATCCAAGTTCAAGGTCAGCTTTGCACCCTGAGGCTGGATCTGAATTCTGACCCTATCACTTACTAGATGAGAGAAATCTGTAACCTTCTGAAAACAGTTTCTCCTCAGCTGCCAAGTCCTAATTATAGTATCAGAACAATTGAAAGTTATTTTGAGGACCAAGGAGGGGGTGTTTGTGGCATCTTCAGCACAGTACTCACAAGGAATGTCCTTAGCCACTTCTCAGAAAGCAGTGTGGGCCAGAGCCTAGAGTGGGTTCCTGCTGTCCTCATAACCAGAAGCACTGTAGCAGATGGAATTAGCTTTTGGTCCCTTCCCTGTGCTTCTGGGACTTCCTTAGGTTCTTCCATCTCTTTCCTGATTCTATGGCTGTTTATCACAGACACTTTCTTCTGCTGGGACTTCAAGTGTGTCTCACAGAGACACTTGAATATAATAAGTTGGGTCTGATGGAGGCACTAGGGGACTTCCCAATTTCTCTCTCATCCTGATCCTCTTTCCCAGCTAACAACAGTCTGAGTCACCTCCCAGTGGAGGAGGTGAGTGAAGACATGACACTCAGTGTTGTAGAGATCTCCATAAACAACTTGGTTCAAGTGTTCTTTCCCTGGATCTTACCATTGCTGCTTCTTCTTCTTCTTCTTCTTCTTCTTCTTCTTCTTCTTCTTCTTCT
>OU015742.1:130967877-130991606 GCA_907169655.1 Acomys percivali | reverse complement strand
TGCAGTCTGTCCCTTAGGACAAAGAACTGACAGGTGCCCGCAGTGACTCAGCCTAGCCCCTCCTACTCCCTCTCCTGCGCAGTCTGAACTCATACCTGTCTCCTGGGATGCAGGCTAAGCCACAAGCTGTGGAACTATTCCCTAATAACCTAGGAGTCAGAAAGGCGCCGTTGTTCTAGGGATTTGAAGGTTCTTTCCTTCAGGACCCCTGTCATGCTAAACATGACAGGTGTCTCTCCTAAGGAAGCTACTCTTTGGAACCTGAAGGGAAGAATTCCTCTCCTTCAGGGCTCTCTCCCCCCACCCCCACCCCCATGCACGCACGGGCACTTATGGGCACACGCACACATGGAGCACTTTACTCCTAGGCTCACCTCCATTAGACCAGCCACATTTCAGGTGCTCAGTGGTGACATGCGCATGGGCTGACGACTGGGTGTGGGTGCTTGGGCTTGTATCATGGCATAGTTATGTCCCCCGGGGTTCCTTCTGTGTGCTGATGAAAAGACAGGTGGAGCTGGGATCCAGAGGCTGCACACAAAGGCAAAAACACTCTCCTTGTGGATGCTCAGACTTCTAGCTTTCTTCTGGTTCCCACTCAATAGTTTTCCACCTGCTGAAGGAGGTTTGCACTCCCCCCTCCCCCCACCCCTCTCACTGCCAGTGGCCCCTTGGCTGCCACAGAGGCTCCCTGGGGACTCTGGGGGATACTAATAGGTTTTGCAGCTGGAGGCAAAGTGATCGAGTGCACAGCCCCTCCATTAAAGGGCTTTCTCGGACCCTTTCATTAAGGAAGGCCTTTTGCATGAAATGAAGTGTCCACGGCAGACAAAGGATTAAATTAAAAGAGCAATAACCCCACTGCTAGTAAAGTAACAAAACATTCTCAGTTACATCTTCTTGCTCATGACTCTGAGGGGAGCCCAGCCATTCCTTCTTCCCAGGAGTCCTCTATGCTGAATGGACCAATAAAAGTCATGAGTAGATGGTATATTTATTTATTATTGGTCTGTGAGGAGTACGTGAAGGGCATAGAACAACGTTGAGGAACTGGTTCTTTTCTTCCGGCCTTGGGAACCAAACCCACATCACCAGGCTTCTTTGCCATGCTCTGTGGCAAGTACTGTTACCTGCTGAGTGCTGAGCCTTTTTTCTGGCCCCCAAAGTCTTCTCCCTTTGCCAGCCCCTGCCTCCCCCCGCTCGCCCTGGCTTGGTAACTGGACTGAGGCCTTCATGCCTCATGCCACATGCCAGGCAAGTGTTCTGTCACTGAGCCACAGCCACAGCCCTTTACAGACATGGTCCTATTGTACATCCCAGGCTGGTCTCCTAAATCCTAGTTCTGCCTCAATCTTCTAAATGCCGGATTGCAAACTGTTGTGTAATAGTGTCCCCAGAGATTGAAATGTTCCATCCTGCAGGAAGTTCCTTAAGCAGGAAGGTAAACAACTCAAAAATAACTTCAGGAAGTCCCTGAAACTGACCAGATTCTTTAGATCCCTCACTGCCACAGCAGGCAATAAAAGCTGAGGGGCTGGTCCGATGATGGAAACTGAGCTGCAGAGAAGACTCAGACCAGACTAGCTACCTGGAAGAAGCAGAAACCAGCCAAGCTGCCTAGGAGAGGTTTAGATTAACTGAGGCTCCTGGAAAGGACTCTCTCCAACCTGTTGAGCTGCCTGCCGGCTGTGTAGTGCGCTCCTAGTTCCCAGCTTTGTGAGCTGTCATCCATGCTGGGGTTGGCTTTGGTGAGGGAGCTGTCTTTTGAGTCATCTCAGCTCCTCTAGTAACCCCTCACCCATATTCCTGTAAGTAACCCCAGTAGAAGTTATTGGTTCCCCAAGTTGTACTCTGGTGGTATCTGTACTTTGGTCTGTAATGAGTTCCCTATCCAGGGTAGGCTACACTGGAGCAGCTTTATGCTGGTGTTTTTTTTTTTTTTTTCCCTCAGTCAAGGCCTGTGTCCCCCATGTTCCCCCCCAGCTGAAATGAGAGTAACATAGGAGAAAAAGAAGGAGGAATTGATGGCCTTTTGTTTGTTTCAAAATATTCAGCTTAAACTGAGACATCTAGCTGACATGATACTGTATTTCTAACCTACCCAGGCTGATTGTTCTGTGTGCTGTTCCTCTGGGTGAGAGGTGTGTGTGTGTGTGTGTGTGTGTGTGTGTGTGTGTGTGTGTGTGTGTGTGTGTGTGTGTGTGTGTGTGTGTGTGTGTGTGTGTAAGGGTAAGGATATTGGCTCAGGACCCCCAAAACCAAGTTCTCAGCACAGAGGAGATGTATTTGCCCCAGAGAGACAGAGAGCTGGAAATAAGAGACAAAGACAGGAAGTAGAGGATGAGGGGGCAGAGGAAGGGAAGAGTGGAGAGGAGGAAGGGGGATCGGAGCGGAACAAGACAAGGACTGCCTCTGGAGAGAGGAGAGACATTGCCCATAGGCAAAGGGCGACTGGTAAAGGGAAAACCTGGAGTCAGGATGAGGCATGTTAATTAGGTGAGCCAAAGGGGGTTTTTGATTGCTGGACTTCAATACTAACTGGACCTCAAGAGGAGGAAGTGGCCAATTGAAGGACTAGATCCTGGTGGCTAGCTTTAGGAATGTAAGCAGCAGTTGGCTAGGCAGAGGGAATGGGGAGAATGGCAAGGCCTGCCAGTGCCACCTGCTTGAGTGGATTGTCCCTTGGGTGGGGGCCTGAGTTCAAGGTGTGTCCCCGCACTTGGGAGAACAAGGGTTCTTGCTTCCCTATGGAAACTGGCTCAGTGTGGCACGGATGCCCTGTTCCTAGGAAACACGGCTGAATTCATGTTGATTTTTTTGTACGGAAGGTCTGACAGCCAGGGATGGCTGGGAAAGACACCAGGTTTATCTTGCCAGCTGCTGCCACATTGTAGCAAGGAGCTGAGGGGCGGTTGCTGGCCCCCAGGGAGATGACATTTCTCAAAGCTGGTGCACTTCACCTTTGTGGCTATACCAAAAGCACTCTGCATTATGAGCAGGGCAGGAAGTATGGGCCCTGGGTCTTCCAAAAAGAAGCTTTTGTCAGGAAGGGCAACCAGGAGCCTACAAACAGAGCTGCGGGAGGCAGGAAGGCGCAGTCCCAGAGGAAAGCAGAGAGCTTGTCTAAAGAGCATTTGTTGCTGAACTGATCTGATTACTTGGGACTTTTCTCAGCCAGGACTGGGGCAGAGAGGGTCTGCAGCTGCTTTTCATTCTATTTAATTTCTGTTTTCCAAGAATGAATATCAAGGGAGAGCTTTGATTAAACAAGCCTTTAAAAAGGAGGCGGGAATGCCAGGTTTTACAGAAAGCCTTACCGAGTCGCTGGCAAGGGGCCACATGACACAATATTTCTAGTCTACAGATATTATCTCCTTTCTGAGCACAAAGCTGTGCGCCTGTGAGCAACACGTGGAGGCTGAAGGAAAAGAGAGTTAGCCTAGCACTAATTATACATACATACATACATGTAAAGATTATCAAGAATAGAAATTAAGAAAAATCTCATGGCCCCAGTTTTTGTTCACCAATGCCAGTTCTATCTGTTGCTATTTCTTTCACTCTTTTTCTTTCCCACAGCAGTTGTTGAGACTGTAGCCTGCACTTATGATCTCCCAGCTAAATATAGCGTTACTACTTAAACAGAATGGTTGACAAGATATTTTTGTTGTTTTTTAAAGACTTTTTGATGCTGCTGTGGTTGGCTTTTGAGAAGGGATCTCACTTTGAAAGGCAGGCTGACCCGCACTCTGTGGTGATGCTTCCAGCTCTGCCTTGCAAGTGCTGGGATTATAGGCAGACAACACACCACACTCTACTCACACTCATAGGTGGGAATGCTGGGCTCTCATCAGTGAGAAGTTAGGAGGAAGAAAACTGCTCCATGGAACAATTAGCAAAGACCCACTGAGCACCTGTGTGGGGCAGCTTCCGTTACACACTGGGAACGTGGGAACAAAAAGGACAACTTTTCCTTCAAGACCTTCTATCTTTTTTAATCTTCTGGGGAACCAGGGATTGAACTCAGGCCTTGTACATGTGAGGAGAAAGCTTCACCCCTCAGCTACACTCTCATAACGGGATCTTACATTTTAGCTGAATAGTAGAAGCTTCCATCTAATGCAGACCCAGCCGGTTCCAAGCACTGCCACAGCGCTGTAGTGGTTTGAATAAGAATGGTCCCCATAGGCTCATATATTTGAGTGTTTAGTCACCAGGGAGTGGGGATGTTTGAAAGGATGAGAAGGATTAGGAGGTGCGGCCTTGTTGGAGTAGGTGTGGTGATGTTGGTGGAAGTGTATTACTAGGGGTGAGCTTTAAGGTTTCAAAAGCCCATATTATGCCCACCCCCTACCCTCTCTCTAAGACGTATCTCAGCTACTGCTCCAAAGCCATGCCTGCCTCCTGCTACTGGGTTCTCTGCCACAGCGATAATGGACTAAGCCTCTGAAACTGTAAGCTATCCCCAATGAATGTTTTGTATTTTGTTTAATATGAGTTGCCTGGGTCATAGTGTCTCTCCACAGCAACAGAACAATGACTAAGAGAAGCATGTTGTAGGTTCCTCCGTGGGGAGGCTGTCAATTATCCTATACAAACTGACAGAGCTAGAAATGGTGAGACCAGGAGTCCAATCCAGGAGGGCTTTCTCCAGAGTCACACTCATAATTAACTGTCCCAGTTTGTGACTTTTACATCCCAAATGTGTCTAGGAGGTTGGTTTGTTTTTTTTTTAGTTCGTATCCTTGCCTGTATTGACCCTTCTTGCAGTCCCTCACCTGTATAACTCGGTTCTTGGTTTCCCATAAGCTTTCAGAGGCAGAACCTATTTGCCATCTCTGGATCCTAAGTTTTCCACTGCTTAGAACCAAATAGATTTGTCTCCCAGAGTTTTATAAAACACGCAGAAAGATTCTGATTCCAGTGCATGTTGTAAATGTCGTTACGAGTCAGTAGACTCAGGTACTTCCATCACACCCAGAGTGGGCCTCTGATTACTGATAGGTGAGGATTTCCTATAGGGATGACTCAGCCCAAAGACACAGGGCTGTTCTTCATGTTGGCAGCTTATGGCCAACTTATTGCTGCTCAAGTAAAAAACTGGAGAGATAGTGGGGGGCTTGCAAAGGTGTGTTTACAATGGAGCAGGGGGTGGGTAGGGGGAGTGTGGTCCTGAGAGAAGGTCACAGAAGACTTCTTCCTGGCATTGACCAGCTGTCTCCTCTTAAAACTGGGCAGGAGACTCCTAAATGAACACCAAGTGGATATTGTTAAATAAACCCCATGTTTGAAAAGCTGTGCTTTCATTAGTTAACTAGGCCGGACAGACAGTCAGATTTAAGAAGTGAGCCTCCGGCATCACATCCTGACCACACCTGGTCTCTTCTGACCTCAGAAGCTAAGCAGGGTTGATGGGATATTCAAGGCTCAAAACAGAAATAAAAAGAACACAATATTGCCATTCGATTAGCGCATCATCTTGAGATCATGAAAGGTATGTGTTTGCACAGAAAGAACAGGAAGTAATCCATCAAAATGATGAGATTTCCCACATGGATTTCAGTTTGTGGCTTTTTAATATTTCTAACTCTCCAATTTTCGCGTAAAAGTGTGATCATTACAACTAGAAAGATAGCAAACAGAAAGTAAATACTTTTCAAACAGGGTTTAAAGACTCTATAGTGGCCCCAGAGGAGACCTTTAATCTGTTTCCTGGCCACTATTTTTTGGTCCCAGGAACTCTACCGTGGTCACACACAGCACATCGAAGATTGGAGACCTTGGCTGTGTGTCTATGATTTTAGACTTTGGGGCCTATATTTCTGGTTTCAACCCCTCCACTGATTATTGGATTCACCAATCGAAGGCCTCGAGGATAGATCACCTCTCATCTTAGCTGTGAATATGAAACCTTCCAACCTCAGAGCCCTTTACCGTCAAGGGACCTAAACTGGGTTCTCACTGCCTTCATATTTAGCAGCGTATATTTTCAGTCAGTTTTCCCAGCAGAAAGGAGTGGAGCCATTGATATTGCCCCTAAGTGACAGGCAAGGGAAGGACCAGAACATGTATCCAGCCCTTCTGATGCAAGCCCTTCCCCTGCCGTACAGGCTCCCCTGTATCAGGACTAGTGGGTCCTTAGAGGGGAAGGGTGTGTGTGTGTGTGTGTGTGTGTGTGTGTGTGTGTGTGAGAGAGAGAGAGAGAGAGAGAGAGAGAGAGACAGAGACAGAGACAGAGACAGAGACAGAGAGAGAGACAGAGAGAGATATCATAATGAGAAGAGACTCTCAGGAGACAGGCTTCATTGAGACAGCTCATTTAATTGGGGGACGCAAAAGTTACTTAAGCCTTTGGGGGTTAGGTAGGGGCTTTCAGGGTGAGTGTGTATTATTGGCTATGGCCAGGGTGCTGGGGATGTCTCATTTGCATAAAGAGGAATTCCAGGTGCTGCTGGACATGGCCATAAAAGGAGAAGGAAGTTTAACCTGGCTACCAGGCGACATGACCTCCTCCTCGGGAGCAAGGTGGGGGCACAAGGCTACATGCACTGAGACATGCAGGCCTGGGGTTGGAGGGGCAGTTGTACCCCTGCTGCTTTCAGGAGGAGATTGCTGGGGTTCTGGCATGTCTTAGCTCCACTCCTACCCCCTCCCACAGCTCCCTGACCTCCTTCTCCTACTTCCCTGCCTCTATAATCCAGGCAAAGAAGCCATCTTGATGAGCACTTATAAAGGAGAACAGATGTGGTCCTCCTGTGGTCTGGGCCTTAGTGGGTTCTATGTATGAGCCTGTGTGTTTCTATCAGGTGTCATGGTTGTGACAGACAACTGTCAAGAGAGTAGCACTGGGCACTGGTCATCAAGGACAACAAAACCCTCAACTACCCAAAGATGTGGGAAGACTCTTATCAGGATAAAATTTAAGAACAGTGTGTCTCCAGCTCTTAAGTCCCATTGTCTTCCACATTCTCAAGTCACAATGCCTCTTCCTTTTCCTTCTTCTCGTTGCAATGGATGATGTTTAGGTAAAGGTTTGAACTTTGTAACTGTCAACTTTTTCAAGGATAAACACAAGATCTCACGTCTGCCGGCATGGTCCTAATAGCTAATGCAGGAGAGGTGTGGTTAAGCAGTGTTGAGTGAAGTCAAGTCATGGTGTTAGAGCCAGGGTAAGCGGAAGTCAGATGATAGGCATGGAGGGGGAGACCAAAGCTTGCAGCAGAGCTTTCCCAGGCAGAGGCCCTTTGGAAAAGTCTCAGTTGGAACAGCTCTTTAGCGAGTACTCGCCGTTCAGACCAACCACATCTAAAGGCCTTTCTCCTCGGCAACCACGAAGTCTCAGGACTAGTTATCTGGGCATCTTCTTAAATCATTCACAATGTTGTACATACCAAGAATGTGAGACAGGATAGGAGCGCAGGCACCTGAGGGTGTGCTGACCTAATCCTTATCTTGTCTTTGTTTTACAGTATTTCCTCATTTCTCCCTCAACAAACTTCAAAATGTCTGCTAACGGCACCCTCTTCTCCACCACAGAACTGGACTTTGAAGCAGGGCACAAGAGGTAACCTTGCCAATGACCTTCCCTGAAGTATGGCTGTCTTAAACTCAAGAAAAGTGAGGGACTATTTAGATGCAAACAGGGTGCTGGGTCCCTGAGAAACCTGAGATATGGCTAGGAGTTCGGCTTCAGCTGACAGGACCAGGTGAAGCAATGGAGCTTGGGGAGGGGAGGCCAATGCCCAGAGCTGGGGGCCGGGAGCGGGAGGGTAGCACCTAGAGGCATTCAAAGGCAGCAAGTGTGACAAATCCTCTCAAGAGAGGCTAGCTTTTGAGATGGAAGCCATAGGCCTTGGGAAAGCCAGGTGAGGCTCCTGGCTCTATACTAGTCAAGAGAGCTAGGGTAGTTAGTGAGGACAGAGTGTAGATCAGTGGCAAAGTGCTTACCTAGTATATGGGAGGCCCTGGCTTCCATATCTAGCTCCTCAAATGAATGAATGAATGAATAAAATACAGCCTCATTTCCTGGAAAGTGGAAGAAGCCCATTTGCAGGGACATTGTAAAGGCAGAGACTGATTTGGCTGGCTTGAGTGGATATCTGTCCAGGGAGGTTGTACCCGTGTAGCCTCATTTGTCCAGACTGAGAAATGGGGGAGTGAGTTTCATGGCCAAAGAGGCAAAGTGGCCACATCTGTCTGACCTCTGAAAGTCCATAAGAAGCAGGTGGCTAGAAAGGAGGCTGTGCCCTGACTACTGTGCTCTTTCCCACTCCTCTTTGTGGTGGTGTCAGCAAAGCTTGTTTCTCTCACTTGGAATTTCTCCCTGACAGCTTCCACCTCCTTGTGGGAGTAAGAGACAGTGGGGACCTCGAAGCCTCCACAGCACTCCAGGTGACCATTGTGAACATCAATGATGAGATCCCACGCTTTACCAGGTAGGCCTGAGAGCGCACACGATAGGGCTCAAAGAGTCTGCTGCTATAGCTTTCTTAGATACTCTCATGACAAAACAGAGATATTCTTTGCTCTGGCCTAGACAAGATATGAGAAGGAGAAATCTCCGGTGTCCTTTATGCCTCTTAAGCCCACATATCCCTTTGCTCCCCATACCTCCTGACCCCCCAGCACACATTCACATGCACCATGGGACTGTGGACATGCTGGAGAGGGGTGAGGCCTGAGCACAGTGCTCCCTGTGAGGCACTGCACACACGTAGAAGATGAATGCAAGACAGACACTTGTTCTGTGGAGTGCCCCATGTTAATAACAGAATCTCAGAGCCTATACTGTTGTCACCATAATGGTGTCACAAGGCTGCTGGCATACCAAAGTTTCTTCTTGGCTTGATGGAGCCAGAAAGACACATGACTGTGCCTTCTGCTTCCACATACAGCAGAGATGAGGAAAAGAATGTATGTATGTTGGGAAAGAGGGTGGACCTGACCTCCTCCGAGGCCCAAAGGAAGACCCTGGCCTGCTGCACACAGGGATTCAGAAGATAAGAGAGCATCTAGGACCAGCAGGTGGCCTTCTACACAGCGTGGCTTTCTGCTGCCAGGAGAGGGTTCAGGCCCCAGCCACGGAAACAGCACCATCTTGTGCTTGGGGTGGGGGAAGGGGGAGTGGGTCAGCAGCATTAATGGCTGTGAACAACACAAGCTACTCTACCAAACCCAAAGGCGTGAATTGTGAATTAAAAGTAAACTAGGGCTAGAAAGATGGCACAGCAATTAAGAGAACTTGTTGAAGGACTAGAGTTCAGTTCTTCAGTTCCCAGCATCCTCATTGGGCAGCTCACAATAGCTTATAACTACAGTGCCAGGAGATCCAGCATACTCTTCCAGCCTTCTCAGGCAACTGCACCCATGTGTTCACACACACGCATGCACGCACGCACGCTCGCAGAGGGAAAGAAGGAGGGAGGGAAATAAAGACTTTAACAATATTAAAAATAAACAAACTATTTGAAAAAGTCCCAAGCAGAAGAGCAAGGTAGGATGTTTGCCAAGATATTTTAAGAGGGCTGGAGCGTAGGCGCAGTAGGTACAGCTCTTGTTATGCTTCGTCCCCAGAGCCCATGCAAAAGAGCCGAGTATGCTCACACACTTACAAATCCCAGCGCTGGGGAGATAGAGACAGGCAAGTCTGGGGGTTCACTGGACAGGCAGTCAAGCCTACTTGGTGAAAAGCCCTGTCTCAAAAAAGAAAATAGGCAAACAGCTCTGAGGAATGGCATCCAAGGCTGTTCTGTGGCCTCCGCATGCTGTTGTACCTGCAGACATAAAAACATGCAAGCACGTGCAAAAACAAGTGTGTTTTAAGCCTGGGAGGTATTAAGTCCACCCTATGCCCAGGTTAAGCTTGTAGCACTTTGCAAACATGAGACAGTTGCAAAGTTTCTGGTCATTTACATGAGCCCTGGACCAGATGTGTATGTATGTGTACGGCGACTGAAAAAGCAAGTCATCTTCCCCTGTGATTGTCTCCATCAGTGCCCAGTGCTAGGCGGGGTACCAGAGAGCCCCGGGGACATCTCTACAGATGCAATGGCCTAGAAACACACACCAGAAGGTTGACAAGTCGTTGCCATATACCAGTTCAGACTCAGGCTGAGGCACCGGGCCCCACACAGCTCTCTGGATTCACCTAAAAAGTCTAGGAAGGTGACAGCTGGGAAGTTGGCAAGCAAACTGCCAGAAATACTCCTCACAGCACAGATAGAAAAGCAAATTGATAGGATGGCAAAGAGAAAAAAATAAGTCCTCCTCTGGGCACTGATCTGCTTTGTACCCTGTCTTCTAAAGTGCCCCAGTTAGCGGTTTGGCAGGGAAGGGGCAACGGCCACCCAGAGGGCGGCTTCATGCTCCTTGGTTCTCACTAGTGATTTTAAAGATGGAGCTTTTAGGCTCTGACTCAGCCAGCTTTGCTTCGGTGTTCGTGGATGACATCGCGGTGTGTCTACAGGAGCCTGCAGTCTACAAAGGCCAGGGCACTGCCTCATTTGCCTCAGCCTGTTCAGGTACAAGCGCCCCCATCCTTCAGCAACAATGAGTCAAAGGGATGCAGTTGGTTGGGGTGACATTGGATGCTAGCCGAATCAAGAGCTTGCCTGCTCCCTTGGATTTCCTATTTCCTTTCCCCTCAAACGTCTGCTAGAGCTAGCCATTAATTATTTCACTGTCGATTACATGATTAAATCTTCAACCTGACCCAGGCATAGCAAGTCTGAGTGTGTGGCAGCTGCTGCAGGTGTGGTCGCAGCTCTTCATCTTTGTGTCTACTTAAGGCCACCACAGCGAGTGCTGCTTGTTATTGAGACTGTCTTCCCATTTATTTCATCCCATGGGTGGAGACAGATGTCTGTCTGCTTTGTGGGTGTGGAGTGTATGTTGGGAGACTGTGGCTCCCAGAGGTTGAAAACCAGGGCACATTTACTATGCGCAGTGCTGACAGCAGAACACTTTATTCAGATGTCTAGGAATAGCTCTTCCTCCTTGGGCCTGTTTCCTTTGTAGCCACTGGGAGTCCTCTGGTAGGGGTGGCTGGCTGGGCCTTTTCACATATTCATTCTCGGGGAAGAAGGCTCCCCGTCCCCCATTGTCACACAGAGGATGTGAGGATGCCATCGCTGGCCCCACCTATAGCCATGTGTAGTGCGACAGTGAGTGGGGGATGTGAACGATAATCCTATTTATTCTGTTTTGGTATACCTGAAATTAGACCTTGCTCTGGAATCTTGGATCCCCAAATCACACACTAACTCTTTTTATCTTCCACCACACTTGGCTATCAGCGCAACCACAGAAAAACTGTTTGGCTTGAGAGCCTGAGGCACTGTCCCCAACTGTCCCCCGTGCCTTTCATGGGGACCTGACACACCCAGCACTCACTCTAGGCTTCCAAGCAGGCCCTAAGCTGCACATCTGACTTGAACCCGATGCTTCTCTGACAGGCTCGTTCCATGAAGGAGTGTTGTTTAGCAGCCTCTCCCTCAATGTGAAAAGAGCAGCTCCCTCTTCGAGTTGTGACAACCAAGAAATGTGTCTAGATAGAATCACCCCGCAACCTGGAGACACCACCTCGAAGGAATCAAACATAGGAGTAAGGACATACTCCTCCTGTGGTGTCTTCCTTCTGCCTGAGGTGGCCCAGGACTAATGGTCACTTCTGCCCCCAGAGTCAAGAGTAAATGCTTATCCTGGCTTTCTCAGTGGACATCTGGGTCCCCCTTCATGCTCTGCAGTCTGCATTTCCACTGAGCTCACTGGCGATGGTCCTGGGAATTACTGGTCCTGGGAGTAATGCCAAAAAGCCAGGACCAATCAGTGCAGGCATTGAAGCATCTGTACTTTTCCTTTTCTATAGCTTTCATAAAACACACAGACAAGGCAAATTACACAAAGAAGGCCTTACTTGGGGCCTACTGTCCCAAAGGCTAAGAGTCCATCACCATCACAGCTGGGAGACATGACAGCAGGCAGACATGGTAGCTGGAGCAACAGTTGAGGGCTCACATCTTTGGAGCTCAAAGGGGAAGCAAAGATTGAGCTGGGAAGGTAGAATCTTTGGAAACATCAAAATCCGACCCTGGTGACATTCTTCCTCCAGCAAGGCCACACCCTCTAAGCCTCCCCTAAAAGCACCAACCTTAGAGCAAATAATCAAATGCCAGAAACTGGGGCGGGGGTGGGGGGGCGGGCAGAGATTTTATTATTCAAACCACCAAGCCTCCTTGTGACCCTGGCCAGGAAGTGACTAGACCCAATCTAGTGGACGGAAGAAAAAGCATCCTGCATTAGAAACAGGGTTCTGCTGATTGCAGAAGACAAGGTTGCCTCTTTCCTCTGCCTCTGCCTCTGGTCCTTGCTGTCCCTGGCTCCTCTTGTCCAGCCCACTGTTGCCACAGACTCTGAGAAGGGATATGGCAAGTGAGAAACAGGACACGAGGGCTTGCTCGGTGGGACACTAGGCAGGGAGCTGCGTGCACTGGAGTGACCTCTTGGACAAAACAAGCTTACCTCCCCAACAATGGGGTACAAGAGAACCCCCCTTATGAATAATATTTGGTCCAGGATTCAGGGCAGGGCCAATGGGGGTAGGCTAGCATGAGGGCCTGGCTACAAACTGTCTTTGCTTCTTTAATGTCTGCTTCCTCTGGCTCTCCCTGTGGGATAGCAGCAGTGAGCCAGGGTGTGGGGGTGTGGGCTTAGCATCAAGACAGCCATTTAGAGCTGAGATGAAGACTGCCTCCCTTTAAGGAGGAACTGAATGGGAAAATGGCACCTTAGGAAACAGGGAAGTTAAAGGTGATTCTGCCAGTCTGAAACAATCTCGCTACTGGCCTTTTACAAAAGCATGGAGGTCTGAGACAGGTGGGTAAGCTGGGCACTTGGAGTTCTATCCCACACAGTGCCCCCTGGGGAACAGTGGGGTGGCTGGGTGACTTGCTGACTGTCAGGAGCTTAGACAGCTGGCCTCACGATGAGTGCCACCTGCAGGGATGCCTAGGTTCCATATGGAAATGTTGTATATCCTCTGGCTAGGAAAAAAAAATAAAGAAGAAGAAACAAGAAATAAACAAAGACCAGAGATGGAGAATAGACAATACTGGGCTTCTGGCATCATCCACAGGGTGGGAGTCAAGCACAGGTTAAGAAACCTGAAGTTCTGAACATCATGTCCAGGTGGGTTCTTTAAAAGAATCCAGATGTCTTTTGAAGAGAAACTGGGAGGAGAGATGATGACCATGTGGATGAAGTATCTTTATGTGAGAGGATGGTAGATACAGGAAAGACATCAGGCAGGCAGGCAGGCAGTGGCTGTGCCCCTCTAAACTGCTGCAGTAACAGCCTGGCCTTCTTTGAATCCATGGGGATGCGGTTGTTGGAAATTGAGACGCCAGTCATCCCCTCCTTTCAGCTGCTGTAGTCGCTCTGCGTGTTGATGCAACTCAAGCAATGCAGTGCTATATTTAGCACACACCAAAATACCTACCGCCCAGTCTGCACCCTCCCCTGCCCCTGCAAATTAGCCACGTCTGCAGTATTTTCGTTGCAGTCCGAGGAGAGTGTACTCCATCCCGGAGGAAGTGCGTCCAGGAACCATGGTGGCGAACATCACAGCAGTGGATCCTGATGATGAGGGCTTTCCTGGTCACCTCCTCTACAGCATCACTACCATCAGCAGCTTTTTTGTGATAGATCAGTGTGAGTCAGCTGCAGTCAGCTGCAGCACCCTATCCGCATCCTGAACCCAGCCGTTGAGTGATTTTACAATGCTTTCTGTTCTCTTCTGGCTCTTGGCCTGCCCTTCTGTCTGTGTTCATCCTTAGCTGTTAGGGAAAGGATGTATTAAAGGCATCAGACACCAACCAAGGTTGTGGAGACTGGGTAGGGCTGAGTGTGAGCAGCTGGATCACTTTTCACCTTTATGAGGAACTAGGCTGATCTTTCTTTCTTTTGTTTTCATTTTGTTTTTGTTTTTGTTTTTTGTTTTTTGTTTTCGAGACAAGGTCTCAGTGAATAGCCGTGGCTGTCTTAGACTTGCTTTGTAGACCAGGCTGGCCTTGAACTCACAGCGATTCACCTGGCCCTCCTGAGTGCTGGGATTACAAGTTTACGCCACCATGCCTGGCTGCTTTTTTTTTTTTCTTTTCCCTCAAGTGCCATTAAGATTAAGGTGGCAACCTCTATAAATAGAACTCACATATTTCCATCTGTGTGGAAATAAAGACTCAAGGACATAGAGGAAATTATATTTTATGGTTTTTTTTTTTTTTGGTGGTGTTTTTGTTTTGTTTTGTTTTTTGTTCAGTTTGTTTTGTTTGTTTGTTTGTTTTTAGTTTTTTGAGACTGGGTTTTACTGTGTAGCTCTGGCTGTCCTGGAACCTGCTCTGTAGACAAGACTGGCCTCGAACTTGGAGATCTGCCTGAATGTTGGGATTAATGGCATGTACAACCATTGCCTAGAGAGAGAGCTATATCTATCTCTATATCTTTATCTGTATCTATCTCTATATATCTGCACCTGCACCTGCTCCTGCACCTGTACCTGTACCTACACCTGCACCTGCACCTGCTCCTGCACCTGCACCTGTACCTACACCTGCACCTGCACCTGCACCTGCACCTGCACCTGCACATACATTTTTTGAGATAAGGTCTTGCTTTGTAGCTCTGGCTGGCCTGGAACTTGCTATGTAGCAACTCATGGCAATCCCCCTGCTTCAGCCTCTCGAGTACTGGAGACAGACACTTAAACCACACATACCTGGAAAATTGCATTTTCTAATACTAACTTTGATGAGAAAGTGAAGGGATGATTCCAGTTGGATGACAAAGTGTCTAAAACTGGAGTAAATTGTGCAAGGCCTGGTGTTCAGGCACCTCTGTCCTCCTGGAGGATGATGATTATCATCTCTGGGCAAACCTCTCAAGCGAAGGCCTAATGGCCACTTCAGGGCTGGACAGAATAAGGGCGGAGAGGTTCTCCTGCTTCTGCTGTTATCTCAGATGTCAGTGTGCCTTGTTGTAGGGTAGCATTCCCCAGCCCCATTGCTCCCAGGAAGGGGGGCCTGTGAAGATGCATGAGCTGCCTGCCCCATCTGCACACTCCTAAGGATTCAGAAGAGAGGAGTGATACCAACATTGAAGTAGAATGAAGGCAGATGGGTAATTCCAGTATCTTCAATAGTCTCACTCAAAAAAAATCAAATTGAGCTGGGCAGTGGTGGTGTACACCTTTAATTCCAGCACTTCAAAAGCAGAGGCAGGAGGATCTCTGTGAGTTTGGGGCCAGCCTGGTCATCTACAGAGTGAGTTCTAGAACAGCTAGGGTTACAAAGATAAACATTGTCTTTAAAAAATGATAAGTGATATTTAAAAGTAACAGAGATAGTTGTGTTATTTTGTTTGGAAGCTTGTTGTGTATTTTATACTTACAGCTGATCTCAGTTCAGAGTGGCCCTATTTCAGGGCCTAAATAGCTACATGTGGCCAATGGTGATGCATTGGACAATGTCTCTTTCCATCACCTTGCTAGACTGTTGGCAGCTATGTGCTCATATGAGGAACCCAGTGTAGAGAATGAGTTTCCTGTCCTCTGAAACAGCCACCTTCCTGGAGACTCCACACTTGCCAATCATTGTACAGCAAGGCCACATGTGTTCCATCTCTGGTACTTGCACACCTAAATGAGCTAACATCATCCAGAGTTTACAAAGGAAAGCCAAGGGCTAGAGAGACACCTAGACAGGTTCAGTGTTTTCTCAGGAGCCCCAGTGCATAGGGGCATCTTGATGTCCAAGCCAGATGATTATAGAGTGTGTCCTACTAGCAACTAAATTGTCCCATCTTCATAAATCCAGTCCACATCAGCCCGGTGGACTTCACTTTACATAGTGTTTTTGTGGAAGCCCGCATTGGACAATCCCAGACCAAAAGCTTTTGAGCAAACTATACCTATTCTGGGACCGAGGCGATGATGGGTACGCAAAGCCAGTGACTGGGATCTATCTCTGGAAACTTCTGAAGGTTCTGACATTGATGACTTCACACAGCCAAGGGTATAGGCATCAATGATCTTGGTTGAAAGTTCTGTTCACTCTGGTATTGCAAAAATGCACTTTTAAGAAATACACTCATGCACATGTATTCACACTTGCACAGGCACATGTACACACACACACACACACACACACACACACACACACACACACCGCAGTAGTGCTGGGAATTGAACCCAGGACCCTGTCTATACTAGGCAAACACTCTGCCTCTGAACTATATTCCATATTCTCACACCTTTTTGTTGTTGTTGAGTGTTTAAACTAAGACTCTGGTTCCAAATAATAAAAACGAAAGCAAATTTAGCTAAGCACAAGACGAGGGACATGAAGAGAAGACAGGCGAGGAAGGGAGAGGAGGGCAGGGAAGGGGAGACGAGAGAGGGAAGGGAAAGAGAGGGGACGGGAGAGGACGCCCATCTCATTCGAAAGTCAGGGCAGAAGAGGAGTATGAGCCAGCATTGTTCCAAGGACCTCAGCAGCTCAAGTCCTGGCCTTTTACCTGCAGCTCCAGTTGTAGCCTCACTCACTCTCCAAATGTATGTCTCTTAGCAACAGATTCTGCAAGAGAATCCAGTGGGTCAAACTAAAGTGAGCTATCTACCAGTTCTGCCGGCTGTGCCAGTGCTGTACCCAGGGCCCAACCCTGGAGTGTAAGGTGTGGCTTTAGAGAAGGATCAGATCAGGTGCTACAATGAGTGTCAAACCCAGACCCGCACATGATTTTACAGGACGTGTGTGTGTGTGTGTAGGGGCTGCTGCCAGTGTACACTACAGTCATCATTCTGCAAGTCTTTTCCTGTCTTCTCCACATTCCCTGTGCCTTCATTCTTTCTTTGTCTTCTAACCTTTGCCTTCTCAGTGACAGGGACGATCCAAGTGGCCCGAAGGCTAGATCGAGATGCAGGAGAGCTGAGACAGAACCCCATTGTTTCCTTGGAAGTTCTGGTGAGGGACAGACCCTCTGGGGGCCAGGAGAACCGCATCCAGATAACCGTCATCGTGGAAGACATCAATGACAACCCCGCAACATGCAGAAAGCTCACCTTCAGGTAGGCGTGTAGGGGAATGCCTTCCTCTTGGGTGGCATTAGGAAGTGGCTCTCTACACGCAGATGTGCAGTGTCCCGTCTTGTTCAAAGATCTTTCCCTTACCCTGTCGCTGTGGTCCCTCTTCCTCATTTTCACTTTCTACCTGCATTTCCAGTTATTTTCTTATTTCATTCCATTTGCACCACGGGCCCTCCCTGGAACATGTCTTGTCTTTACTGATTGCCACCAGGGGTAAGACAGTGTTGTTAGCAGTTACAGATGCTGGAGATCAGGACTAGTGACCAGGAGCTCCCAAAGAAACCCCAGCAAATAATATAAACAAACAAAGCCAAGTAGGTGGTAAAACAAAACATCTTAATTCACCTCACACAACTCAGTGCATATAAGTAAAAGTAAAATACAGATGCACGCAGGACAGTTCTGTATGTTTTCACCTGTTCTTTGACTTATAATTATTTCATGGTAATTTAAAAGTAAAATCCTTCAATGATTATTTATTTTTATCTTATGTGTATTAGTGTTTTGCCTCCATATATATCCATGCACTACAGGCATGCCTGGTTCCCTGCAGAGGTCAGAAGTAGTCACCAGATCCCCTGGATATTAGAGTTATGGGCAATTATTTTGAGCCTCCACATAGATGTTGGGAACTGCACCCAGTCCTCTGGATCAGCAGCAAGTGTTCATAAACACTGAGCCTTCACTCCAGCTCCATAAAGTCCCTTTTGACTCTGGGTTACTATGTCTTTTAAAAACAAACAAACAAACAAACACAAAAACTATGGCTTGTCTTCCTGCTATTTTGTTAAAAAACCACACAATTGGGGATTCTTCCACAACAGTGTCAGCTCTGTGGTTTCCATGCTAGCCAGTTTCTGGAAGTCTGATTGGGGGGGGGGGCTCAGGCAGTTCAGGGGTGGGTGCATCTCAGCAGTGACCGCTGTGTGCAGGGTGCTCTGCATCTGAAGTGAGGCTGCTGAAGAGCAGAACAGGCCTCTCTTTTGATGACCCTATAGGCAAAGTCTCTTGGGGTATATTTGATGCTCCAGGTGACTTTAGACAGACTGAATACACAGCCTGACCACACAAAGAGTCCTAGACAAAGACTATCTGGGGGTAAGCAATAGCTACTAGGTTCATTTGTTACATTTATGACCAGCTCCCCATTTCACAACTTTCACCCTCTCCTCAGGACTAGAGGATCGGTGTCGTGGCTTGCAGTCTGTTCTGCACACGCCTCAGATGCACCATGTTCCAGAAGGCTGCCCCACTCCCTTCCTTGCATCTCACCTTCTCCTGACCAGTAGGGAGCTCTCAAAATAACAGGGGGGGGGGGGGTTGGTGGTGGTGGTGGTGATGTGAAGCTGGGTTGGAGGAGGGAATCAACTCCTTCCCTTTCAGGGCTGCCCCCTCCACATTCTGAAGGGCTCAGCTCTTTGCACACAATCCTCCTTGTCCCTGGGGATCCAGTTTCAGGGACTTCTCCCTCCACTGGTATTTCCCAGACTCTGGGTAGTAAGGATGCTCCACTCTTAATTAGACCTGAGAGATGTATCAGCCCTTCAGATTTCTGCACATACCCAAACACTCCTTTGTAATCATCTCTTTACCAAATCTTCTAGAATTATCCTCATTCACCATCTACTTCCTGCTGAGACCCTGGTTGTCCGAGTAGCAGGCTAAACCATGGTATAGGTTGCTCTCCCAATCTGAGCGTTCCAGATGCTCAGTCTCTGAGATGGGCAGGGGTGGGGCCATAGAGAGTGACACACACACCATCACATGCATAGACTAAACCCATACTCTGCTAAAGGAAGTCTGGAGATGGAATAGAGCTTTGCAGACTCACTCACATGTCCCTTGAAAATCTACATTGTCAATGGCCCCAGCGCATCCTGGAAAATTCTTCTAGATTTATCCTAAGCCCTCCGGGTCTTCTTTCCTCCTCTGCACTGAGTAGTGTCTGTGCCTGCAGCAGATTGTGCTATCTCAAGCCCCTTTGCTGGTTTTCTCTTTTCTCATCTCTGGTCATTGAATCTTCTGGCTTCTTGTGGCCCAGAGTCCCCTGAGGTAGTAGGACAATTTGCAGACTGCGTTCCATATTACCCGGTAACATCACAGTTTGAATGTTGTGTGTCCTCTAGGCAAGCCCACAGACTGTCCTGTTCTTGATCTCTTCTCCAGATTAGCTCTGAAATCCATCTCACTAAGTCAGCCACAGTGCTGATTAGACTCATTACCGAAGATAATTCTGAACAATGCAGTCATCACCTCCAGGCTTTTCTGATGAGGGTAACTCCCAGCTCAGCTGGCGGAGGCTTAGAAGTGAGCTGGGTCTAGGAAAGAGCTAGTTTCTTTCTTTGTTCTGGAAAGTGGAAACCTTCACTTCACGAGCTCAGCCTGCAATGTCCCCCAGTTATAGCAGGGCACTGTGACTTTCAGAAGTTTCTTCCGAGAGGTAGGGGAGTGGGTGGGCTGGTTGCCAGCACTCATTAACAGCAGTGGGGGAGGGGTAGCTGGACTACCAGAGGCTGCAGGTGGGAGGGGCAGGACAGCATGGAGGAGGTCCTCACGTTTCCCATGTCTTCACACTGAGGGCCTGTGGCTCTCCCAGGTTGATGATGAATGAGCCCAGGGCTCCAGTGGAGGCATCAAAGACAGTGAGAGGGCCTCTGCTTGGCTTGTAAATTGTCCAGCACTTGGCTGAAAGTGCTTTGCAAGCTGTTCATGAATAGGAGGCGGATTCGGAAAGCTGCGGGCATAATCACCTTTGCATGGGGAGGGCCCAGTGGTCTGTGTGCTGCTGCACAGCTTCCCTTAGAGTCAGGGGTTGATATATGAGGGGGAGTGGCTTTCCAAGAAAAATCTTTGTGGGAAAAATACCAAGTGTAGAGAAAAATGAAAGAACAGGTCAAAACTGCTGATGTAACTTTAAGTGTTTGCCTAGGATGCAACAGGCTGAAGGGGGGGGGGAGGAGGAGGGAAAGGGGGGGGGGGGGAGGGGGGGAGAGAGAGAGAGAGAGAGAGAGAGAGAGAGAGAGAGAGAGAGAGAGAGAGAGAGAGAATAAAATGAGAATGAATGACTATGAGAGAATGAGAATGACTGAGAATGACGGAGTCTGGCACCACGATCCTGACTTCTTTATATGATGGATTCCCCCCTCCCCTCCACCCCCCACGGCCCAGCTCTGCAGTGTTGTAATTGAAGCTTAGATCCACGAACACCCATCACCTAGATATAACTGATGGAGTTATGGGGAGCTCACCAGCGATAACTACTTAGCCACAGTGTATAGCCAATTAAAATTCTTTACTCATGCTGGTTGGGACCACACCCAAGTGTTTGGGGTCCTGGTGTAACCCCAAGTATCCAGAACACAGTGCTTGGAAAAGCAGAAACCCTGTCCTGCCTCTCGCAGCTGCAGGGGGCTTCGCAGAAGCAAGCAGTTTGAAGCAAGTGGTTTAACAGAAGCTAAGCTACTGGATCACACAAACAAGTTGTTTAACAGAAGCTGAGATAAGTCAGCTAGGAAATCCTGACCTTTGCTTCCCAGAGTAGAGTCAGGTACTTTCCCATGGTCTTCTCCATCAAGGAGACCAAATTCTAGTTAATCCCAAAATGGCCTCAGCGAGAGTCCAAGGTGGAGGAACCTCTGCACTGTCTTGCCCCATCACACTGGAGCTCAGGGTTTACAGTGATGCTAACACAGGCAATGAAGAATCATGTCCGGAGGCTGTAGCTTTCTGAGATAAGCTTTGAAACCCTCCTATGGACAAAAGTACAAACCTCTAAACCTCTTGGGGATGCTGGGATTAGGGATACTTTCCAGAGCACACAGTAAGTAATAAGTGGTCCCCAGTGAAAGGATTGATGACTAAAACCAGGCATTGCCCAGTGAAGACAGAAACAAAATGGCAGGTGTGCTTTCTGCCAGTGTGGAGACCCAAGAACACCTGTCCTCTCTCCTAGAAAGCAGATGCTGTTATGGGCCACGGCCTAACACGATCCTTGCTCCACAGTTGCCAGGCCATCACAAGAATAGGCTGTAGCATACAGAAGGAATCTACTTTGGTTGGTAGAGAGATACCAAGAATCAGAGGACTTGACACATTGTCATAGTCTGGGTGCTTTCAGAACCAGATGTCAATCCTTTCCTATCCTTGTCCTGTGAACAGGGCCACCCCAGACCTCCAACCCCAATCCAGTTTCCGGAGATCAGTCACTTCCAACAGGATGATGCTGGAGTGGAGGAGCTTTTCAGGTCTCTGGAGCAGACTGCCATGATCAGACACTAACAGGATGCTAACACTTAACAGTCAGAAAGGACTCAAGGGCAGGAATGGTGAGACCAGAGAGGAGGGCACTGTGATAGGCAAGAACTTGCCGAATTGAAAATTATAAGGATCCAACCTCCTCCTTCCTAGGTTAGAAGGCCTACTCAGTCACCATTTGTTAGGGGAAAATATTGAATTATGTCTTTTTGCCAGCATTATGTTGCCTGAAAGAGCAGCCAACGGGACGTTGCTTTTGGACCTGAGCAAGTTCTGCTTTGATGATGACGGCGAAGCTCCAAGCAACAAATTCAACTTCACCACGCCATCTGGAGTGGGGAGCAGCCACAGATTTTCACAGCATCCAGCTGGCTCTGGGAGAATTGTGGTCAGTTTATGGTCATTGCATCACTGAAAGGACACTGGGGATGCTGGCCCAACAGGCACGGTGCTTTTTGCTACCCTGCAGAGAGAAGTTTGCAAGGCAGTCTCCTCTCAGAGCTTCTGTAACTGACAGACTTAATAGTGGCTGTGCGTTCTTTATTTTACCCAGGCTTCAGCACTGTTCATTACTCAAAGCTGTGCTGGGGTACCCGGGACTTTGTGTGGCTTGCATTTGCATTCTGTGTAGTGAGCTGCTGTAGGGATGGCAGTGCCCCCATATACACTAGCTCTTCTGTTCTTTGAGGGCTTTCTCCTCAAATGAGGTGCAAGGGAGGGAAGGCAGGGCCCGAGGCATCTGGATAGATTCTGCATCAGAGAAGGACCAGCGACCCTGCCGAGAGTGCAACATGGAGGAGCGGGTAGAAAGTACAATCCAGGGCAAAGGCAGATGGGATGGCTAGGCGTGTGGAAGGTCAGGCTCAGCAAGCTTGTGAGGCCTCTACTCACACAGGGCTCGTGCTGTAGGCTGTGGGGGAAAAGAACAACGAGGAGGGACGTGCCAAGTGGGTGGTCCTGAGAGGTGTTTCCTGTGGACCTTGGGGATGAGAGCTAGCTGCCCACCACCTTTCTCTTCAGCATGCCTCCTTCTCTACCTCCCATCTCAAGCCATCTTCACACCCCGCCCCAGAGAGTAATGGTATCATAAAAAAACTTCTACTTGGGGGGAAGGAATTCATATTTTTGTAGGTTATTGATCCATATCTACCACTTAAAGTGTAGGAACAACTAAAGAGCATCACAGGAGAAGAGTGAACACTGTCAACATTTTGATGTATTTTTCTTGTTTCTTTTCTATGTGGTTTTATCTGTCTGTCTATCTGTTCGTCCATCCATTCATCTATCTGTATAAGTATGTTAAATAGTGGAACTAGTTTTGTATAAATTCTGCATTTCTTTCACTGACCTGAAGATGGGACCTTGTTTGTTGGGTAGTGGTGCCAGCTATGTGGACATCTTTTGACATAGATGTTTCTCTGCTGGTAAATCCTGAGTAAGTTCTCTAGCTGGCCGCTGTCTCAGAGTCCTCTGAAGCCCTGGCAAATGCTTTCCCAAAGGATGCTGACAATTTACATAGCCACTAACTGTATGAACATAGATCTGTCAGTTCAGTAATAGACCTGTTTATCCATCGTGATCTATTCTCTGTTTTGGCCTAGTTGATTGGCGATCTAGATTATGAAAATCCAAGCAACCTTGCATCTGGCAACAAGTACAGTGTGATGATCCAGGTGCAGGATGCCGCCCCTCCATACTATAAAAGCAAGTACCCTTTTGTCTTATTTCATATGGAGTCTCCTTCTGGCATCAGTGATTGAACTGTGCTGGGTATTTCTAGGTTACACCAATCAGGCCCCAACAGCTACTTCCTCTTAGCACTTGGGTATTCGAAGGGTCTCTTGGCCTTCTGTCTTGTTCTTTTCCCACACAGTTTCACCATTTCTGTCAGTGATTTTTTTTTTTTTAATGGAAATGCCAATATACAGTACCTGTCAAGCTCATGTTTAAACTCTTGGGTTTGGCATACAAGCACTTCCACGACCTGGCTATGGCTTAACTCTATAGCTCAACCCCTCCCCTCCAACTTCCCTTTTCTTCAACTGTGCCAAGACTTGCACCTGTCCCCTCTCCCCGAGAATCAAGGAGGTTTATATGGCAGTGGTGTTGCAGTGGCTAGAACTCTTCCGCCCATCCCATAGTATTCCTCCTTTCCGTAGTGTCCCCATTTCACACTATCATATTCCACATTTTCCTCTTTTCATATTATCCCCATACCTCACTGTCCGCCATTAGATACTCTCCCCCACTGCACACTATCCCCATCACACACCACCCCTATTCCACACCACCCCATTACACACCACCCCATTACACACCACCCCTATTACACACCACCCCT
>OU015742.1:130929217-130952428 GCA_907169655.1 Acomys percivali | reverse complement strand
GTGTGTGTGTGTGTGTGTGTGTGTGTGTGTGTGTGTGTGTGTGCGCGCGCGCGTGCGCACGCTGGAGGTAGGGGAGGTACCTCCTTAAATTCTACAGGGACAGTGGCAGTGTTTGGTATAAGTGCACAATGTGGGCTGAGGGGATTCAGACAACCAGGTTCCCAAGTAGGGATCTGCCAACATATTTAAAAATATTTCTGAAATGGGACGTGATTACACATTGGCCTTTTCCTGCAATGGCTCAGGAAGTTTTTCTCTCTAGGTTCACAACTATCTGTGCTCATCATCCGGAGAACTGACATTGAATGCCAAGTTGCCCTTCCACCTTGTGTCTTCGCAATGGTGGCCAGGAAGTCCTTTCAGCTCAGCCTCACACCTTGTTTTCTCTGAATACACCTGTCCTTGTGTTCACTTATAAATACAGCTCAACACTGTACACCTTTGTGGGTGAGTCATGAGTCATTTTCGAAAGACATAGACGGTACACAGTACATTTGGGAAGAAGAAATATGCTATTATTTTATATACTTTAGTTTTATTTGGATGTCTCTTGCATTTGGCAAACCATATTCACCCTGTTAATATGCAGGTTTCTTTCAGAGACAACCACTATTCTCTTTATCATTATAGATTAGTGCTGCCTTTTAAAAACTCATAAAAATGGGAGACTACCACGCTGAAATCCCAGCAGGAGTCCAGTTCCCCTCTATAATGCCCTCTATGACTTTCCCCCAGTTGGAGGAGGCAGAGCCATGCTTGGACACTGCCGCAGCGCTCCAAGGTAGTAGCTCCACTGTGCGTTCCAGGAGCAAAGACTTGAGGTCCAGTTGCTCTTCCTCCTTATCAACTCTTGGGATTGTCAGCCCTTCTCTTTTCAGAAACTCCGATGTGACCCATGAAGTGAAATACATTTTCTCAAAGCTGAAAGAACAACTCTTGCCTGCCTCTTCCCACCTCCTGCCATCAGGTCTAAGTGTATGTACACTGGGAAGCTCTACCCAGGGGTAGACATCGGACTCCCTGTTGGCGCGAGTGCTGAGCTAGCACGTGTCCTGACTCAGGTAACTTTACAGCAGAGGCCTAGAAGAGCTACACAGGTCTCCGTTGCCCTCTGTATCTTGCTCCCCAGCTGCTGAAGCCTTAGTGCAAAAATGACCAGAAAGGAAGGGTCAGTGAGGATCCATCCACACAGTACCCCATTTCCTGTTGGGGAGACTCCACACCAGAATCCCTACAGAAAGTGAAACCCGCAGACAGCACGGTGGCAGGTTTTCTATGTGCTTGAGCCAGCACAGCCTGTCAGGGAAGGCCGGCATTTATAAAACCGACCTAGCTGGAGACATGGTTTATTAATAACACTGTGCTGCCAGGGAACTCCCTTGAATGGGTATAAATCTTGCAAAAGAAGGCTGAGCCTTTCCTTTGTGGGGTTAAAGTGGGTGAAGTGGCTGATTACCCGTTTTAGATTTTTTTTTTTTTTTTTAAGTCTGCGGAGCCCTGACTAAAATGCCTTCTTTAGAGGCTCTCGGCACACATGGCAAGGAAAGCAGACTTCTGTGAAGGCATGCAAGCCACTGGGGCTTCATAGCAGTTCACAAGACCATTAAGAATGTAGAAGGTGGGAAGTGGGGAGCTCTCCTTCCTTCTCCGTGATGGCAGGAGACTGGGCTTCAAGAGGGCCCCTGCTTTGTGTGAAGAGAGCTGATTGTCCCCAGGTGAGCCCAGAGGAGCCCAAGGGAGGGGGTAAGGGCAGCTGGAAGCTTCAGAAGAGAGAGTATAGCCCTCCCCACTTCTTTTGCACACTTGACCTTGTGAGTTTGAGGTCCAGGGAACTGCCCTTTGTCTGCCATGACGGACTGTAGGCTGCTAATGAGCTGACCCATTTCGATTTTTAAAAAATTGATTTCCTTGAGTCCCTATCTGGAAAGTATATTGACCCGCATGGAATCTCCTTTGTAGAGGAATAGGTAACTCAGAATATGTGTGTGTGTGTGTGTGTGTGTGTGTGTGTGTGTGTGTACTTACTAAGGAGCCTTTGTCAAAAAGTACTGGAGACGCTCAAGTGGAGGACTAGCCTTAGACACCTGGGCCATCATAATGTAATGACTACAGCCCCACGTGGCTCTTCTGTGTATAAGGTGGATACGTCCTCTGGCCAATGGGCTTTTTAATCTGGATCCCAAGAAAAAGTCAAGTGGGGAGTGGAGGGGAAGGAAGATCACCCAGATCTTCCTGTATGTCACCTGTATGGGGGAAAGCTGTAACACTTGTTCTACGGTAATAAACCCAACCCAGAAGGTGACCAGCTCACAGGGGAGATCAGGGAGCTTGGTGCAGTGGTGAGCGCCTGTGTCATGTCCCAATCCATCTCCCGCCCTTCTCTAACTGTTCAAACAACCCCTTCTGTTCTCCTTCTTACCACGCGTGTATTTTGGGGAACTAAATGAGGGCTGGAGGAAGTAGATGTGGGCCAGAGCAGTATCTGAAAGTTAAGACCTTGAACCTGAAGGGGTATTAAAGGTGGGAAGAAATGAAAGATAGGAGACGTTTTGGGCATACATCAAAGCTCTGAGACTGCCCTTCAGTACGTTTCCAGGCTTGCGCTGTGCAGCCTGGAGTGGCCACCACAGTATGTAGCAAGCACTCGGCAAACATTTACAGGACTGGGCTGAATCAGGCAGAGTTGAGGTTCATCTTCTACCCATGTATGGTAGCCACAGCATTTCTATCTAGTTCTAGATAAACAGACTGATAGCCAACTAGCTGCTCCCAAGTGCCTACAAAGAACAAGGCACTATTCTCTGAGCTATGTCACTGTGAGGACATAGCTCAGACAGAGCAGTGAACAAAACGGTGTCCTTTGTGTTTATATTCTAGTAAGGGGTGAGAGGCTGAACATGTCAGCAAATAATGGCGAGGCCATATACAAAAATAGAAATGGCCCCCAACCTTCTCAGGAAAGTACCTTGGTTACCCACAGTGCTCAGCCTGCAGCCCAGGAAGCTGCTTGCTGAGTGTGAGTGGAGACAAGAGCACTGTAGCCCCAACAGTCTAGGCTGCTAAGTGGGCAGGCCTTGATTCTAACGTAGGACCAATCGGAGGAAAGCAAAACACACCAATGGCAGATGTCTTTCTGCTTTGCGCTACCCTACCCACAGCTTGGCCAGACCAGCAGCCTTGCACTTCTTTTTTCCTTTTAAGCCCCCATGACAACATGGTTACTCCTTTAACAGTCTTTGCTTTCCCTTGAGACTTGATCTCTGTTTACTTCTACGAGAGAAGGAAATGTTTGATGTGTCAGATGAGGTGTTAATGATAGTAAACCTTTGAGAAAAACAAGCAGGTGTCCAAGTGGGCCAGGGAGACTACTCTGAAGTGAAGCTCAGGGAAAGCCCACACTGAGAGGAGAATCTGGCAGTGGAAGTGTGTATGGTGAGGGATCATTCAGATATCTGAGAACTACCTTCCAGACAGAGAGGAGGAAACAGGACAAGGGCATGGGGATGGGTACACAAGGAGACAGGCACGGCTGTCCCTATGGGGTGTTGGGGACATTATTTCATAGGTATGGGAAGAGGAGTGCCCATATCCCGAGGGCCTTCTGGATTGTTACCACAGCTTTAGCTTTTACTTCATATGAGGGGGGAGCCATTGCAGTCCCTGAAGGGCAGAAAGCATCATTGATGGCTGATGTGAGACGAGATGTAAGGAAAACAGACACAGAGAAGGAAGGAGACGGCCAATAAAGCACTACTTGGGTATATACAGACAGGGACAGTGGTGGCTTGGGCCAGGCGGCAGAGATGGGGACAATGGTCAACTTGCAGCTCTGTTTTTGAAACAGGGTCTCAGGTAAGTCAGTCCTGGGTTCTCTCAGGCCCTGTTCCTGTATCAGGTAAAGGGTCCATGGTAGAGTTTGGTTATTCCCTTGGTGGACTCTCTTAGGTTACTTTAGATTACACAGTCCCCCCCCCCCCCGAGATACCTAGCCCACCATAGCCATTGCTCTTGGAGATAGATGTATTGGCAGTGGAGAGAACCCCTCCTACCACATAGCATTTCCTGACAGTATTCTAAGCAGTGCTACCAAGAAACAGACAAGCTTGGGCAGGGCTACTTGATCAGGATTCTTCACCTGGCCGCAAGGAAGGCTGCAGGCTCCTCACTCAACCCAAGTGAGCAGTGTGTTGGATCAGCTAGCTCAGTCCAGAAAAGTACAGTTCCACTTACAGGCCTCTCGCCAGGGACCTGAGCTACAAGGAGACGTGCTCCCTTTTCTACGTGACTCCACATAACGCTCTTTGGAACCTGGCACTTGCTGCTTCCTTCTGTTTCCCTGGGTGCAGATCAGAATGGTCACTCCTGGTTTGGGGTTTGAAAAACCCAGAATCCTTTTCTAGAAATCTTGAGGCCATGGGAGGCAAGGCATGCTCCTATGGAGCAAACATCTTCCCGGCCAAGTCCTGGACCTTAGTGCACTCATACTTGTAAGTTTCCGTGGAGCAGCCTGTGGTGCTTGTGGCTTCCTTGGAGCTGGTGGAGCTGACAGTCAGCAACTCTCACATGAGCTCCATGTTCACACTGCCCCATCCCGTTTGTTCATTTCATCAGAGCACACTCCAGCTGCCATGCTAAGGGCCTTTTGAAAAGTAACAGTCTTATTGTGAGTTAATTCTCATACCATAGTATTCGGTGTGGTTTACTTTATTCACAAAGTTGTGCACTTAATTCCCAAATATTTTCTCATACTCAGGAATAGTCAGCTCCTGTCCTCAGCCACTGACACCTGCTAACCATCTTTCTGCCTTATAGATTTGCCTGTTAAAGTACTTCAAATAGATGGAACCCATCACTATTTCTATCCTGCATATTTCACATAGCATAATGTTTCCAAGATCCAGGAACATTTTAGGTGTGTCAATACGTCATTCCTTTTTCTGGCTACATAATACACAGTTTATTGCATGTATACACCATGTGTTTATTCATCCATCAGTTGGTGGATTTTTTGTTTTTTGTTGTTTCTATCATTTTGATACAGTGAATATTGCTGCAGTGAACTGTATCCTACAAGCTTTCGTGGGAACACAATTCCATTTATTTGGAGTATACATCTAAGAATGGAATTAACAGTTCATACGGTAGCAGCTTTTATGAGATGCTTCCTCATTACATCCCCCAGTGGCTGCTCCATCTCACATTCTGCCCAGCAGCGCATGAGGGCTTCACAAGGACTTTGAACAGATAGGTGAGAATTTGTCAGCCCAGATGCAGAGTGTGGCATTTGGCCCTTCCAAGACCTGTCCACTTGGCCTGAGGGGCTAGGCCTGGTCTAGAGTACCACTCATCCCTCAGACATTCCCAGACTCCCAGCCACAGCAATCTGCTGGCTGGCCTGGACAAGCCTCTGGGTTGCTAACAAGTGAGGCCCTCTGGCCTCTCCTCACATGGTTGCTGACCCTCAGAGCTTTACAGATGAGCAAGTGAAGGTTGGAGAATATGCTCAAGAGCCACAGAGCCAGGGAGCCTGCTGACCTGCTGTGTGTCCCCTGCCAGTATGGGCAGGGCTCAGCTGTGACAGCCTTTGATTTGTGTTCTCAAGATGTCAGATGACCAGACCCTAAGTGGATCTTTTGACTGCATAGCCTCTGACAGTCCTGCCCAACTCAGCACTTTGTGTCTATAAGGGGTGGGGCAGGCTCTCCTGCTCTCACACACTCAGCACTGGCCCTCCCACACCCATATCACCAAAGCCAGCTGTACTGTGCTGCCCAGGTGAGATGCAGCCAGCTCTCCCAAGGGCTGCAACCCAGCCCAGGGACACCAGGCTTTTGGTGGCAACATGGGCCATGTTACCAGACATGGTAGCATGTAACAGATATCAACAGAGACCTCCGCTCTTGCATGGCCACAGATCCAGACGTAGCCCTCAGCAGCAGCATGGGCCCAGACATCACCGTGGCCTCACATGGCAGCTTAGGCTACTTACATCAGGCTGTTCGTTCCTCATCACCCCTGAGTGTCTCCAGTTCCGCCTCTCTTCATAATGCACAAACCATTCTGTTTCTCTTTCTCTCTCGTTTCTCCACCACGTACTTGCACATCATAGTGGTACCCAGGGTGGGTGGACCACATGGCAGAAGGCCTCTGGGTCTCTTCTGCCTGCCCAAGCCTCATGACAGAGGGCAGGCCAGAAAAGTCTATTCTTTTCATTCATTCATATATGTTCAGTTCAGCAAAGGCAGTCTCCTCTTCTTGGTCCAAGTGCCTCCCAAGGGGGAGATCCAGGAAACTGTCTCCTCCTCAGGCTGAAGGGAAGCAGTTACTTCTGTCAGCCAGCAGGGGCACTGTCCTTCTTTTGCCCCTTTGCTTCCACTGTCCGATCCAGACCTGCCTGTGGGGAAATCCTTGCGGCTTGGTCACTCTACACTTTGAGGCAGGAGGTTCCAGGGCCTGTGGTCTCAACACCTGCAGACAGCAGCTTCAGGCGCCCACGGTCAGGATCTGGCTTGTTGCCACCTCTCCCAAGTTGTGGCAGCAATGTGGTTGTTGGAAACCAGGAAGTGCCACCCAAGCCTGGAGGGGAGATGGCAGCTAGCTCCACTATCAAGTGGCCTTTCCTAGGAAGGCGCCAGGACAAGTTATCTTGGCTTTTTGCCAAGCAAACTATGGCTATTAACCAAGGCAGCCCCCAGCTGAGCTCTCCACCAATTACAAGAAAAGAGGGTTAGAGTAAGCCTCAGCGAGGGCGTCTCTAAGGATACTCCTCGATTCTGTTCCTTTAACACTATCTTTCCACTGACTCAGGAGAATGAAAGCTGTCCACGTCACCATGTTTATAGGAGTGTCCCTGTGTCTATGTCTGCTACACCCTGGGATACCTGGGAGACTCCGTAGTCATCACCTGTTTGGTGTGCATGCACCTAAAGGGAAACTGAAGCTCAGAAGGCGGTTCTCAACCTGTGGGCCATGACCTTTCAGAGGTCACATCAGATATTACATCTCAATTCATAATAGTAGCAAAATTATAGTTACGAAGTAGCAACGGGATAATTTTATGGTTGGGGGTGGTGTGGTGGTCACCACAACAGGAGGAACTGTCTTAAAGGATCACAGTGTAAGGAGGGTTGAGAAACACTAGGCTCGAGAGTACCACAGGCCTCACAGCTGCTAAGTGGCAGAGGATCTTGAGGGGCAGAGGTGAATTTGAGTCAGAAGAAAAGAGATGGCATCTGTGCCCTCTGCTCTGGGTGTCTCGAAAGACGTAAGGCTAAAGGAGGCTTCTGGGATTGGGGCTTTGACAGGAAGTCATGGTGTCACTGACGGGAGATAGAATGAAAAGAGACCTGAGGCAGGGGCTGTTGGCCTGGAGCCTCCTGGTGGGAAGGCCCCTGCCTGGTTTGGGGCTGCCAGGAGCAAGCACAACCTCTGTTCTCTCAAGCAGGGCCAACACAGGGCAACTGAATCACAGGATTTCTCAAGAAATAAAAATCCCTAGCACACCCCTGGGGCTTCGGGGAGAAAAACTGACAACGTGTTGATTGAAAACAGACCTAGCTGATGCCCTGATCAGTGGAAGGACTAGCTCTCACAGGTTCACAGCGACACCTAGTGGTCTCCTGGGGCACCTGCCACCTCAGAAATGGTGAAGTTGGAGATAATTTCCTGTCAAGGCCCAGGATCTTCACTGTCTACCCTCCCCCTTTGTGGATCACACCACATTCCCAGGGAGGTCCAATACTGCCCTTCCTGGCACTTACTTGTGATCTGTGTATATGTGGCACAGCTGAGATGTTTTGCAGTGGTCGCCATTTCTTCTGGCCTTATTATTTTCATTTATTAAATATAAGTGTTGATGATGGCTTTAGGTGACAAAGTGCCTTGGCTCAGTTTCTCCAAAGCCAGGAAGAGGTAGACAGCCTGACCTGCTAGGGATAATATAGTGTGCATGGTCTTATGAATACCTGCTCAGCATCACTTTAATAGCTTTTCCAGATCTGGGAAATATGCCACTGCTATGGTTTAGGTAAGGCTTGCCCAAAGATCCATGTAGTAAAGGCATGCCCCTGTGCCGGGGTGGTGCAGTTGGGAGGCAGTGGAACCATTGGAAAGTGGAGACTAATGGGAGGTGTTTAGGTTGTTGGAGGTTTGTCCTTGAGGGAGATTGTGGGACAGGCTCTTTCTACTGCCCCCTCCTCATGCCCTGGAGTAAATATTTCTCTCTGCCATTGCCCTCTGGCACCCCCACCAGAATCTCAAAGCAATAGATCTTCCCCATCTTGGACTGGATGTTAAAGAGCTGTTAGCCAAAGTAAGCCTTTTATCTTGTAAGTTAATGGTTTCAGGTGTTTGAATACAGTAACAGGAAGCTGGCATGCAGCCATGTTTTGGATGGTATCTCACTGGCTCAGCTATCAGAACTCTGTTAAAAACTCCTGTGCAGCTGTGCCTCAGGCATATGGTCCAGGCTGTGCCCATCAGTGAGGCTTCCTGAGTCTGGAGGAGTAGGACACAAGGGACTGCTTCAAGGTGGGATTGTGTCTTGGTGGTGGAGGTAGGGTGTGGCAGAGGGACAGAGATGCTCACGACATCAAAAAGAGCCTGTCACTGAACAGGTGGGAAGCTGAGTTCTGTTCATTGGCTCAAAGTCCAAAATTCTTTTTTACCCTGAGCCACATGGAGACTCTGTGAGCTATTAGTATGCATTCCTAAATATGACTCCTATTTAACTCAATCATAGTGAAACTTACATGTCTCAACTGATAGTTCACCATGAAAGGTAAACTTCACAACTGAGATCAGCAAGGTGTGCTTATCAGGTACAGAGCTCTGGCTTTGAACCCCAGCACTGTGTGCATATGTGTACACATACAAGCTCAAGCATACATGCACACACACACACACACATTCAATACACACACACTGAATTAAAAATCATTTGGTAGGTAAAGAGGATTAGACAGTTCTAAGATATTTGTTCAACTACCTGCTTAAGGTGGAAGTTACAATTGCTACCTGCTCAACAACCAGGCAACCACCATATTCTATGTTAGCCTCTGTGTTCTCATGGGGACAGTATTCACTGGATCTACAACTAAGCATGTGGCACACAGCAGGCCTTTCACATGGCTGTAGCTCCCAACCTCTATGGCCCTTCACTCATGGGTACATTTCTCAAGGTGGGCCAAGGAGACTAGTGCTAGAGATACAGGATGCTAATCTAGAAAGTCAGTATTGGCTACTTTGTGGGCCGAGGGAAGGGCCTGCCAGCCACAGAATAATTGCACCTGGAAGTGATCATAAGGGACAAAGGCTGGCTCCTGAGTGACGTTGAGTACATGTGGCCAGCATTACCAAGGCTAGTTATGGCCTTAGATCGCTTTCCTGTTGTGGAAATCACCACATTCTTTGTCAGTTCTTTGCATTGCTTTCTGTTACTTTAAAGCATAGGGTTCTGGTGATTATTATGGCCTGTGCTCAAATACTAGATTTTCTTGGCAATTCTTCAAAGAAATTGAATTACCTACTTACTGTAACATGCACTTGGTTACTCTTACAGCTGTTACTTCATTGGAAGGTAACTGATCTGGACCTGCTCCTGACCTGAATGGCATTTGTCCCCCTCTGAAATTTATGTTGGAACTTGATTGTCACTGTGGCACACTGGGAGGTGGGCTCCCCAGATGTGTTTGGTGGTAGAGAGCAGAAATCCCACAAATAGATGGATGCTCTGACTGCTGAGGGAGTTTGGCCATGCTCTGTGTCACTGCGCGCACCCACTTACCCCTTGACTTTCTGCCACGAAGCGAAAAAACATGAAGTCTTCAACAGAAGCCAAGCAGATACCAGTCAGTTCCTTATCTTAAATTTTCTTGCCTCTGGAACTCTGGACTACATACTTTTCTTTCCATCACCAATGGCCTAACCTTGATATCCTGTTAGAACAGCAGCAAATGAGGAATGAGACAGGTCCCAACTGTGCTCTCGTCTGTGCTGACGCCCTGGGGAACATGGCCGTGTTGGCATACAGTTGTCCCTGTAAGTCTGCCTCCTTCCTGCAGTGTAAACGTTTGCCAGTGTAAAAGTCTGCCATTCTCCACGAAGCGCTCCACTCAACACTGTCTGACAAACACTGTTGTGATAATATATACCTCCGTTGCAGCAACAGGTCCGTGTTTCCCCTTCAGCACAGCGTGGCGCCCACCTGTGATAGGTAGGCTGCCAGCCGTGGCACACAGGCAGCGGGTTCAAAGCTGCTGCTTGGTGCTGCGGCATCAGCATGCCTGGGTGTCTGCCTTTTCCATTTAACTCTTCTGCATGTATCCAGGACTCCTCCCTGCAACCAGTTGACTCATTTCCTTTCTATTCTTAAAGCCAGTTTCCTGAAAAGAAAAGATCGCTTGATTCATCTATCTGTGAAGTCTCTCATTTAGGCAGAACTGACTGAACAGGGGCACATCAGACAATGCCAGCCAGTTTCTGCACAGGCTCACTTGGTGAGAACACAGCAAACTGGGTGAGAGAAGTTTAGGGCCACTTCCCTCCTTGGGGGCGATGACAATTTTCCTCAGGTCAGATGTGGGAGTGACAGTGTGGTGGCTTCCATGATCGATGAATCTGGAATTCTCCCGGAAGATTGTGATGATGATATGGGGAAGGTAACTGTGATGGACTGGCGTCCCCTTCAGCATGGCTCTTCTCCACACTCATTGGCTCTCTGAATGGTCTCAGAAGCCAAAGGGCAGAGTTGGTTTGTGATCCTCGGGCAACTTTTATGCTGTGAATATTGCGAGTGACTTTTACAGACGAGGGCGTGCTAGACACCCATGGACCTCAGTACTCCTTTGAAATGCAGAACATGCACTTCGGTTCGCACGGTGGGACCAATGGTCTCTAGATGGGCATAGCAGTGAGGGTTGAACAGTCTCCACTCCTTTTGAAGGTCTGGGACAGGAAGCAGTTGCCCTATAATCTTCCTCGGTGATTGGGAGTGGGTCTGTGGACAGCCATCTGCTCCCCTCCGTCTTATTTTAATTAAATTGTGTGTAGTGCCGCACTGTTGAGACCTCCAACCTCAAACCAAAGGCCAGTAAAATTCCCAGGAGGCTCCATTTGGAAAACCTGTCTGGGCGCATCGCTCTGGAGATGTGGGAAGTACTGCTATTAACCTAGTGTATAAGCTTTTAATGAGCCGCAAGACATGCTAATCCCCCTTTCCTGATAAGATAAAACCCTTAACCACCAGGGTTGGCAGTAGGAGGGGATCTGATAGGAGGGCTGGCTGCACCAAAAGTCCCCTTTGCACATCTGAATGTCTCCAGATGGACAGAGTATTAAGGCAGCTGGTTGCTTCATCTCCTGGGGGAATATTAATCATGGAAGTTAACACCTGAACTTAAAGGATCCTATACAACCAGAGTTATTATAACCTTGCAAACCTGCAACTCATCGCACCAGAGCTGTGTCATAGTTCAGAGTTCATGATTTCCTCCATTAAATGAGTATCATAGAGGGCCAGAGAGATGGTTCAGAGGTTAAAAACACTTGTTGCACTTGAAGAGGACCAGGGTTTGGTCCCCAGCACCCACATAGCAGCTCGTGGCCACCTGTAACTTCAGCTCCTGAGGGCCTCTTTTAGCTTCCACAGGCACATATGGCATATATATGTGATTCACACATATACGTGCAGACAATACGTTCACAAACATATACCTAAATAAATCTTTAAAGGAGAGTCACAAAAGAGTGTCTCTCTCTCTCTCTCTCTCTCTCTCTCTCTCTCTCTCTCCCTCTCTCTCTCTCTCTCTCTCTCTCTGTGTATGCATACATGTGAGTGTGTATTCATATGTGACTGTGTGTGGTTGTGTGTATACGTGTGGATGTAAATGCATGTAAACACCAGTGGCTACATTTGGGGGCTGTCCCTCAGGTACCATCCACCTCGTTTTTTGAGATAGGGAGGGTCTCTAACAAGACTGGAAATTGCTGAGTTAGCTAGTTTGGCTGCCCAGCAAACTCCGGCATCCCCTCTGTTTCCACCTCCTCAGTGTGCACACTACCGCATCTGGCTTTTTATGTGAGTTTGGGGGCTTAAACTCAGGTCCTAGTGTTTGCAAGACAAGCACTTTACTGAGTTATCTCCCCAGCCCAAAATATTGTTTTCAGTCTGGGTGAGTAACCCTAAGGTGACCTGCTCCCCTCTGGAGAAGATGTGACTGGTTAATGGAGTAGACTCTGCTAGTGCCAGATGCACTTGATAAAAAAGCCAATTCTGCCATTATTAGGTCAGGTCTGTTTCCTGGCAGAAAAGGATAATACTACACCTGCACAACAGCCATGTGTGCACTCCATGCATGAGATGCTGTGCATGAGACGCACGAAGGAATTAGCTGCCAATTTCCTCTGGCTGGGGGGATTTCCCAGGGAAGCCTCAGACCTTCCCAGAGACCTCTCGAGCTGCCTGTACTCTGGAACCAACCCTTCCAGTGGAAGGTGACAGAAAGACCACGTCTGGGCACCTTGGATGTGTCCTCCAGCTCCACTCTTCTGCCAACAGATACACCAGGCCAAGCATCACTGGCTCCAAAGAAAACAGCCAAGGAAAAGGCTGGCTCTGAGTACAACCTGGATGTGTGCCATTTATGGAGCACAAAGTGCATAAAGCACGGGTTGGCAGAAGTGTCGAGCTTTTCTGTTTGATGTCACTGGGCCACTGTAAGTATGGCAACTTGATGTCAACATCCATACAATTCATGGAATGGCATGGCGAGTCCCCACCCCTACCTTGGCCTGGTTACACTGCTCTGTCACCTAGCTCTGAGAAAGTGACTCATCAAGACAGGCTATACATCCAGGCTGTAGGAGAACTAATCCATTAATCAGCCAAACATTTACTCAGTGATCTAAGAGGCTGGTGAATGTGTTAAGATCAGTGTCTGGAAAGTGACAAGTCGGACAAGCACAGGGCTCAGGGACTTCACTGTGAATGTTGATGCAAGTGTGCTTTGCCCACAGTGAGGCTACCCAGTGCCCACCTGATCCTATAACTTGAGAAGAATTTAGAGAGAAAACTGCCCCCAGAATGCTCAGCCTATGATGGGCTTTGAGATCATCAGCCTCACTCCTTGTTTCACAGACAAGGAAAATTAGAGAGGATGCCCCTCACCCCACTAATTAAAAGCAGTCCCAGGGCCAAGATCTGGGATCATCTATCTTAGTCAGGGTTCCTATTGCTGCAATGAAACACCATGACCAAAAGCAACTTAGAACGGAAAGGGTTTATTTGGTTTACACTTCATATCACTGTTTACCATCAAAGGAAGTTAGGACAGGAACTCAAGCAAGGCAGAAACCTGGAATCAGGATCTGATGCAGTGGCCATGGGGTGCTGCTTACTGGCTTGCTCCCTATGGCTTGCTCAGTCTGCTTTCTTACAGAACTCAGGACCACGAGCCCAGGGGTAGCACCACCCACAATGGGCTAGGTGCTTCCCCATCATCACTAATTAAGAACAGCCTGATCTTATGTATCATTTTCTCAACATCTCCTTTCTGATGACTCTAGCTTGTGTCACGCACGATGACAAAAAACTAGACAGCACGGGGGTGGGCTTTGTTCTCACTGCCTAACCACTTCTGAAGCAGTGAACACTTTGAACTCACTTGGGATGTATTGCACCAAAGGCCCAGTGGACAGATTCTGCTTGCCTTAGCTGTTTGTGTGCCTTAGCTGGTGCCCCCACTACCCAGGCAGCGTCAGGAATAGTGTTTAGCCTAGAAAGGGGACAAAGCCAGGCTGAGTGACTCTTCTAGTTTTCACTTGCCCCAAGGAGCCTCTTGGAATCTCTGCAAGTTGAGACTTTCTGAGTTTGAGTGGGAACTCTTCAGCCCTGGCACTGAGTCAACACAGGCTTAGGTGAGTGCCCCTTGGCTTGACCCGGGTGCCCCAGAGTTGTGAGTACTGCCTCACAACTGGCATGGAACCGCAAAGCCTCTGGTTTTAACCTACTACAGTGGCTGAGTGGTACATATTCCAGCATTGGAGTGCTCCTGGCAGCACGTGCTGTGCAGGGCAGCCGTCTCTCCCTTAGCCCAGTGCCTGGGCAGCGTTCCTAAGAAAAGGGAAGGAATACTTTATGAAGAAGCAGGCCCTAAGGAACAGGGCTCCCTGAAAGGGTGGCTGCCTGTGCCTAGGGCTTTCTCTTAGGGGTCCTCTACGGGGTGGGGAGGGTACACAGCCAAGAAGGTACTTTTGAGGAGACATTGCTCATGCGTACCCATTTCTCAGAAACGCATCCGTTCAGCCGATGACAAAAGCATCTTGTTGACTTAATTAGCATATCGGCGAAGTCTACATTAAAATGAATAGGATGGGAGGGAGGAGGGTCATGACACCTGAAGGGGCTAGCAAATACGAAAAAGTATGGAAATCTGGGTACCAGGTGTTTGTCTCACATACATAAAATAAGTAAGAAAGGTGATGAGACAAAAGGGTAAGTCCAAAATTCTATCACCAAGAGAACAGAAGGAATCTCTCATTTCTTTCTGGGCCTCCAGTTGGGAGGTCACTGCCAGCTTGGCAGGAGGGACTGGGTAACCATGGAGTTGCAGTAAGTCAGCATCGCCCAAGGCAATTAGTGTATACGCAACATTGACCTCGCACCCAGAGGGCTGCTTCCAGGGCTAGGCCAAAGGTGCTGCTGAGGGGTCGATGGCCCTCCTAGAACCACCAAGCAGATAATGGGAATTTCAGAGCCCCTGAGAGCTGTCTGCAGTGCCTGAATGGCAAGGGTTCAGTTTGCTGCTGGCAGAAAAGGCTGCTTACACCTTTGCTTTCTATAGGACTGTTTTCTTCACCCATCCACTCTTCCCCAGACATCCCAGTACCCAGAGCTTGAGTAGCTCTTCTGCTTGCTGACAGGTATCCTACCTGTCCCTCGGGGATGGGGAGAAGTGTGGCCATGCTGTGAGCCCAGCTCATCCCAGTCCTGAGAATGGAGGTAGAATGGGAGGCATACAGCTTCTTTGTTCCTTCTTCTCTTTTAGGCTTGTTAATTGCCACACACTCCCATCCCACACCAGCAAAGCCCAATCCTTAACCCATGTTATATAATATTATAGAATGTTTGACATCTAGAAGGAAAGTCAAAATGCCCCTACTTGAAAGACACCCCCTACACCTACCCAACATGGGTAGAGAAAAAATATTTTCAATAAAATATATTATTTTAAAAATGTAATTTGTAAGTATTTCAAGACATTTGAAAGGGAAAAAAGGAGGTGTGTGTGTGTATGTGTGTGTGTGTGTGTGTGTGTGTGTTTCTTTTTTAGTAACAAGACATTGCCCTGAAATCTATAAAATGGCACTCCTTGCTTCAATGTAAGCTATGCCCAACTAGGGAGGTGGCTCAGCAATTAAGAACACTGGCTGTTCTTTCAGTTGAACCAGCATCTACGTGGCAGCTCACAACTACCTCTAACTCCAGTTTCAGGAAATCTGAACTGTTGGCCGCCATGGGCACTATGTGTCTTAGTAGGGGCTGTATTGCTGTGAAGAGACACTATGACCAAGGCAATTCTTATAAAGGAAAACATTTAACTGGGGCTGGCTTACAGTTCAGAGGTTTCAGTCTGTTAACATCATGGTGGGGAGCATGGCAGCATGGAGGCAGACATGGTGCTGGAGACAGAGCTGGAAGCTCTACATCTTGATATGAAGGCAGCCAGCAGACTATGTATTTCACACTGGGACTAGCTTGAGCATTTAAGACCTCTAAGCCCCACCTTCATAGTGACACATTTCCTCCAACAAGGCCACATCTCCTAATAGTGCCACTCCTTATGGACCAAGCATTCAAACACATGAGTCTATGTGGGGGAGGAACCTATTCAAACCACCACAGCATGCATGTAGGAAAACCACCCACATACATGAAATAAAACATTTTGAAAAACATGCCCAGGTAAGTTCTCGATGTAAAGCTGTAGGCCTTCTAAGCTGTGGCATTAACAGAAATGGAGCTTGTGAGTGTTTGTCTTAAGGAGTATCCGTCCCCCTACCTGTGTCTCTTTTATTGTAATAATTAATATTCTTCACTTAATGACATAAGCTCATGTTGCTAACCTGAACACAAGAGAAGAAAAGTCCATCTCAAGCCTAGAAGGTGATGGTTGAGGAATACCATCAGTTCCTCTGTCATTCGGCCAATGTGGTCTACATTGATTTCCTCCCTGTTCTGAAAAGAACAGAACACCACTCACAACTCTCTGGTCTCAGAGTTTGAGAGCTCTCCCCATGTCTGAATCCTCAGTGATGCTCCTTGAGAAAACATACCTGAGGTTCATTTCTGTTGTTAAGTACTGCTGTTTTTAACAAAATCTCAATCATTCAATTTTACCAATGAAGACTTGGAAGCCTGCTAACTCAGAGTGGCAGAGAAAGCACCCAACTGATCTTTTTCAGTCAACCATCCCCAAAGGAAAAAGGCTGCTCTCCCTCTTCATGCTGTCTCCAAAAACAAACAAACAAACAACAAACCAAACCTCAAACTCAGTGTCACTCCTTTCTACTTCCTGTGTATCTATCTGTCCTCCTGACTTCTTTGTAAGCTTTGTATTTTTTTACCTATGTTCACTCCCTGTCAGCTGGTTGCTTGCTCTGTCTCTTGACCTACGATTGACTTTCTTTAATCCTGTTTACAATACTCAAGCAGAAAGCTCTTGGATTAGAAGGTGTGTGCTAGGGTTGAGCCACACCACACCTAGAAACAGGGTTTTCCAGTAAACAACACAATCTGATCAGATATCCTGCAACAAAGAGCCACACTGTAGAAAGCCTATACTTTTGTCTATATTTAGAGAGCCTCAGTTCACACCTCCAGACTCAACGCTTTCATAAGTCCATCTGCTCCAACCTGTCTTAAGAAGATCCGCTCTCTGCCTTAGAATTGGCATAGAGCTAAGGCCCGCTTGCTGTTCTGGTTCTTCTTGTTTTGTTTGTGGCCTGTTAACTAAAAATGATTTTAAATGAAAGCCATCCAAAGAGGAATAATTTTGCAACAAATGAAAATAAAACAAAATGTGCATTTCTGTGTCAGCTCATTTTGACTCACAGCCACACTTCCTCACTTGCAAATTGTAGCTGCTTTCATACAGTGGCTGTCAAAGGAGTCTATGAATCTCCTGTGTCGGGTCTTATTTAAAGGTTGGGTGGATTGAGAACTTCTAATTTCCAGAGCCTTCTATTTGGCCAGTAAGAGCATCCACCCATGCTGCCGTACAGTGAACTGCAATCTCAGGGAAGGGTAAGCTGATTTCTAACAGCTGCCCATAGACCCCTGCCCAGCTCTCAAGCAGCCTCAGCCTGGCCTAGGGGTGCTAGTAGGCAAGGGCTCAGAGGGGCCAGCCTTGGAAAAACTCAACCATCACCAGGAGTTGGAGAGATGGTTCAGTGGTTAAGAGCACTCTCTGCTCTTCCAGAAGACCTGGATTTAATTCCCAACACCCACATGGTGGCTCAGAATTGTCTATAACTCTAATTCCAGGGGATCTGACTCTCCTGGCCTCTTTGGGTACCAGGCACATGCTTGCTGTGTAGACATATATACATAAAAATAGAACAACAACCAAACGAATGGAATTTGACCAACACTGGACTCTGACCACTCAATCAATCTTTTCCTCCTTCTCTGTCCCGCTATCATAATCCTCCCAACCATTGTCACATTTTTGTTGGTTTATATGGGATGGATCATTATTTTCTAGCAAAGTGTAAGGACAAGTAGCTGAAATATTAAGGAACGCATTCCTCTGAGTCTTTTATTTTTCATCTGTCATGTCTCCTCAAATTCCCTTCTACCCTAAGGAAGTAGCTAGACTGTTCTAGGCTTTTGTTTCATGGAGCGTGGGAGTAGGAGTGGGGAGCAAAGACTCCCTTTGGCTTTAACTTCAGGCACAGGGAGAGATGCCTTGAGGACTCTGAACAGAAACACTTCCAGGGAATAGGGGTATGTAGAATAAGGCTTCTCTGACCTGCATCTCTCTGTTAAGGAAGCAGATGTGGGGGTGGGGGTGCGGGGTGCTACAGGTGAGAGAATCACATGAGAGAGATTTGGTCCACAGACGGGAGATGGTTCTCAGGGAAGGGATTCTTTGACGGACGTAAGAGCAACAAGCTCAAAACCACACTGAACAGTCATCCTACACTAAAGGCTAGCTCATCTCTGGTCACAGGCCTGCAGCCAGCACTTGCCTGGGTGACTTCCTACAGGACAAGGTGCACCTGATCCTCCAGCCTTGGCTCTGAGCACATCTGGCCTGCCCTTGCAGTCTCCCCAGATCTGAATCAGACCAGAAACTAGAGAAAGGCATGAATGTTTAGTAAACATGGTGAGTGGCATGTCCTAGGTTGACATCACTGGATTGCCACAGGGCAGCCAGACTGGTGGCAACTCCCAGTGTGTATGGTCCTGGGATGCTCACATGTGCTTGGAACTCTGTGATGGGATCTGGGATTTGATGGAGGATGAGAATGAGTGGCTGGAATGCTAAGTGGCAAGCAGAAGTCAGTAGTTGGGGTAGGACAGAAATGATTCCCATCACAAAAGTCAGTGCCCAGTGTCCCAGGTGCTCAGGGCCCACTCTCCTTGTGCGTGTGGCAAAGGCCAGGCTGACCTGGCTTCCCATTTGCTCTCCTGCTGATGTGCCAGCTCTGGGAGAGAGAGTTCCTGCCTTTTCTGCATTATTCCCAGCCTAGCTTCTTCCAAAGAAGACTTCACAAGGGATAGAGGGGTGGGACAGACAAGGCGGCCTTTCCTTTCTCTTTCCAGATCACTGGTCCCAGAACCCTCAGGAGGTAAGGGGAGACTGCAGAAACACTTCCCTCTTAAGGGCCAGTTCTTTTCCTTTCTGAGGTAAGCCTTAAAGGCCAGGCCTATGTGCCATTCATTCTTTCAGCTCAATTACAGTAGATTGCTTTATCTCATTTATTTTCTCCTATATGTTTGAAGTTAGGCAGCTTTAATTTGAAATGGAAATTCATGCAAATACTATGTAAATTAGGTCAGTCCCAGATTAACTAAGGTGGGGTGGGGAGGGGATCTGGTTGTCTTAGCAAGCACCATCTGTTCCCTCTTTATTTTTTCCGTATTTGAACCCCACCCTTTCCCTTTCCCAATCAACTTTGAAACTTATTTCCTGGGGCTAAGAGATCTTTCGAAGGAAGGGAAGGAATCACCTGTGCTTCTCAGCTGAGCTGTTCCTGTCTGTTCTGTGAGAAAAGAGGCTTGAGTGAGAGCCTGGCAAAGAATGTCAAGAGTCAACTCTGTTAATGGTTCCAGGTGCACTGCTAAGCCTCGCCTGCAGGCACCTGCTCCTCCTGTTTTTCTGTTCTAATCACCATTCTTCCTTTTGCCAGCAGCTGATGTCTTCTCAAGAGTCCAGAAGCCCTCCTACCGTTCCTTGAGACAGAAGGATCAGGAAGGTTTGAGGTGACTTTGGGTTCTGCATGAGTATGTTGGCGGAGGACTCAATGCTCACAACACAGACTGTCCCCTTCCCGATGGCTGAGCCTCACCTGTTGGGGACAGAGATTGTTGCAGTCTTGCTTGCTCTGGACATGACAGACATGCTAGGACACCTGTAGTCCGAGGAAGCATCTCCTGAAGCCTTTAGCAACCTTTTGCCTATCGAGGCTCTCTGTGTGGTAGATGAGGTGCTTTCTGTTAGAGCCACTTTATTCTTTAAGAGAAGGGAAGAGAAGGGAAGGGAGAAGACTTCCTGGAAAGTCATTAGTCCTCCATCTTTCCATGAAGAAGAGCCACAACTGGCCACTCTAATGAGTAACTTGAGTGATAGCTCTGTTTGTCTCTGTGATACAGATTTTGATGCTGCTTGTTATTGAAATAAAATTTAATGAGAGCTGACTCATACATGCTCTGAAATCATCAAACTCTCTCCAAAGTTGCATCAAACTAAAAAGAAATCCTTAATGTACTCCTGTGATATTTCCTAAATATTATGCCAAATGAAATAAAGTCATCATTATTTAAAAAATTTTTTTATTGACCCGATGCCATAAGCTCCATTTTCCAGCCCAAAATTCCTCAGAGGTAACACCAGCTCCAGGAGACCTCAGGTAAGACCCCCGCCTTATTCCTTATGCCTACCAACTGCCCATAAAGCATACCCCACAGCCATAAGCTGGACATCATTACCTGGGCTTCATATTCCAACCCACAACTTTGGCAAAAGACCAATGCTTTCCTGGAGCCATTGAGGATGTGGAGCAAGGGGAATAATCCTTCACTGCTGGTGGGTGCAAATTTTCACAGCCGCTTTGGAAATCAATTTGGCGCTTTCTCAGAAAACTGGGATTAGATCTACCTTAACACCCAACATATATACCCAAAGGATGCTCCACCGACCAACAAGGACACAAGCTCAACTATGTTCATAGCAGCTTTATCCATAATAGCCAGAAACTGGAAACAGCCTTAATGTCCCTCAACCAAATAATGGATAAAGAAAATGTGATATATTTACACAATGGAGTATTACTCAGCTATTTTTTAAAAATAACATCATGCAAGTTGAAGACAAATGGATGGAACTAGAAAAGATGATCCTTAATGAGGTAACCCAGACCCAGAAAGACAAACATGGTAAATAATCACTGATAAGTGGATATTAGCCATAAAGTAAAGGATAACTATGCTACAGACCCAAAGAAGCTAAGTAACAAGCAGGGCTCAAGGAGGGATGCACACGAATGTCACTGAGAAAAGGAACTAGAATAGACATCATGGTTGAACGGGGGTGGGGCTGGGTGGGGGAAGGGTGGGGATGTGAACAGCTGGGATCTGGTAGGTGAAGGGTAGAAGGAGAGAGTACTGGGAAAGACAACTCAAATGGTGGTGGGGGGCATCTCTGGGATGAGCTAGAAACCTAGGGCAATGGAAACTTCCAGGAATCTATGAAGATGACTCCTAGCAATGGGGGATATGGAGCCCTCTCCTGTAACCAGGTAAAACTTCCAATGGAGATACTGGGATACCAACCCAGTCACAAAACCTTCCCCTTATAATTTGGCCTGCCTACAAGATATGCAGGGACAGGATCCTGGCATTGCCGTCATCAGAGAGGCTTTACCCAGCAACTGATGGAAACAGATGCAGAGAGCCACAGCCAAACATTAGTTGGGGGAATCCTGTAGAAGAGAGGATAGGAAGGATTGTACGAGCCAAGGGGGTCAAGGACACCACAAGAAAACCCACAGAATCAACTAACCTGGGCCCACAGGAGCTCGCAGAGACTGAACCATCAACCAAAGAGCGTGCATGGAACTAACCTAGACTCTCTGCACATATGTAACAGTTGTGTAGCTTGGTCTTCATGCCGGACTCCTAACAGCAGGAGCAGGGCCTGTCTGTCTCTGATTCTGCTGCCTGCCTTTGGGGCCCTTTCCTCGCCACTGGACTGCTTCATGTAGCCACACTAGAAGATGCACCTAATCTTGCTTCAACTTGATATGCCAAGGCTGGTTGATATGAGAGGTCTCCCATTCTCTGAAGAGAAGGAGAAGAGGAGTAGACGGAGGGGGTGGTGGTGGTGGGGTGGTGGGGTGGGGTGGGGGGGTGGGGATGGGGGTGGGGGGGGGGGGGGTGGGGTGGGGGGGGGGGGGGAATTGGTGGTGGGGGAAAGACTAGGAGGAGAGGAGGGAAGGGGAACTTGTGGTTGGGAATTAAAGTTAATTAATTAATTAAAATTAAAAAACAGTTTCTATTGACCCATAGTATGACTGCACAAAATGAACTTGCATGGGCAGCTTTAAAACTAGACCACCAAGAGAACAAAGTGTCCAAGCAAAGGCCCTGACTCTAAGGAGCTGGGGCTGGGATGTAAAAGGAGAGGGCACGAGCCCATGAAGGTGCAATTTCAGGATGGAAGCAGAAGGTGGCACTATGACACCCATCATGAGCATCATGACACACACATGCCAGTGATAACATGCTTTCTCACATCTGTAGTGTCTGTGTCAGGGAATCAGTTCTGCAGCCTCGAAGCAAATCCTCAGAGTCAGAACCAGGACACCTTTAGAAATGTCTTAATTTATGATATAGTCTTGTGGGGTCATGGTGCCTGTCTCACGCCCAGGACTCTGGAACTCCCTTGAACTGTAAAATGAACCTTTCAGGGGAGCCTCCTAGCTTTCCTGTTATGGGGTTTGTCTCCCCCAACCACCGCCCCAACCCCGCACCAATGGTAAAGGACCTTCTGATTCCAACCAGTGCTCCTACTTAGCTGGGTCTTGACTTTTCTTGGTAGCAGGCAGCTTGGGCTGTATCCACATCAGGTCCCATAAGGTCTGAGGGCCCAAAGCCCTGAGCTGGTTCAGTGGGAAAACCCAGAGAAAGCAGCACATTGCTGGGCCTCAGGAGACTATGGTATCCTTCAAGAAGAGAGCGCTTTGGGGCAGCAGGCACATGCCCACCCACACACTCTCTCCACTGCCGGGGCAGCTAACATGCCTTTGCCATCTATGATCTGGTAGCCTCTAAAGACCTCTAGCTGCACCTACATAAGACCCAGCCGCATTGAACATGGCTCCCAAATTCACGGTCACCCTGTTCACTGGCAAGCTTCTACCTATTGCATAGTCTATAAAACTCTGCTATGTAATTAGTTCACTGTAAATCTGATATATCGCAGAATCTACAGTAAGCCTGACAAAATGGATAGGATGGGACCTGTTAAATATTCTCAGCTAGATGGGAAAGTTTATATTTGAAATGGCTAGGACCACTGTCTGTGGTGGGAGGGAAGCAGAGAGCAGCATGAAAAGGCTGGTGGTCTATACAGGAGGGTGATATATGGTGGGCAGGAAACTGAGGTGAGCCAAGACACAGCACAAAGGCAGAAGTGAGAGTGTGAGGCTGGCCAAGTGGAACCCAGAAAAAGACCAAGGCCGGCTCCTGTGATGAGTGACGATACAAATTTATGCTTCAGTATCTTCTAAGTGAAACAAAACAAAACAAAACAAAACAGAAGACCCCTCCCCTACAACTCTTCTTGCTGGGTTTGAAAATACTCATTAAAAGCAACATTGTCAGTAACTCTCTTCAGTCCCCCATACTCTGGCCTTTGCCCAGTCCCATCCCTACTCTTGCCACACACACACACACACACACACACACACACACACACACACACACAC
>OU015742.1:130907755-130919844 GCA_907169655.1 Acomys percivali | reverse complement strand
TTATTATTATTATTATTATTATTATTATTATTATTATTATTATTATTATTATTATTATTTGGAGACAGGGTTTCTTTGTGTTATCTTGGTTGTCCTGGACTTACTTTGTAGACCAGGCTGGCCTTGAATTTACAGTGATCCACCTGCCTCTGCTTCCCGAGTGCTGAGATTAAGGCGTGTGCCACCACACCCGGCATGGCTGAATTCTTAAATTGTGGCAGAGGGGCAAAAGAATATGGGAGCCCAGGAAGGAGAAGGCCAGCAAGCTTCAAGGTTTTCGTTAGAAAAACAAATAGTGGTCTTGGAATGGATACAGCATCATGAGAGGGTCAGACAGGGGCACGAGGGGAAGCCTCTTAAGATCAGAACTTCACACAACACAGGGAGAAGAGATGTACCTACTGCGGAGCTGGGAAGAGGATACATCCTGTCAGGCATTGTGCAGCAATATATGAGACGGGAGGGTGTCAGGGTGGAATGCTGGGGAGCATTTCCTGAGATGAGGCTGGCTGGGGTGCTCACCATCCTAGAAAAACACCAAGAAGCAACCACCAGTATCCATTCTGGGTCTCACCTGGCCTGCTCGCCACACCCAATGGGTAGCATTCCAGACCATAGGCTGCCAGCATACTGATCAACTCTATTCCTGGCTCACAAAGCAATTTCTGAAGCCTGGGGGCCAGCGGTATCTGTCTGAAGTTCCTGGAGTCATGATGAGCATGCCATTACTCAATTCCAGCCCACGGTAGGGCATGTCCCAAGGCTGAGCTTGTGAAAATCAGGTTGCAGAAGGAGATGGTGCTTGCAGTCCCAGACAGCAGAGCACGGGTTTGGCTTGGTGCCGCCTCTCTAAATCTTGCAGGGAAGCAGTAGTGACTGGAGGCTGGACACAAGAATGTGGCCCCGTCACACCAGGGCTATGAGCGTGAGTACCTTCCTTACCCAGTTCACTGCTCTACTACCTCTCACCAGCCTCCCCCAGCAGCTCAGGGATCTTTTTCTCTGGGGTCCCTCAGCAGTCCCTGGTGAGCCTGTCACATCAAAGTTTGCCTTGTTCCTCCTAGCTGAACTGAGCGCTCCCCAGGAGGGAGCCATGTCTTTCACATCTGCTAGGCAGCAGGAGCTCCACACACATGGGTGGAACCAGAAACAAAGATGAACATGTTCAGCCTGCAGGGAATGGCTGGTGTCCAGTGTCAGAAAAGGAAGGCTTGTCTAAGTGGCAACAGGACGGCTTAACTTACACTTAAAGTGAAAACAAACAAACAAACAAACAAACTAAGCATTTCATTTAAACCTGGGGAAACGAAGAAGGTTGGTTGTTTTTCTTCCATAGTCCCTTTTCTTAGGCTCATCCGACTCTTGCTGTCCCTCCCAAACATATAGACCTCCGTTTGACTTATCTCTCTGTCTCTATTTTAGCGGGACCTTCAAGTGTCATGTGGACAAGCAGAGGCTCATCCCAGCTTCCCCTGAGCATTTCTCTTACACTGTTAAGGAAGGAGTTAGGATCACAGGCTTAGTGATCTGCGAACATCAATCTCCTAGGAGACAGAGGAAGAGAGATGAGGGTAGACAAGAGGCAAAGCCACTAGCCCTGCTGTCCCCTTTCATGCCTTAACGCTTTGAGCACACTGTGCAAATTCTACAGAAAACAGGAAGCATGGTGCGTCAGACATCCCCGTGAGGGCATTCTGAGTAGCTCAGTGAGCTGGTATTTGAGGATGAAGCTTTGCATAACAAACAACTACTATGTTCTACCCAAGAGATCTTGCCCAGAGATGCTCTAGCAGCCAAGGGTACCCTGCAGGCATGCACAAGTTCTTCTGACCTCTTTGGGAACTGCCTGTGTAGGTGTTAAAAAAACAAGAGTATTTGCACTCACTTTGCTAAGCCTCTTAGGCAACAAGGAAAGCTTAGCTGGCAGAAATGGAAGTTGGTGTGGAGTTTCACTTCGCTGGAAATTGGCACTGTCACTCTCAGCCACAGGACGGCCTTCTGAATGTAAAGGGAAAAGGATCTGCTGCAATCAGCCCTAGGCCTGTGGAAGGCATTGGTTCCTGTTTAAGCAGGAAGGTAAACATAGGGGTGTGAGGGGCAGGCATGGAGATCATGTATCTTCTTGTGGCCTAAGACCCAAACTTTTTATCCTTGGAAAAAACACATTTTACAGATTGCAGATAGAGACAGCCAACCCTGATCAAATTGCCAGGCTTATTTCAGCTCTTCCTTCTACTTCTGAAAACAACAAAACAACAACAACAACACAAGATTTTCAGAGACACTTCTTCCCTGCCTCAGGGGAGACAACCAGAGGGGCCTCAAGGAGAGGCTGGAGCTAGATTTCAGGGCCTTCCTGCCTTCCTGAGCTCCAGCCATGGGAGCCAGCCAGCCCACTCACATGGGCTCTTTGCGATTCGGAATTCTAATAGGGCTCCTGAGGCATTTAAGGATTTGTTGAAACATCATTAACTTACTCCTCAGAGCAGCTGTAAAGCAGAAAGACTCAAGATGACATTTGGGGAGTGGCAGGCTGAGAGGGTGATCAACCAGAAAGAAATATGAGGAGCCTTTGAAATGATAATGTGAAGTAATTGGGACAAGCACCAGTTCATCAGCCATTTCAGAAAACATCTACGGCTCTTCTTCGCTGACTAGGTAATTAATATTTCAGTGACTGGTCAGCCTCAGTCATTACCATGAGACTTTTCTAGTAAACGATATAATAAGTAGCAGGCCAAGGGCTGCTTAGAGCGGATCCTTTTCCCTTTACATACAGAACCCCATCATTTGCCTGAAGTGTGACAGTGCCAATCTCCAGTGAGGTGAAACTCCACACCAACTTCCATTCCTGGCAGTTAAGCTTTCCTTGTTGCTTAAGAGGCTTAGCAAGGTGAGTGCAAATACTCTTCATTTTCAACCCCCTAGACAGAAACCAAATCAGCCTAAAATAGGTTTCTGGAAGAAAAAAAAAAAAGGTTTTGTTTTTTCTTTCAATCGTAAGAACCAACTTTCACATCTGGAGTTGCTTGCATTCCAGATTGGGGAGTTGTCATTAGACACGTGAGATTTGATTGGCTGTTTTCCATCAGAACCCTGTGCTCTTTACAGTGAGCCCACGTTCTGTTCCGAGAGCTACTTAGAGTGAGGAGGGAGGATGTGTGCACCTGGTGGCCTCCGGTTACTCCTCATGCCAACTGATGCCTTATACCAGCCCTGAGGATGGAAGGAGGGACTCAGTCCCAAATTCAGATAGTTGGGAGCAGAGGAGAAGCTAGGAGAAATGGGCTTTTTTGTGTGTGTGTGGGGGGGGATTTTATATATGGTCACTTATATTTCACAGTATCCAGTGACTACCATAAGGCTCCGCCCATGAGGCAGAGAGCACTGTTTATAAGCTTGTCCAATGATGTTGCTTTTAAAGCACCTCCATGAACCGTGGGGTCACACTTGAGAGTCTGAGGCAGGAAGGTCTTGAGTTCTAGGACAGTCTGGGCTAAAAACGGAGACTGTCTTAAACAAGAACCCCAAACAAAACCAAACCATTTATTTATTTATTTATTTATTTATTTATTTATTTATTTATTTTACTCTTTCTGAGCTATATTTGCTTTCCATGTTGCTTTGTGGAAAATGAAGGGTATCTAATATTATAAGGAAAACCTTTGCTGAGCAGTCACACACAGGAAAACTATAAAGCATATGACAGTGTGAACGTGATCTAAAACAGATGTTAGCACTTAAACATTTACTCTGCGATGCTTTCTACCCCTAGAATCTAGATGAGCATTTTGGAGCTGGATTTTAAAATAAAGACATGGAACCTCACCCCTAAAGGGGCTTGTGCAACACTTTTGTTGTTGTTGTAGTTTCTAAGTCTCCCGCCCTGCCCCCACCCCCGCCCCTACCCCCACCCCCACCTTAACTGCTGAGAGAGTCATGGGGCTCTCCTTGGCAGTTGGTTGAGGAGAACTGCAACACTTCACACTTCATTTCACACATGAAAGCGTGGTCCAGGTCATCAGCTGAGACATTTGAGGAGCTGTTTGCTGCTCTGGGTAGTGGGACTAAAGGGAAAATTCTTTTACAGTTCTCATGGACATATGCTTTTTTTTTTTTTTTTTTTTTTTTAAATGCACTGATGTGTGTAGAAGCATTAGCAAACATTCTCGACCTGCAGGTTGCTTTGTGGATGTTCAGTTGCTGTTGGATTGCCTTCAGCTTCCCTGCATTCTGAGCCCAAGACAAAGAACAGCACGCTCAGTTCTCCTGTGTGATTGAGGGGGAAGCACCGGGACTGGCATGGTTCTAAGGTGTCATCTAGGCTCTCTTAGGTTCTAACTTGACTTCACAGAGTCCAGTTTTTCCTCTAGTTTTTAGCTCTCCTGCTGCATGTTCAGCTTTGCCTCCAGACTGTTGGGCCTGCTGGTCTACTAGGGCTTCGGATCTCACTCAAGGCAGAGGCACTCACTCTTCCATTGGGTTCCCACCATGGCTTCTAAATAAATGCCATATTCCATAACACTCCTATGGTGCTCCCCCCGAATGATCTCTGACGCACCTGCTCTCACCTCGGCACCTTTGCCTTGCCCTTCCCTCTGCCAAGACACTCCCCTTTTAGACCAGTGCAAGATCAAACACCCATGTCCTCTCTTCAAGTGTTCACCTTTTCAAAGACCTTCTAATCAAAATACTTGAAATCCAAACCACTTGGTTCCAGGCATTTTGGATAAGGGAACGCAACCCCTTGTATGTGTCTTATGTGGGCAAACACAGCTGCTGAGTTCATGACTGCCATGGCCCTGCCATGCCCAAAAGACACTGTTTTCATTCTGGTCCTCCCTGACCTCTGGCTCTTGAAATCAGTCCATCCTTTTTCAAAGATGGTCCCTGAGCTGCGGGAGAGGAGATGCTGAGGTCCCTGAGATGCAGAGGCTGAACACTCCATTGACACATTCTCTGTGTTTTGATCAGTTCTGAGTTTCTGCATTACCCAATGTCCACCACACAAAGAAACTTTGGTGAATTATGGCTGGGAAGTAGCCCAGACAGAAATAAAAGTGAGTGGCATGGGGTGTGGGGCTAGAACATTACAAGGTAGGGGGTTTATATACGCCCAGCCCCAGCATATTAAAAATCTATCAAATGTCTGTGTCTTTTATTGATATAATAGAGGGTTAAATAATAACTGCTTTAATAATCTATGGATTAATAACCAGTACATATTAATAACCATTTTTCTACAACAAATCATAGTAGGTTCGCCCTGAGGCCTTTGAACTCTCCAAGCAGCTACCTTTGAAGGAATGAGATTTAGGCACGAGTTTCCTCCTGTGCTGTGGTCCTCAAATCCAACTAGAAAGCAGTTGTTTACATGTATAACGCTCAGCACCATTGCACCCGTGGCACATGTTTTCATACCTGTTGTAGTGCCTCCCAGTCTTCATAGCTGGCTAAGACTGCTGATGACTTTCCCTCACAGCAGCCTACACAACTCCAAAAGCAATGGAGAAACAGTCTGTATTGGTTTTGGGTCTCCAGGATACCTCTAACCAACAACTCAAAGAGAGGTGTCCCACGCCTAGCACTGGTCTTTTTATATGGCAACCTAGGGCTTCATGGAGGTCCACTATTTCCTGTGTAGAGGAACTGCAGTTCTCAGCACCCCCAACCCTCTTTTCGAGACAGGGTTTCTCTGTTACACAGAGCCCTGGCTGTCCTGAATGCTCTTTGTAGACCAGGCTGGCCTCGAACTCACAGAGATCTGCTTGCCTTTGCCTCCCAGGTGCTGTAGTTTCAACTCTTTATATGAACAGAAGTCCCGTTTTTCCCAGAGCATCTATACTGACTTCCATAGTGGCTGCAGCTGCACCAGCTGTCTATAGAGTTCCTTTCCATTCCATTTCCTCACCAACATTTGTGTCATTGGCTTTATTTTTCTCTTTTTAATTCTTTAAGATATTTTGATAATTCCTTTTTATTTATTATGTACATTGGTGTTTTGCCTACATGTATGTCTGTGTGAGGGTGTTGGATCCCCACAAACTGGAGTTACAGACAGTTGTGAGTTGTCATGCGGGTCCTGGGAATTGAACCGGGGTCCTCTGGAAGAGCAGCTAGCACTCTTAACCTCTGAGCCATCTCTGTCCATCCCTGTCACTGCTTTTCTTGACCACATCGACTCCGACTATACTGAGAGTAATGACATAGCAGTTTTAAATTTGCATCTCAATGACGGCTAAAGATGCTAGATATTTTTTCAAACATCTACTGGCCATTTGTTTTTCTTCCTTTGATAACTTTATTTAATTTGTTAGCTCATTTAAGCTGGGTGATTTATTTATTTTTAGACTTCTTTATAAAATGCAGAAATTAATCTCACAAGATCTTTGGTTGGCTAGATTTTCTTCTCTATAAACTGTCTCCTTGCGCCTCTGATTGTTCCCTATGCCGTGCAGAGGGCTTTTAACTTCATAAGTCGCATTTGTTAATTCTTGAGATTATTTCCTACACTGCTAGATCCTTTAAAAATGTCCTTCCTTCTGCCTACATCTTGAACTGTTTTACTTGTGTTTTCTTCTGGAAGTTTCAGCATCTCAAGTCTTATTTTAAGATGAATGATCCATTTTAAATTGATTTCTGTGTAAGGTAAAAGACATGGATTTAGTTCTATCTAGTTTCCCCAACGCAATCTGTTGGAGGTGGTAGGCAGGCCTCTGTGAGTCCATGGCCCAGGTCATGGGGTGGAAGGCAGGTCTGTGGTCATCTTCCCCTGCCAGAATGCAGGTCTCTGTTTTCCTCCTCTTCCACTGCACAGTCTGGATTTGACTTGATTTTTATGTGTCCTAGGCACATGTGTGTTAGCCTTGCCTGTCCTGGACTTGCTTTGCAGACCAGGCTGGCCTCGAGCTCACAGCGATGCGCCTGCCTCTGCCTCCGAGTGCTGTGATTAAAGGCGTGCGCCACTACGCCCAGCTGTTTTGTTTTGTTTTGTTTTTTTTTTTTTTTGAGACAGAGTTTCTCTGTGTAGTCTTGGCTGACCTGGACTCACTTTGTAGATGAGGCTGGCCTCAAACTCACAGAGATCCACCTGCCTCTGTCTTCCAGAGTGCTGGGATTACAGGATTGTGTCACCACGCCTGGCTCATTTTTTAAAAAAAGCTAGTATGAATGAATTTCTTTTCCTTGATCATTTCCTAGCAAAGCTATTGATTTTTATACATCGATTTTCTATTTTGCTACTTTCTTGAAGGTGTCTATCAGGCCTTTAAAGTTTTGTTATAGAGCCTTTAGGGTCTTTTAAATATAGGATCTTCAAATAGAGGTGGTTTGATTTCTTTGTTTTATATTAGATCCCTTTTATTTCTTTCTCTTATTACTCTAGCTAAACATTGAGCACTACACTGAATAAGTATGTCTCATTCCTGCACAGAGGAAATGCTTTGTTTCATCTTATTTAGTACAATGTCAGCTATAGCTTTGTGTACACATGTTTATAAGTTTGAGATATACTTTTTCTGTTCTTCCTGGCCTCTTCAGGGCTTTTATTAAATGCCATTAAGATCTTTTCTAAAACTATTGAGATGATCATGTGGTTTCTGCCCTCCAGTCTATTTCTGTACTGTATCACAAGTATTGATTTACATATTTTGAACCATCTGTGCTTCTCTGAAATGAAAACTACTCTGCTGTAGCATGATTTTCTTAATGCTTACTTGAATTCAGGTTTCAAGAGTTTTTGTGTCTGTGTTTACCAAGGAAGTTGATCAACAGTTTTATTTGTTGTGTCCTTCTCTGGTTTTGGTACCAGGGGAATGCTGGCTCTGCAGAGTGAGTGGCCACGTCCTTCCCTTTCTTCTTTGTGTAGCACTTTGAGGAGTTTTCTTAAAATGTTTAATAGCATTTGACAACAGATCTATCTGGTTCTGGATTATTCTTCATTGAGAGACTTTTTTTTTGTCCCTGCTTCAATCTTGTTGTTTGTTAATGAAGTTGTTATTATCCTGATCTAATGTGTATCTAGACATTTACTCATTTCTTCTAGATTTTTGATGCTTTTGAAATATGTTTTCAAAATACTCTCTAGTGATCCTCTGGGTTTCACTGGAATCTGCTGTAATCTCTTTTATGTGTATGAGTGGTATGCCTAAGTCTATATCTGTGCACCAAGTATGTGCCCGTCAGAGACTAGACAAGGATATTGAATCCCTTTGGACTGGAGTTATAGACGGTTGCAGGCTACCATGTGAGTGTTTGGATTCAAACTTGGGTCCTCAGGAAGAGCAACTTATACTCTTAACCACTGAGCCATCTCCCCAGCCCCTCTGCTCTGGATTTTGTTATTTTTGCTGCCTGCTTTTGTGTTTGAGACCTTGAGGTATATCGTTAGGGTATTCAAGTCGCCTACTACCATTGTGTTAGGACCCACATGATCTTTTATGCCATTAATGTTTGTTTTATGAAATTGTGAGTCTCAACATTATATATATTACACATTTACATATCTGTATATATAACCATATAAATACACACACATAAAAAATTTCCTAACAGACTACTTTAACACAAGCTGCTAAGTGTCTTTCCTGTGATTTATGCTGATGTTGAGCCTGTATGGGGCAAGTGCTCACTGTCTGTCAGAACCATCTTTAATAGTTGCTTCTCTTTCTGTATCCGAGTACTCTCTTGGCCGTACCTAGCTTTGTGGTCTGTGGGCTAGGCAGGTTATCCCACTGTGGTGCTTTGAGTAAGAATGGCCCCTATAGATGCATATATTTGAATGCTTAATCATCAGGGAGTGGCACTAATTGAGAAGGATTAGGAGGTGTGGCCTTGTTGGAGTAGGTGTGGCCTTAATGGAGGAAGTGTGTCACTAAGGATGAGCTGTTAGGTTTCAAAAGCCCAGGCCAGGCCCCGTTGCTCTCTTCCTGTTGCCTGATCAGGGTGCAGCTTTCAGCCGCTTCTCCAGCACCATGTCTGCCTGTATGATGCCATGCTCCCTGCCATGGCAAAATAGACTAAACTTCTGACATTGTAAGCAAGCCCCCCACCCCCCCCATGAAAAGCTTTCTCTTATAAGAATTGCCTTGTAAGTGTCTCTTCACCACAATTGAGCATCAATTAAGACACCCACCATCCTGAGACTCCTCAGATCAGACAGTTGTGGCTAATGTGCCATATGGAGGGAGGTGTCTTCCTAGTACACTGGACCCGGGGAAGCAGCCACAGCACTGGAGTCTGTGTAGGTGGAAGACCTGCTCTGTCGTTTCGAAAGCCTCCTGGGTGTTGGAGACTATCTCTCCAGCTATAGAGATGCATTTATGGCTGTCGGTGATTCCTTGCAGTGGAGCTTTCAGGGCTCAGACTCCACAACAGTGAGTGGCATGTTGGTGCCTCACTTATCCCTCAGGCTTTGGGTTTTCAGACTCTAATTATTCCTGTGAGATTCTAGATGGCCTGAGTTCAGCAGTGACAATATTAGCTAGATGACCTGGGCTCAGAAGCGATATTAACTAAAGAAATATAAGATTCCAGGAGGCTCGGACCTAGCGTTTGCCAGGTGAGCAAACAAGTTGAATTGCAGGCTGATAACAGGAACAATCTGAGGAGACCGAGTTAAAGATTCTCCACTAGCCTCTACTGAAGAGTCCAGCCTGCAGCCTGATCCAAGGACGGCCAGCTTGTGTTTTAATTTCCACTACCTCAGGAATGTGCTTGCCCTCCCTGTTGAAAAAGTCCCCAACTATTGTTAGCGCGCTCAGAAAACCACGCCCTTTCTCGCGCCTGCACCCTTTTCTTCTGCCCGCGCCATTACTTAGCCAATCATTTTAAAGGTCAACTAACCAATCATGTTTGTACTAAGTTCTGCTTCTTTAAGGATTTTTAAACCCTCCGCCATTACAGAACGGGGTCTCCCATCTCTACGGAGTTTGGTGGACCCTGACGCGTTGGTTAATAAACTCCTTTGCTTTCGCATCAACTTTGGATTCTGTGTCTCAAATGGGCTTCCAGGGATAAACTTAGTTTAACATTCCCTGCTGAGGAGGCTCCTTCCTTTCCCTGTGCACTTTGCTGCCTGAACAGAGCCTCCTGCTGCCGACATTTTTTAGCTTTTCAGCACCTGCAAGCCCCCTGCCCTCCCATTCTACACATGCCTCTCAGTCTGGGGCTCCAGCACAGTAAGTTCAGCCTCCCTGACTTGTGGATGTTCCCTATTATTTGTTCCCCAGGGTAGCTCATTTTTACACAATAAGTTTGTTGTTGCTGTTGTTGTTGTTTTAATGGTCCCCGGATACGGTTCTTTGAGTCATATAGAGAGGTAATATGGGATCGCTCTTAACGTCTAAAGGAATTATGATCTCACCAAACCCTGCAACTTTGGGATGGGGCTTCTGCTTCCCCTCCCCCTGCCAGGTAGCTGCATGATTGGGATTGTGTTTAGCTTGGCTTAATTTTGGTTTTCTGTTTTGTTTGGTTTGTTTTTCGAGATAAGGTTTCTCTGTGAAGCCTTGGCTGTCCTGGACTCACTTTGTAAACCAAGCTAGCCTCAAATTCACAGAGATCTGCCTGCTTCTGCCTCCCAGAGTGCTGGGATTATAGGCATGTGCCACCACACCCTGCGCTTGGCTTGATTTTCATTAATAGTTTACTTTTACAACTTAGCTGTTTTATTGTTAACTTTCCATTTCCAAAGTTCTTCCTCTTTCTCCCCTTGGGGTAGTCTACTTTTTTCTTATTTTGGCTTCTTTGCTAGCTTACAGATTGGCAGCTTCTAGTCCACAATCTTACTTGGAATCTCTCATGATAATTGCTTGTGCGGTTTTGGTATATTTATCTTCCATCCCACTATCACTCTAAGCTACTTCCAGTGGTTGACGCTCATCTTGGGCCTCCTACCTGGACACTTATTATCTACTAATAGTAATAGCTTAGTTTCTCCTTTTGGATATTTTCTTTTTTTGTGCTATTGTGTTGGCTACTATCCTTAGTACAATCTTCTTCTTAAAATGCTTTCAGTACTATGGACTAAGCAAGCTCCGTCCCAGTTGTTAGTTTTTTGAGCTAGGTCCTCTTTATAGCCTATTGGCCTTGGACTTCAGACCATCTCGCCTCCCCTTCCCACATATTGGGATTACAAGTGTCCACCACGCCTAGCAATGCCTTTTAATCTAAGTATCCCTCATCTTTTGACCTCCTGCTCACTGATACTGTATGTTGCCTTCCTACCTAGTCTCAGGTGATAATCTTGCTTATTTTCAGAACACAGCTGCAACTAAAGAGAACATTATATGTCACTAAACCTAAGCAACTTATTTAAAAATTCTGGGCAGGGATGGGAGATGGCTTATTGGGCATGAGGATCTTGGCTCAATCCCCAATATGCATGTGAAAAAACTGAGTGCAGCAGAGTATGTGTGTAATGCCAGCATGGGGGAGGCAGAGGCTGGAAGGATCTTTGGGGCTTTCTGTCTGCCTCAAAGAATCAGTAAACTTTAGATTCAGTGTGCAGAGTTACTAAGGAAGACACGCAGACATGGACCATCTGGCCTCCACATAGGATCTCTCTCTCTCTCTCTCTCTCTCTCTCTCTCTCTCTCTCTCTCTCTCACACACACACACACACACACACACTCACATACAGTAGCACAGATGTGCATAGACACACTCTTCTCTCTTAACATAATGAACGGTGTGTTCTTTCACCAAGACCAGTCTTTGCTCAGGTACTGGATCCCTGCCTTTCCTCCTCTCTCTGGCCTTGCAATCATCCTTTATTTCTTTCCCTTATCAGCAAGTTTTTCCAATTTCTAAAAGGAATCAACTTTTTTCAGCTTAAAAATTAAGATCCTCTATTCCAGTTCCCTGCTCCCCTTTACAGCAAAGCACCTCAAAAGAACCACCCGCATTTGCTCATTTTCATCCTATCACCCCAAATTACTCTCTTGTGTACAATTTAGGTCATTGTCCCTAAAATTCCATTGAAATTGCCCTTGCTAAGGATAATAACCAACACATTGTCAAACAGATCCAATGGCTCTCGTCCCTAATCCTATTAATACTCTCTCAGCAGCAGAGGATGGAGTTGCCCT
>OU015742.1:130897387-130907745 GCA_907169655.1 Acomys percivali | reverse complement strand
TCCCAGAGTGATAAGAAAGAGCAAGCACTTCTTGGCTCATGGCATGGACCTGGGAGCAGACATCAGAGATACAAAGGAACAGCATCGAGAGTGTGGAAGAACTACTTACTGAATTTACTGCTCACTTACACAGGAAACCAACAAAAACAGTGATTCTACAGAAAGACTATGAACATGATGTGTAAGGCAGGGGTGCAGGTGGTGACAGATCAGTTCCCTAGCATGCAAACAAACCTGTGCTCAAACTCCAGACTGGAAAAGAAAACAGAGTAGGAGAGAAATGTTTAAGCTCATTCACTCACTCATAATCAAGAAAATTAAAACTTGTATGAAATCTCATATTTACCAAGTTAGCAAAAATTAAGCCAGGAAATAATGAACTCCCCTCATCCAAGCAAGGGAGCGCCCTGGCATAACTATTCTGGGCACCTGTTTGGCAGCCCCCGGTTTCTACAGCGCAGAAATCCACTGTATTGCTTCATGTTGCTCATGGCAACAACTCAGACATCGTCAATAGGATAGATCTATGAATGACAACATATTTATAATGAAACACCATCTGTGAGGAACAACAGCACAGCTAAATCCACCAACACACAGTTTTAAAAGTAGCAAATAAAATGATTTTTTAAGGATAAACTTCAGAAGCCAACAGTCACTCATGTGCTAAGGCAGTGAAAACTACAAGGGAAGACGTGACAAACCATTCAGAACTGACACCCACTTCAGGCACTGACAATGCCAGCCTGAGAACTACACACGTATGTTTTCATACATTTTTAAAGATCTTATCTACATGTGTGTGTGCCCACAGAGGCCGGGGGAGGGTGTTGAACCCCCTGGAGCTGTCCAACATGGGTGCTGGGTCCTCTGTAAGAGCAGCGAGACTCTTAAGGCTGAGTCCTCTGCATCCCCATCATACATTCTCATAGATACTCTGAAACAAAATTATTTTGAATAGTACAATTAGGACACTTGGTTGCCCCTGAAATACCAAATCTTTACCACGAGACTTTCAAATGCTGTCTTAGGAGGAAATAAACTCTGCAGCTGTGATGAAGAACTTTGATCTTATTCTGGATTATACAATAGTCTGTGATGTCATCACAAGTGCCTTTTTAAAAAAATATTTATTTATTATAACATCTACAGTGCTCTGCCTGCATGTATACCTGCAGGCCAGAAGAGGGCATCCGATCACATTATAGATGGTTGTGAGTCACCAGGTGATTGCTGGGAATTGAACTCAGGACCTCTGAAGAAGCAGATGGTGCCTTTAACTTCTGAGCCATCTCTCCAGCCCTTTAAAAGAAAGAGAACAGAGGAAAATGACATCATTATGTTAGTTAAAAAAAAAAAAAAAAAAAAAAAAAAGGCCAAGGTAAGCTGGTCATGGTATACTGGGCCTGTAATCTCAGCACTCAAGGAATAGCACGCTGAAAGCCAGCCCGACCTACACAGTAAATTTCAGGCCAGCCTGGTCTATATAGGTAGACCTTGTCCCAACAACCCCTTAAAGCCCATGATGAAAAAAAGGTGATTTTATACAGATAGATAAGGTGATGTGAGGAGTGGTAGAGAATAGGGTGGAGTAGATGCTAGCCTTGAAAGCCAGTAACCCTGAAAGAGAGCGTGGACTGCTCTCTAACTCTCTGTAGGGACCGTGAATTCAGAGGAAAACATACTCTCCTTTCTTGGCTTCAGTTTGTAAGTTGTTCCAGCAGGTTCAGGAAACTACTAGCCATGGTGAAGAATGAGTAAGAGCTGTCGAAGGACTTCTAAGTAGGCTCAGCCGAGTCACAGACACCTGTGGGTGCACCAACTGCACAGCAGCGCTCAGCAGCCTGAACGTAGAGCAGAGCTGGTAGAGTGGTGGATGGCTGGGCTTTTGCCAGATAGGCATGGTGGGGAAGAATACCAGCATGGCACTCTGCCCAGCTTTCTCACGTATCTCCCGGGTGGAGAGGACTATGAGAGGCAGAGAGGATGTAAGGAAATCAACAACAACCAAGGAATGGTTGCACTGGGAAACATCAGCTGGGAAAAAAAAAAAAATCAGCGGCAGTTGGGTAAAGCAGTCTAGAAGTGGACGAATGAAGGGTAACAGAAACACAGGGACTACCCAGGTCGAGAGACCTGTACTGTGGTTAAGATGCTCACCATGTCTTGAGATATTAAGGTCAGAGACGCCTCCTTTCCAGTTCTGATAGGCACTTCACTGCACGGCAACATGACTTGAGCGGAGGCAATTAAATTACTTCCGAAAGCAATGTAAAAATGTTCAGAATGCCTTGAGGTTGTTTACATGCCAAGCAGCCTAAGATTTCTTTTGGTTGCATAACAGAGAGCATGCTAACTTTCAAGGTACTCCTCAAAGGAAAGGAGCTACATGGTACCTTCTGACAACAGGCACAGCTGATTCTCGTTTGAAAGCATACAAACTGCCTGTACAAACTGCCTGTGGAACATGTTAAAATGCAGATCCTTGGATGTAAATCTCAAACCATGAAACATCAACTTAGGGAACTCCAAAAGACATTTGGGAGCTTGGATTATTATAAAAAGTTCTTTTTTTTTTTTTTTAGACATATCAAAAAAGTAAACCCGTAAGAGAAAATACAATCAAATTAAAAATCCCCAGCACAAAACAATGAAATGTTCTTTGAAAGACAAAATGACTAAAATTACAATAGCAGGTTTATTTTTAGAATTAGAACCACAGTGGCACCACTATGCAGCCCCAAACAGCTTAATTCCAAATTCTGACCATGCTACCTATTGATGAAAAGAAGCTGGAGTCTCATGCACTGTTGGTACACAACCACTATGGCAACTTCTTGAGTTAAAATATTACTGCCATCTAATCCAGCTTTCTACTAGTAGCGCTTCCCTTTACAATATTTAGAAAAAGCCTTTATGGGTATGGACGTGTCCACATGCATATGCATATTGCCCATGGGCAGACTAGGCACTGGATCCCTGAAGCAGGAGCTGGACAGGAACTCAAGCAGGGTAGGATCCTGGAGGCAGGAGGGGATGCAGAGGCCATGGAGGAGTGCTGCTCACTGGCATGCTCAGCCTGCTTTCTTAAAGGACCCAGGACCACCAGCCATGGAGTGGCACCAACCACAGTGTGTTCACTAATTCAGCCCCATATTATGTAGGCATTTTCTCAACTGAGGCTTCCTCCTCTCTGAGTCTAGCTTCTGTCAAGTTGACATAAAACTAGCTAGCTCGGGTTCATGTGTTGCATTGCCATAATTATGAATGCCCTGAAAAATAGCACAGCACCCCTCATGATAGAATGTCTCATTACTGACTTTAAAGTTCTCCTGTGAGATATTAGACATTACAAATATTCAATACTGCTAACTTATCTTATAGAACCTTAATCTTCACCTGACCATGAAAACGTTAGAGAGACTAAGGTTTCACTTATGGGTCAAAATTCCTTTCTCCAGAATAGTAAAATGATAAATATGATCTGAGAGTTTGGTCAACTTTAATTTGTTATTTTTAAACCAAATATTTTGAAAATAAATTCATTAAAAAATGAAAAAAAAATTAGCTAGCATACTATGTAACCGTGGTTGATCTTGAACTCACTGTGTAGACCAGGCCGGCCTTCGATTCTGCGAGATCTGCTTACCTCTGCCTCCTGAGTGCGGAGTCTACAGGTATGTGCCAGGACTAACACTTTTTTCTTTTCTTTCTTTTTTTTTTTTTTTTTGGTCATTTTTGGGTTCCAATCTCCTTTGAAATAAAGTTTCACTATGTAGTTCAGCCTTTCTTCAAACTCATAATCCTTCTGCCTCACCTCCCAAGTACTGAGATTGTAGGCGTGTACCACTGCACCCAGCATAAGGACTTGTGAGTGTTCATAAACTGTTACTAGCCAAAAGCTCCAAGCAGCTTATTTACCAACAAAGGAATATATAAGCAAATTATGGTAATTCACACAGAGGACACTCAGAAAAAAATTATAGTATGAACTCATTTATATAAAATTCTAGAAAATAACCAGTGACAATAGTTGCTGTAGTGAGTAGGTCAGAGGGGTAGAGGACACTCTGGGCAGCAATTGTTATTATTCCATTTTCTAGATGTGGTGAGCTTCACCAGATGCATTTCAATATTAAATTGTATAACCTGCATGTGTAACTTATGTCAACTATACCTAAATAAAACTAGCTTAAAGAATCCAACCACACTCCTTTGATTCTGCAATTTTTAAAAAAGTTTTTCGAGACAGGGTTTCTCTGTGTAGCCCTGGCTGTCCTGGATTCACTCTGTAAACCAGACATAGAACTCTCAGACATGCCTTTGGCTCCCCAGTGCCACCATCACCACGCAGCTCTAACGGCCATTCTTTTCAAGCAAACTCAAACAAACTGCAATGTAAGCAACTCAAAAAGGAGCAAGATGGTAGAGAAATTTCAATCTAGTAATATGGCTGCTCTGGCAAGATATCACATCCAAAGCCATCCTAGGTCTGTATGAGCCAGCTGGAATACAGACATGCCTTTAATCCCAGAACCTAGGAGACAGAGGCATGAAGAATTCTGAGTTCTTCTTAGGCATTTCAGTTGAGTCAGTGAGTTGAGAGACAGTGCAATGGAGTTGAGTTTGTGGCAGCTGGGAGTTGAGTTTGTGGCATTTCAGGTTTGTGGAATTCAGAGGCAGTTTTACTGGGAGAGTTACAGAGACAGGTTGAAGTGAGAACAAGCCAGACATGGGTAAAGACAGAAAGAGCCAGAGGATGAGGAGCCAGAAGATTTCAACAGATTGCTACAGTTAGTCTGAGACCAAGCAGAGCAATTCAGTCAAAGCTGAGAGAAGCCAGACTGAAATCAGTGAGCTTGAGAGTTTGATCCAGAACAGCTGAACTGAACCAGCTAGTCAGAGCTCAGAAAAAACTAGAAAGGGTGAGCTTATTCAGCAGTAAGTCTCAGAGGCTGAAAGCAGTATAGACCTAGATTAGATTGTATGGAGGCTAGAAGCTTCCAGGACTAAGCCTAGATTAGTAGACAGAGTCAGTAAGCCTCCCAGATAACAATGACCTGAGGCGAATACAAGTTACTTTTACACATACGACCATTCTTACTGTCATCAGTTTAATTCAACTAGTATTTCCCACAGAGAAGTCGACTGTACAAAGGAACACTTGATACTGCCCAGAGGTTAAGCTACTATAACCACCACCAATATACAGCAGTGCAAATCTGTGGTTACAAGTGCTGTACTGCAGCAGTTAACAGTGTTAGGTAAATATATTATTTTCTACTTTTAAAATATTTTCTTGACAATTACATATAAGTGAATAATTAGAAAGTTTAGTCTAACTTCTAAACATAATAAAACCCATCGATTTTTGTAGATGACACACATTAAATACCAGAATAATTTACATATTAAAAGTTCAAGGTTTGAAAACTTGTCAACTTCTATTAATGTCAGTACATAAAAATCCACATATGTGATGTTTGTAATTGCAATACACAATTACAATTGAATTAAAAATATAATCTAATGTAACTCTGTAAACAGTATGAAAACTCTTGAGGCTAAGTCTATTGATGTGTGTGTGTGTGTGTGTGTGTGTGTGTGTGTGTGTGTTTTGAGACAGGGTTTCTCTGTGTAGCCTTGGCTGTCCTGTACTCTTTGTAGACCAGATTGGCCTCAAACTTGGAGATCTGCCTGCCTTTACCTCCCTGAGCGCTGGGATTAAAGATATGCACCACCACATGCAGCTTAATCTTTATGTGGAAAATTACGAAACTTTATTAGAAAGCATAAATATATAAAAATGCAGACATATACCATGTTTATAAATACAAAATTGTGGCACTATGTGACAATTCTCCATAAAGTAATTGATCTATAAATTCAATGCAATTCTTCACAAATGAAACCTCACAAAGGTCTTTAGAAACTTGACAAGAGGATCATAAAATGTATAAAGGACTACATGACCACACCATAGCCAAAACCACCATGGAAAACTAAAAACCACGAGGAAGATAGTTACAGACCATTGAAATGAGCAAATTTATATGACAAAATTCAGTTAAAAAAAAAAAAAGCCATAGACGGGGAGAAGAAAACTGCACCGATGTAAATGCCAAGGGGACCCTTACTACTAAGGTGATGCAGGGGACTCCTTATATCCAAGGGAAACCACCTCACAGAAGAAAACTCAGCTAACGGTATGAAAAGGGAAGACAGGAGGAGAAACAAGAAGCTAGTAACTACAGGAGAGGGTGGCCAACCTCAACAGCAACCAGCAGACTTAAAAACAGACAATACAAAGCGAGTCCAGGACAGCCAAGGCTATCATAGAGAAACCCTGTTGTGAAAAACCAACCAACCAACCAACCAAAACAAAACCAAAACAAAACGGACAATACTTCAAACTCAGATCCTAGAGCATCAAGTATTGATAATATTCATTTCTGAGCTATCTGTACCAACTGTATCTCAGCAAGGAAAAAGCTGTTCTTTTATATTTTCTTTTAAAAATCAGGTGTATATAAAGCAACTCCTCTGAAATGATTTTATACATACATAAAAACTCATAATTATGCCCCAAACACAAATGTCATTTAATGCCATTCTTACCTTTTATAGATTGAAAATATCCACACAAGCTGTTTTTTAAAAAATTAATAATGCGTGTTTCTAAATAGCTCTCTGGGAAGTTAAATAACTTCTGGGAAGTTAATGCTTTTGTCCTAGAAAAAATTGTCTCTATAATGTTCACTAAAATGCAGCAGGGCGGGGAGGTAACAGGAGCCCTTTCTAAGTTTACTCTAATTTCAAGACTTTTTAATTTCATAAACATTACCAGTATCTATCAACAGAAAAGCAAACACATCCAAACACTTAGGATTGGTTAAAGGGAAACCAAATTGTAAACACTACAAAGCTTATATGCTTGAAGCTCTTCCTGCTTCTCGCACTGTGTCCTCCAGACCCTTGGACTTTAGGCTAAGTCTTAGGCATACCTAACATTATAGAGAACCTGTGACGTGCTGAAGATGTTCACAAGCCTTTACACCCATTTGCTTTTTGTGTACTTTTTGAAATCAGTTTAGGAAAAAAAAAAAAAGATTTATGTGTCTTTTGGCTGCACGCGTATTGGCTGTGCACACGTGTAGTACCTGTGGGGGCCAGAACAGGATGCTGGATTCCCTTGGGGTTATAGGTAGTTACTAGCTGTCGTGTGGGTCCTCTGGAAGAGCAGCCAGTACTCCTAACCCGACTCATCTCTCCAGCCCAACGTCAGTACTCTTATTTCTGTTTTCAGATACAAATGGAAGCCTCACCTAGTCAGCCAGCTACAGACCTGGCCTAGGCCAGGTTCAAATCCATGCAGGGTGGGAAGGTGAGAAGGAAGAGGAGGAGGAAAGAGAGGGAGGGGAGGGGTGGGGGCCAAGAGGGAGAAGAAAAGGAAAGAGTGCCCCTGACTCATTTATCCCAGGCTGGCCTTGAAGTCCCCAGTAAACAAGGATGACCTTGTGCTGAGGTCAGAGACATGAGCTGCACCAGCTGGCTTATGCAGTGCCGGGAGGGACCCCAGGGCCTTGTGTACGCTAGACAAGCAGTACACCAACTGAGCTACAGAACCAGCCCTGGAATTTCTATCTTCTCAACCAGTAATCTGTGTTATTTGAGTGACCAATTAGAAAATGTTTACCAGGAAAACAATCTAAGAGTTATAAATAATTTTCAAATGAGAATAAAATGTCTGAAGCATTTTAGTCTGTTCTATTGGCACTTAAAAATACTATTGAAGTTCTATCTCCTGCTTTGAAAGGCAGTTCCATTTTGCAATGATCATATCTTTAGGATGAAGCATTCATTGTAATATAACAACTGGTGCATTCTTTATTTTAACTTCTTTATTGTTTGCTGTATTAAACATACATTCTCACACAGACACTTTGCTATGAATAAAGAAACAAAAATAAGGCAATGTACAAGATGTGCTTTACATACAAACTTCATCTTCTAAGAATAGAAAGTTTAGATCCCTGTACAACACAAAGCTGAGGAATAGAAAGCACTGCATTCTGAACACACCCAAATGTGAGTGTGAAGACAGTACACACACACAACACAGCTTACTTGGGTTCCTTTATGAGCATAATTCCTTAATCATCCTTTTATGAAGTAAGGATGAATATTAATAAGAAATAAGAAATCTGAACTGCATTTGTTTTCACAATGTCAATGTTAAACTCAGGAGAAGCAACTCCATTGACTAAATGTCAAATGTTTCAAAAGTAAAAGGCAATCTTAATTTTTAGTAACCCTCTAAATAGGGTCTGAAAAAAAAAAGTAGATTTTTCTCTCTTGGCATGAACAAAGGATAGCAAACTAATATCATGAGAATGCCCACGTCTATAAAACCATCATGGGAACCCACACTCTTTACCAGCCTACAAAGCTACCAGAAATAATAAACATACCTCATGTGACAGGTGCAAAGTAAACTCTGCACATGTTACAATTTTCAAGTCCTTGCTTCTAATTTTAGTACATCTAATAGTACAGCAGGTCATTTAGAAAAAGGAAAAATACATACCCAGTTTTTGCAATTCAAAAATTTTTAACATGAACAATATTCAGATATAAAATTGCACTAATTTTTTCCCTAAATGTGATTTCTGCAATCAAGGTTTTTTTAAACAAGCCAAGCCTAAGGGATATGATGTGTACAAACTAACAGTAGTGTATACTTCAAACACATTTTTCCTATATTATGATATGACATAACTGTTCTCTGAATGAAGGCTTGTGTTAAAGTTTAAGGTGTAAACACTTTAGAAGGCAACTTAGTGAAATTACTATTCACTTAAAAATAAGTATCACCTCATAACAGGCTCCTGAATTTTCAAACTTACACGTAAAATACATTTACATCTTAAATTTCTAGAAAAGGCACGTTTTATGTAGAAAAGCAGCAAATTTTTAAACCCACCAATTTACTGAAAAAGCCATTACTTTTATTAGAAACAACAATGCTTCTCAAGGTGTTGGCAACAAGGTGTAGTATAGCACACATGTCATACAGTGTATTCTCCTTTAGTTATATTCCAGAAGGGGGTGGGGCACCGCCTTGGCTGTGGGAAGCTGATGTATTTGATGGACTATGTAAGCTGGTCTCCTTGTACACAAACCAAGCATTTCCTCCCCAAAGTATCATATTCAGAAAGCCAAAGATCTATGAAAGAAGAAAACAAATATAAAAATGTAATGTACATACAAGTCTACATTCAAAGTAGAATTAATTTTTTTACATTTTATTAATTTATCCAGATTACAACTCAATTGCCATCACTTGTATCCTCCCATTCCTCCCTCCCTCCTGCTTTCACCCTACACAGTAGAATTTAAAAAATCCCCAAAGACTATACATACAGTCCATTGTATAAATTTTGGATGTGTAATGAATAACATGCTAAACTGCTAAATTTGCACTGATCAACACATATGAATTTTCTTACCACAAACACATAGGATAAATGAAGTGTCAGAGATGAATATACTGAATCTACTTACTTTATTTAACAAAATCCTCCCATCAATCCCTGATGTGAGTTATGAAGTAAGAGTATCCAAAAGCAAATGCTTTACATTTCTTTGTGTAAGTGCACACAAGGTTTTCCTGAAACTGTTCCACTCAAAGCCCTCTGTCAATGTAAGCTCCAAGGACTGACTTTTACACTATAGGCTCATCAACAAGAATGTGGATAAAGGGACAGAGAGGGACTAGGAGGGCTGGAGGGAGGGGAAGCTGTGATTGAGATGGAAAGTAAATAAGTAAATAAATTAATGGAAAAACAGAATGTGGGTAAACTGTTTTATAAGACAGTACTGACTTCCCCTTAGTAAAATTATTTTCTGGAAAAAGCCTTTCAAAATAGAATATACTCAACATTACTGATAATAAACTTCAGTTTGATGGAACAATAGAAAAAATCCAATGAATTATACATTAGACTTTACAGATTTAAGAAACTTTATTAGTTTTATGTTCTCTAAGTACACTGAACTTAAGAGAACAGGCTCAAAGTCAGATCTGGTTCAAAAATTGTGTCTCCTCAGAGGAATATAAGGCATGAGCTACACACACTTTCTCAGCTGTGTGATGACGCCAACACTCCTGCCTTTCATGTTCCTCTCAGAATAGCTGAGTAATTTCAGGTACTACAGCACAGTGGGTAGCACATCATCACTACTGCCGTTTATAGTCTTTAAATCTTGGTTACAGGTCGTATTTTTGATAAATAGTTAATATCTATCTATCTATCTATCTATCTATCTATCTATCTATCTATCTATCTATCTATCTA